>CM040742.1:4997037-5322037 GCA_022829145.1 Albula goreensis | reverse complement strand
ATGGTTTTGGTGGCCTCTTCAAAATCTGTTTCCCGCGTGCAGATTCTGTGGAATCTGAGCAGTTGGGATTTGATCAGTCCTTTGAAGGTATGTTTTGGGTGGAGACTGCTTTTGTGTAAAAGGGCATGTGTGTCTGTGTCTTTGAAATAAATTTTTGTGTCTAAGATGTTTGTCTGGGGGAATGTGGGTCCCTTGTAAGTGGTAGTGTCCAGAAAGTCAATGTGTTGGTTATGCGTGGTGTATTTAACAGTAATGGATCTATGGTGTGTGTTTAGTATGTATATAAAGTGTTTGAAATTCTCTAAGCTATGTGTCCATGTTCCCCATATGTCATCTAGATGGGTTAGGGTTAGGGTTAGGGGTTAGGTTAGGGGTTAGGGTTAGGGGGTTAGGGTTAGGGTTAGGGGTTAGGGTTAGTGTTAGGGTTAGGGTTAGGGGGTTAGGGTTGGGGTTAGGGTTAGGGTTAGGGTTTAGGGTTAGGGTTAGGGGCCAGGGTTAGGGTTAGGGTTAGGGTTAGGGGGTTAGGGTTAGGGTTAGGGTAGGGTTAGGGTTAGGGGGTTAGGGTTGGGGGTTAGGGTTAGGGTTAGGGTTTAGGGTTAGGGTTAGGGTAAGGGTAAGGGTTAGGGTTAGGGGTTAGTATCAAATCAATAATTAACTACACCAACAAAATTATTATCATTAGCTAATTTGACTGATGAAATGATCTTATAGCACTGATCGGAGCTAGCTTGGTGGCTTGGCCATTTGACCTTTAGCAAGTAACACTTCCCCTTTGCTATTGTTGCTATGTCCGACATTCTACTGCAACGTTTCACGATGTACAATATATTGTATGTCATCAACCATCAGGTTGATCTTCAATTATTTAGTATACATTTTCGAGAAATGGCCATCTATTTTAATCTGGAAGATGTCAGCAGATTTCACAACAGGGCTACATCCTTAATGTAAAGATAACCACTAAAAGCATGTCAGGCTTCAAACATTAGCCTATATACTTACTAGTTAAATTACATAACAATATAACAATAACATAAATTACATTACAACTCAAGAAAGTGAATAAGGTACATTATTACTTTAAGAAATAAAATGACAGAAACTCCATGGAGATTCTATAAATTATATTACAAGCCAGTTATTACGAAGTAAAAATTTGGAATTTAATTTTTTTTTATGCATTCGATTCATGTCATGCATTTGATTCATCATTCGGCCACATTTGATGGTTCAGGTACTGCGGAAGATGAAAATTAACCATCACGGAATCTTATGGGTTCCCTTTTTGACAGAAACAAACAGTGGGTTTGATGAAAAGGCCAATGAGGAAACAGCAGGACCATCTTCACAGCCACTCCACAAGGCCCAGCGGTCTCTCCCGTGTTGCCCTGTTGTGGCCTTCATTAAGCATTCAGAGGACAGGGTGATTGTGGAAACCACCAATTCTGCGGACAGGCTCCAATCTGCTATCCGCCACTTCCAGTAATGCTGTGATGCAATTTTTTTTTTCAGACTTGAATGACTTTCTGAAGTTCCCCCTGAGAAAAATAAAAGTCTATTCTATTCTAAAATTAAGGTGAGCTGACACTGATGAGTCAAACAGATGGCGGCACAAAGCCGGTAAGAGCTCTTTAGGTTTTGAAGGGGGAGGGAACTTAGTCTTCATCCTGATGGAAAGATTTCAAACTGATGATTCAGAGGATGTGAATGAAGAACCATTGTACTTCTCCTTTCCAGTCTGCTCCTCATTAAGTTGTTTCAGGGTTTTATTTCTTCTCTTTGTAATTGTTACATCATAAATTCGTGCTCTGAAGCTTAGTTTGGCTGATGTTGTTTAGAAGAGCTAACCCGAACTGTGAACATAATTTCTGACTCCGTGAAGTAGGTGCAAAGTGCTTGTGTTGTCGTTAAATGGTTGACATTCAATTTTCTTAGTTTTTGGAGGAAGCGCGGTCGTGATTGACATTGGCCATGTACAGTTGACTCCAAAGGTCAGTCTATTTGTTTGCGCAGTGGCCAGATCTTTAAACTCCTGAATCATCAACACATTATACACAATATGGTATTTTGACAGTATTATTAATTGACTACTTTTTGAAAAATATATTTAATAAATTTTGCTTGTAGAAGCATCATTGCCATTAAATGTGTGCATGTGAACTGAAAATGAATCTTGTTTCATGCTAATCTCATGTAAGTGAAATTGATAAGTTTTCAAATAAAAATATGCTGATATATTCAAGAGCAAGATTTACCACATTTATCGATGCTGCAAAGATTAGGGACAGAGTTCTCTTGAGTCCCCATACATATTCATGTACACCCAGTATTACTACTACAACCTCTCAGGTTCGTTAAAATTGTGCTGTGATTATTATAGTCTTTGAGTACTGATATGTCTTTCTACATTTCAAGGTTATATCATCAAGGAATGCATTCTTCAACCTTTCTACTTTCTTTACACAGCTACAGTTCATTTAGGATTTTTAAAATCATACAATGTATTCATTCCACAGAGTGGCAGCAAGTTGGAGGTTTATCTCAATAAGAGGTTACAGCAAATTTGTGAAAACAGCAATGGCAGCAGGTTGAAACATAAAAAATATTATATTGATATTTTTACACTATAAATAATTATGCTCCAGATATCTGCCCTGTTCTTCACGTCTAATATGACAGTATGTAATGTAGGTTTATGTATTTTACTCAGAAATGTGCAGGTATTCCTAATATATGGATATTGAATACTATAGAATGCTGGATTGAAAAATCTTAAAATAGTGTATTAAAATTGTATCTATTTTTTTTTATATAGGAACATGTAGGTGTGGGTCTTTTGAACCATACAAAATTTGTTATGTCAAAATGGTGCAAAAATCCATACTGATCCAAATAAAATGGAGTCAAAACTACAACCCAACAAATGTAGAGAAATACCCTGGGACTCTCATAGTTAATCCAAATTAATCTTCCCATCATTTTTCTTTACCACTGAGAGCTCTGGCTCACTACCCTGTTTCCTTTGGTAGCTTCCAGCACAGGAAGTGCTCCACCATATCCAGAGAGATAATTCATTCTGGAGAACACCGAACACCTACAGGGCAAAAGCATGCAGCGGGCTGCCAGTCAGTAGAATGCAGCGGCTCCCGTTCAGCCTCTGCCATTTGAAGATTGTTGATATTTCATCTATAACTTGCCTTTTAGGGAGATTTCTTGGAGACCGAATTGCATGTTATCAGAGAGCTCCAGCTTTCTGAACTGGACCAAAGTAAGTGAGCATCAGCAATTTTGCTGTGACTGCTGCTCACTTTGTCAGTGGCCTGAAGACACTGATTCACACAACATGAAGTAGCCCAGTTATCAAAGCGACATTTGGGAAGACAGGATCCATTAAAAGTGGATCCATCCAATCTCTTATTAGAACATGCCCGATAAAGATATAAAGATGGTAGGTTTATTTAAAGATAGTGGTTGTATTTAGATAATTCATGTTATGTAGGATCCTGGGGTCATTGTAAAGTATGTGCAAACACACACACTAACACAAATACATACTCTTCAGTTACAGAGAAATTACATTATTTTGTAATAGGTTATCACAACAAAAATAAAGATAATAAATAAAGATAAATAAGCTTGTATTCCCTATACAAGGCTGTATTCCCTATACATATGCAAAAAACACTAAAATCCTAAAATCTGCCCACTTATCAAATTAATGACATCAAGACATCAAAAAAGTTTAAAACTTTTACCTGTGTATCTCAGTCACACTAAACAAGCATGTTATTGAGAAGCAAGAGTAACAGTGTTAATCTATATTCATCTACCCTGTGTAATTAGCCACAGGTTTATGTTCAGTTCATTAACCAATCAAGATGGCTCCAGCCACCAGCCTCCACCCACCATCCCACCTAAAAAACCAGAAACGGTGTCTCAGAAAACTATTGTCTATATTATAGCCACATGGCACATGATAACTTGGCCCTGTTTTTATTTCGCTTTGTTTTCCTCATTTGGATCCTTCTCATGAACTTACCAGTGTGATTGCACATTAAACAGTATCCATACATGATACCACATACTACAGCCTGATATGCAGGAAGATAGCTGACATATACTTATAACTCTCCCATGTGTCTGAGCATAAAATTCAGCTAATTATCTGTGTTGTTTTTTTTGGTGCGACATAGTATTCATGCACCATGCACTCTCATTACATTAATGAGACAAATCGCACCAACCAACCACATGGTCAGCCGTTCGACACCAGACGAAGCAAGCCATTACCACAGAGGAACAGCTGGCCCTCAAGACGGTCCAACCGACCAGGCAGACTAAGTATAACAATCTCACGTCACGGAGGACTAAAGAGGAAAACTATCATATTTGAGCGATATACATATTATTTTCCAAGAGTTCTATGTATTTGTAAATTATTTGTAAGTATTTTATTTTACACGTTTTGCTGTCTCCATATTATAAGTGGGGAAACTCAGATAATAAGTATTGGTACTGTACTGTCTTCCTAAATGATTATTAATTATTATGTGATACTATGAAATTCATTAGTTGGTGTTTTCTTTCAGGAGGAAAGCCATTATTCATTTCTGATGTAGATAACCCAAATGATCATGGTTATTTGAATAGCCAACACTGCAACTGCATGAACATTAAGATTGACATGTTTTATTGTTTCCATTACCTTTTATCCAGTACACTACGGTGGTTCCCTGTATGGGCATGATTTTGGATTGAAATGAGCCACCCATTAGAATATGTCACAGTTCTGCATGGTCATTCTGAGAAGGCGAGCGCAAGATGCCTAATTAACTTTGGAATAAAATAGTTTTAAAAGAACTTATTAGCCATGGCAGCTGTGCTGTTTCCAGGATTCCTGTAGGAAGTGTGGACAAATTTTCATGTGATTTAAAGGCACAGTGAGTCTCCAGGATACCACAACGGAAAGTGTCTCCTGAAAAAAAAATGCTCTGTTTTACTTTACATTTCATATTTTATAAAACGGGTGTAAGTGTGGAAAGGTATGAGTGATAAATGAGACCCAGTGAGTGAGCTAATTAATCAGTGTATACTGTAACCACACTATCTCAGGCTAACAATACAACTTAGTGAATTTTGTGAAAGGCGGAAGCAGGCAGTGAATATAATCAATATGAGATGGATGACTCTGTATGAGTGGAATTAATTCCAAATCGTCAAAGCTCTGCCAGTGATTGAGTGAAGTTTTAAAAAGAATGAGTTGCTGAAACAAATAGCCTAATTAACTTGACCCAAAGCTCTTTTTATGGATGTTAAATGAAAATTTGGATTCTCTGTGGAGGAAAGTTGTGAGGATAAGGATGCCAACTTAATGAACCAGTCTCTTTGACAGCGATAATGAAATTCTTGACATTCTTTTCAATTTGCAAGTTTTCATCAGGTATGATCTCTGTGATATACCAGTAGATTAACCACCAAATTGATATCTTCTCTTAATATCGTTGTACATATTTTATTACTTGCATAGAATTCTGGTTGGAGTTTGACAATGATATGAATTTTAATGTCATTCTTTGTTCTTAGTAGCAAGGCCTACTTAAACAAACTTCCAGTCAAAGCATTCTTGTTTTGACATTTTGTACTTACCTCAAGCGAAGAATTCAATGGCATACTGACTTACGCGCAGGATGCATTACTTACAATCAACAGGGTCTTGTTTCTGTCTGACAAACAAAATTTATGCCCACTTCAACAAAAGCAATATGCTGCAAAATAAATGTTGAAAAAAAAGCAGCAGCACAGCAGCAAGAACTCAATTAAAATGCACTTAAAGGAAGATGTGCAGGAGTGCACTGCAAGACGTGAATTGTGCCCTGGATGCCTTTGAGGATATTACCGATGCAGTGTGCTCCAGTTATCAAGGGCTATTTGCTTGCATTCTTGGCCAACTTGCAAAAACTAATCCCCTTATGATAAATTGGACCAAATTGGCCACTGCAATTTGTAGATTAAATCCCTATCCTTATTGAAGAAATACATGCATGGGAGCGTGGTTTTGGACCGAGGCTTTGCCAACCATAATGAACTGTTTTGTGAAAAAAAAAGTACCAACACCTTCATTCTTGGTTTCTCCTTGCAATAAAAGCAGTGCAGTCTTGTGGTGATACATTATGCACAGGCTATGAGTGTGATTTCTGTTACATTTAGGGTACATTTAGTCAGGGATGTCAATAACACTTACATCTGTGGCTCTCTGGAATAAACTTCAGCTGTTTTATTTATGTAGCTGGCATGATAATAGTGCATTACTGAATAAAAAGCCACTTAAAAGTGTCCTTGAAATATTAAAATAAACAGAAATTTCTGAGGTGAATGATACTTACGGTGGGTGTTTCCTGACAAGCCATGTATGATTTACCTTGACTATCTCTGGCATATTCCTCCAAATGTGTTACACTTGCATTAGTCCAAGCAGTATGAGTGAATGAGAAATGAGTTAATAAAATGTATATAAGCTCAGACAGAAGGGGCACTGAAGAGCTGTTCTACTTTTTTGAAATCAGTTTTTTTTTTTTTAAAAACAATTTGTTCCTTACTTCAGCCATTAGGCCAAAAATAGTCCAGGTTTGACCATCAATTTAAAAAACTGTAATGGCTTACATTTAGTGAGACAATACTTCTAAAACATGAACAAATTCAGGTGTTACTTTTCCAGTTTATTGACATTGTAAGGGAACAGATAATGACAAATATTAATGAGCACAGATGTAACATACTGGAACCTTCGATGTTAACCTTTGAAGTTTCAGAAACCTCAAAGTAAGGAGTGCATGTTGTTTGAAGTGCAATGGATTATCATAGTCACAGTAAAACAGCCTGTATAACATGTGCATGTCCTGGAAAACCCTGTGACTGCATAGGTCAAGTTAAGAGTCGTTTTTGAGATTTCTGGCTGTGATTCTGCCACCAATTAGCTCCAATCAAAACCCACTGTTTTGTATAGATAAATCATGATGTGTTATTTATATTATACATTATATTTTGACAGTATAACTTGTGTTGATGGGAATGTGCAAATAGTTGTTGTGCCTGTAAATTGGGCACATTTTCAAAAAGCCTCACCACATCTGATGTAAAGGATCGATGTTACTGGACATAAAAAGTCTCAAATACTTACGTACTCAGAGGGCTGTATCTGGTTCTAAAAACTTTGTCCAAAAGTGATGCATCGTTCCTCTCGCTTTATCATTAGCGACACCAGGGCTCCCATTCCGAAATGCTTACAGACACCTCAAGACTTCCAAGAAAAGATCAAATGATAGTGGTCCTATGAAAGATTGATTTATCTGCAAACAACACCAAAGTGAAAGGTGATTAATAGCAAAGCTATGTCGGGTGTCATCCTTGGCATAAGTTATTTACAACAAGATGGATGCACTCTTTTAACTCTCCGACAACCACAGGCTGCCTTAGTTCAATAAATAGGAGAAATACACCTACTTCCCTACACACTGACAACTCGCTATGAGAGCTAGAAGGCACTTAGATAAAAAGCTGTCACAGTAAGTGCAAATTTGAGATGCCTAACGTCACACAGATCCAACTGTGGATGTGTACATTTCCATGCACCTTTAAGATTCACTTCATTGGTAAGTGTATTCCACAAGGGTAAGCTTACCACATGTAGTCAATGTGTATTGTTTAGGATTATGTCCTTCATACAATAAGACACATCTTATAGTATGTTTCACATATTATACTACATACAGAACATACTATAGCAAATAAGAAAAATAATAATCACTGTGCTACCATGCAGATTTGTGTTTTTACTCTAATGGGCATCTACATGAGGTAACATTTATGGGATAATGCGCAGCTGTTCATTTAAGTCAGCTGAAGCTAGGGTTTCCACCTATCATGGATTTTCTGGGATTATTCTGGAATTTTATGCTCTATCCAGAAAAATATTAATTAATTTCCAGGACACAAAATGCCCCAGGTTTCAATCAGACCAGATTTGTTCCTGGTCAGTTTTGTTTGAGAAATCATTTACCATCTGTGAACGTGACCTGCTGAATGGTACCCAGTGAAATAATTTCAATGAAAAATCTCCTTGGGTTTGTGTATTTCATTGGTTAGTAGGTTTCCTTTGCTTAGCAACTGAGTGCCACATGCAGGTGACAAGTGTATAGGGAATGCAACATAAACCCCTGGACTGCCTTGAGTTTAGCTGATTGATGTAGCACACCAGCTAATATTGACCATCTACTATGAACAGGAAACATAGTAATTTGTCATTGAATGTGTATTTTGGTTTAAAAGAGAACCTTTCATTTCTTGAATGTCTTTGTTTTATTTTCCATGACCAAAGCCCACCTATATATTTAATTAATACAGGTAGGCTATGCTATGCCTACAGGTAAACCCTTTGATATGACCCTCCCACCCCCATTTGGCTGTCCTGGATTTTTATAAGCTGGAAACCCTAGTTAAAGCACCAAACAGCAGAGGTTTCTTCATCTCATTGTGTGAGTGTCCATCTCATTGGTTGGTTTCTCCTGCTGAGCATGAAGTTAAAGCTGGCCGAATCTGCCAGTCTAACCCCTCTCAAAATCAATGTATATTGCCTCAATATGAGTGGTTTACAAATATAATGACTAATATTAAAGGACAAAAATGGGTTAATTTTGAATTTTGGAAACAAGATGGCTCATATGTTATGTGTTATTTTCCAGGAAAACAGAATGGAATAAGTAACACAGAAAGCCAGAATGTCAAGAGAAAGGAAATTTTGAAAGTAGCTGTCATTGACTGAATGATGCTGGTGATCATCAACATAGTCAACCTGTTTCAAGACCTGTTATTTAGATGGCTAGCCAGTGAAGGTTGTCTTACCCTGGGCGAGAAGCATTCACTGCTTTTCTCAGAATTCCAGAGCTCTTTAATGATGACATAAAATGTCAGACTTCATCTGGTTTAGCCGCCCATGTCTCAGTGTACCATGGTTTAATGAAAGGAAGAGGGAGGGGGAAGGGAACCTGACCCTAACAATGCCTACTTGACAGCCCCATAAATCAAGTAGGAAGTGGCTATGAGGTTTTCTTTGAGAATATTGGATCATTGAGAATGGAAGGTTCTACCTCATTTTTTGTACTATTTTTGTCCTCAGAGAATTAGTTACACATTGTGAATGGCTGAATACTTGAAATGTACAGGAGACCGTATAAAATGTATTTTGTGCAATAGTCAACCACAGACATATTGAACATAATCCACATGTTTACTCTTTATTTATGTTTGTTTACTTTTGTGACAGTATTGAGTATGACAAATGTAGATTTGCCTCTACAGTAGAACTGTCAAAAAAATACTAATTTTTAAGCAATTTAGCCATTTTTGAATTACCATTATTCATATCATGTACCAGCAATCAGCCTCAGTGATATGGATTTACACAAAAGAAACATAAATTGTTGTTGAACATAGTCAAAATTATAATTAACTTTATAATTAACAATGTTGTGGATGCCAATTTATTTGTATTGTTTTGTGAGGTCTATACCATAGGGTCTGTATATTTGTGACAAATGCACACAAATGTGAAACCTCTGCAATTAAGTCTATTAGATATCTGACCTTTTTGTGTACACAGCACAGCTTCACTCAATCAGATTAACTTAAAATAATGATACAATTATGTTAAGGATCATTTTTTTTGTTTAAAACAAGATGATTTTATCAGGATTAATTAGGAAGACAAAAAATTGTATGACAATTGCATGAAATGGAGATGAACAGATGCCAAAGATTTAGAGATACCCCAGCCCTGTCGACACATCACCCCAGGGTGCAGGAGTGCCTAATTTAGGCACTATGACTGTGGAGGGGCTTTTTTTTTTTTTTTTTTTTTGGATAAATGTGGAGCTCTGCATGACTTGGAGTGGGTGCTACCATGACTCAGAAGGATGAATTCAAAACAGTGCAATGCACTGAAACACATCGAGCAAAATGACACATTTTGGTACGTAATGACATCATTTTTTTTTTTTTTTTTTTTTGCCAAAGTAATAAAATGTATGCCTGTGCTTTGAGAGGCTAAGTATGATTTGTCCATTTGGCCTTTTGCTCATAGCCTTGACATGCCACTATTCATGTTCATTTATTTTGCATCAGCTGTTTTGTTGCGAGTCTTTCATAGTAATCCGGGCATAACTCATTTGTAACAGCAGATCATAATTTAAAAAGGAATATGAGCTCAGCCGAGTCCTTTATCTCTGTATATCCCAGCTACACTGTAATTGGGGTTATGAGGCAAGTGAAAACAGCATGATGTCTCTGTAGCTGTGTAGTAAGCTCCAACGCCATGTTGTGGCCTAAAATCACCACTTTTCTGTATAGGGCTTCTGTAAAGGCTTTTAATCATATAATCGTACAGCAGTCAGATGTACAAGGACATTTGCTGACCTGATTTTAAAAAAAAACAAACCCAGGAAACAGCACAGTTATAGTATGGTAGATCTGAACCTTCTATACCCATTAGAGCAAATGAGAATATCTTCATTATTCCCTGAGGGAACTTGGGGTAAAGTGGCTGGCATGCAAGGAATTAAATAATTGAAATACATTTAAGAAATAAAATTATATTAAAATTAAAATTATACAAATTAAATTTAGAAGTTCAGTCTCATCTAAACACATGTCCAAAAAGTAGATGACATCAAAACCCAACATTGGCAATAAAGTTAATCTAGTTCATTGCAAAGTAACCTCAGCACCAGTGAGAATCACGGAGAGAAGCGTCTTCAGTCGTCCCTGTGAGCTGTTGTCTGATGCATGATGTTTCCTCTCATCCTCACTTCCTTCTCTTCCTCGGCGGCCTTTGAAAGGATCGCTTGCAGCCCTGTGTCTTATTTACGAACCACTCAGACAAAAGCAGAGGAGTTTGATGGTAACAGCTAATACCATCTAACATGATAATAGCTTTGTTACCGATGGACTAACTGACATTATGTGCATAATGGATCTGTTTCCATGGTGACTATTATAAACATAACTCATCTGGCTATTTATTAAATGATAGTACACAAAAAACAGCACTCCTCTTTTCCATAATAGATATATTGGTGTGTATTTTGCAGTAATCCAAAATTAAAGGCAAAATAAAAGATTCTAAAATTAACACACGTGTAATGAGAAATATCCAGTTTTTCATGTCACCATCACAGTTCCATGACAACCAAACAATTTCTAGTTAAAATTTTAGTTTTAACTCTGTTCCTAATGGAGATATTACCATGTATTTTTTTATATTTGAGAGGTAAATCACAGTTGTTTTTTTTCTTACTGCTGATGCATTCTAATTAACACGCTCATATATTTGCTTCATGAAAAAAAAACAACTTTCCCCAATATCCTCCTTTTTGTATGGTTGACAGTAATTGCTCTGTCAGAGGGGAAATAATAAACTGCTGCAAGCTAAGTTCATATTGAGTATAATTGCAAGGGCTCTCATATTGAAAACACCTATTTTTGTCCTATTGATGTACCTTTTATTGTCCACAGATCTTCTTTAATGGGGAGTGGAGCATTCAAGGACATACGATTCTTCGGATTGGGATTGATGGACCTGATCAGACTCAGAGTCCGAGGAGAGCTCTCTGATCAGTCGTAAGTGTCGAAATGCCTGCTCAGCACTTTGAGCGCACAGCTAGCAGGGACAGAAATCTAAACCAAAAAAAGAACAAAAAAAAAGCAACAACAAAGAAAATAACCACAGCCATGGCTACACATTCATTCTGTGCCTAAAACCCTGAAGGTATCACATAATGGAATGCCACCCACCCCTCTGTCAGAAGAGCTGATTAGACATTTAGCTTGCCTGAAGCACTATGCTGTAGTGACTGGAGTGTTCCGTGGTCTTCGTTGCTGTCAGACGAAAGATTTGGTGGTGATGCAGCTGTTTATGAGACATTAAAGTCACATAGCTGAAGTAAAGTAAAATGTCTTCAATGTACAAAGCATGATGAACAGTGTCAGAAAATACATATTATCATCAACCAGCCAAAACAGACAAATTTATCTGAAAAGACAATATGCATACTGAAGCAATTATTGCCCTCAAAAATATTCAATATTACCAATATAGCTATACTGTCCAGCCCCTCCTCAAATATACCATATTTTTTCAGCCAGCATTTGGCCTTTGGCCAGTGTTAACTTTGATCCTTGATGATTAAACACATAAACTAACTGTGCTGTATAACTTGAAATATTTGCACAAAACTTCACAACTCTGTCAACTCTGCGTTCCCTTGAATAAAATCAAGTGATACGCTTGAGTTAGGACTCAAATGTTAAGATGATAAAAGTTGTGGGAAAAAAAGTAAAGGAATGTAACTGAAGCCATGCATTTGTTTGTATCTGCTTTGAAGAGAATACATCCTCCATCTTCAGAAGAGAGAGGTTCGAGGCTATAAAAAACACATCTTTACGAACCAATATATCAGTTGCTATAAAAAAGTTTCCCAGACAAGCTGTTTTTTTTTTTTTTTTTTGTAATTTACACAGATTTTGACTTGTATGCAGTGAAAAGACACACGATTGACCACAAAAAATATGGAGAGAATTTTCATGTTTAAAATAATAATGATCAACTCAAACAACACAATGACTTTCTCTAAGAGCTGGGTTAAGGGCGGAGCAGTCTGATGAAAGATCTTCCGAAGCATTAAAGCTGGTGAAGGATTTCTGGTGTGCATACAGATTCATTCCATTGTGCATGCTGTTTATGTAAAATGCAAGAGAACCCAGGTGATAAATACATATGTGTCATCATTAAATGATCCATACAGTATGAAACATATCATCATATTTTCAAACATAAATCTGTTTGGTTCCATACCTGGTCCTTAGGGGCTCAACCATGAGGAGAACTGCTGAATTAGACAAATTGATGGAGTAATAAGTCAAATAAAGTTGTTAAATGTTAGAATCTATATTTAAATGCCATCCCCCTAGATTAATGTAGATGATAAATAAAGCTGTATCTTGTGTTCTAATGATAATTGTGTATTACACCAACATTAAAAATTGTAGGCAAAGTTTGTTCAGTAGAAAACTGAAAAATTTTGGTGGCAATACAATTTTTTCAATTTTTGAGGTAAGGCTATAGTCTTATGCTTTTTCCTGATTTCTGGGGAACTACACTTTTGTCATTTTCTCTCCTCAGAAAAATTTCTGCTTACTCTTGGTAGCCTGGGTTGTGAATGGACATGGTTTTCTATCATATTCAGTAGAAAACTGAGAAATTTTGGTGGCAATCTAATTTTATAAATTTTTGAGGTAAGGCTATAGTCGTATGCTTTTCTTTATTTCTGGGGAACTACACTATTCCAATTTACTCTCCTCAGAAACATTTCTCCTGACTCTTGTTAGCCTGGGCAGTGCATCGACATGGTTTTCTATCATATTCAGTAGAAAACTGAGAAATTTTGGTGGCAATCTAATTTTATAAATGTTTGAGGTAAGGCTATAGTCGTATGCTTTTTCCTGATTTCTGGGGAACTACACTTTTCCCATTTTCTCCCCTCAGAAACATTTCTGCTGACTCTTGGGAACCTGTGAAGTGAATTGACATGGATTTCTATCATATTCAGTGGAAAACTGAGAAATTTTGGTGGCAATCCAATTTTTTCACATTTTGAGGAAATGCGATTGTCTTATGCTTTTTCCCGATTTCTGGGGAACTACACGTTTCTCATTTTCTCTCCTCAGAAACATTTCTGCTGACTCTTGGGAACCTGTGCAGTGAATGGACATGGTTTTCTATCATATTCAGTGGAAAACTGAGAAATTTTGGTGGCAATCAAATTTTATAAATTTTCAAGGCTATAGTCTTATGCTTTTTCCCAATTTCTGGGACTATACTTTTGTCATTTTCTCTCCTTAGAAACATTTCTGCTTACTCTTGGTAGCCTGGGCAGTGAATCGACATGGTTTTCTGTCATATTCAGAAGAAAACTGAGAAATTTTGGTGGCAAACCATTTTTTTCTATTTTTTAGGTAAGGCTATAGTCTTATGCTTCTTCCCGTTTTCTGGGGAACTATACTTTTGTCATTTTCTCTCCATAGAAAAATTTCTTATAACTCTGGTTAGCCTGGGCAGTGAGTGGACATGGTTTTCTATCATATTCAGTGGAAAACTGAGAAATTTTGGTGGCAATCCAATTTTTTAAATTTTTGAGGTAAGGCTATAGTCTTATGCTTTTTCCCGATTTCTGGGGAACTACACTTTTCTCATTTTCTCTCCTCAGAAACATTTCTGCTGACTCTTGGGAACCTGTGCAGTGAATGGACATGGTTTTCTATCATATTCAGTGGAAAACTGAGAAATTTTGGTGGCAATCAAATTTTATAAATTTTCGAGGTAAGGCTATAGTCTTATGCTTTTTCCCAATTTCCGGGGAACTATACTTTTGTCATTTTCTCTCCTTAGAAACATTTCTGCTTACTCTTGGTATGCTTGGCAGTGAATGGACATGGTTTTCTATCATATTCAGTGGAAAACTGAGAAATTTTGGTGGCAATCCAATTTTTAAATTTTTGAGGTAAGGCTATAGTCTTATGCTTTTTCTTTATTTCTGGGGAACTACACTATTCCAATTTACTCTCCTCAGAAACATTTCTCCTGACTCTTGGTAGCCTGGGCAGTGCATCGACGTGGATTTCTATCTTATTCAGTGGAAAACTGAGAAATTTTGATGGCAATCCATTTTTTTCATTTTTGAGGTAAGGCTATAGTCTTATGCTTTTTCCCGATTTCTGGGGAACTACAGTTTCGTCATTTTCTCTCCTCAGAAAAATTTCTGCTTACTCTTGGTAGCCTGGGCAGTGAATGGACATGGATTTCTATCATATTCAGTGGAAAACTGAGAAATTTTGGTGGCAATCCAATTTTTTAAATTTTTGAGGTAAGGCTATAGTCTTATGCTTTTCCCGAATTCTGGGGAACTACACTTTCGTCATTTTCTCTCCTCAGAAACATTTCTGCTGACTCTTGGAAGCCTGGGCAGTGAATGGACATGGTTTTCTATCATATTCAGTAGAAAACTGAGAAATTTTTGTGGCAATCCAATTTTTTCAATTTTTGAGGTAAGGCTATAGTCCTATGCTTTTTCCCAATTTCTGGGGAACTACACTTTTATTTTCTCTCCTCAGAAACATTTCTAATTACTCTGGGTAGCCTGAGCAGGGAATGGACATGGTTTTCTATCATATTCAGTGGAAAACTGAAAAATTTTGGTGGCAATCCAATTTTTTCAATTTTTGAGGTACGGCTATCGTCTTATGCTTATTTCCAATTTCTGGGAAACTACACTTTTCCAATTTCCTCTCCTCAGAAACATTTCTGCTGACTATTGGTAGCCTGGGCAGTGAATGGACATGAATTTCTATCATATTCAGTGGAAAACTGAGAAATTTTTGTGGCAATCCAATTTTTTCAATTTTTGAGGTAAGGCTATAGTCTTATGCTTTTTCCCGTTTTCTGGGGAACTATACTTTTGTCATTTTCTCTCCATAGAAATTTTTCTGATGACTCTGGTTAGCCTGGGCAGTGAGTGGACATGGTTTTCTGTCATATTCAGTGGAAAACTGAGAAATTTTGGTGGCAATCCAACTTCATCAATTTTTGAGGTAAGGCTATAGTCTTATGCTTTTTCTTGATTTCTGGGGAACTACACTTTTCCAATTTACTCTCCTCAGAAACTTTTCTGCTGAGTCTTGGTATGCTTGGCAGTGAATGGACATGGTTTTCTATCATATTCAGTGGAAAACTGAGAAATTTTTTTGGCAATCCAATTGTTTCAATTTTTGAGGTAAGGCTATAGTCTTATGCTTTTTCTTTATTTCTGGGGAACTACACTATTCCAATTTACTCTCCTCAGAAACATTTCTCCTGACTCTTGGTAGCCTGGGCAGTGTATCGACGTGGTTTTCTATCATATTCAGTGGAAAACCGAGAAATTTTGGTGGCAATCCAATTTTATAAATTTTTGAGGTAAGGCTATAGTCTTATGCTTTTTCCTGATTTCTGGGGAAGTACACTTTTCATATTTTCTCTCCTCAGAAACATTTCTCCTGACTCTTGGTAGCCTGGGCAGTGCATCGACATGGTTTTCTATCATATTCAGTAGAAAACTGAGAAATTTTGGTGGCAATCTAATTTCATGAATTTTTGAGGTAAGGCTATAGTCGTATGCTTTTTCCTGATTTCTGGGGAACTACACTTTTCCCATTTTCTCTCCTCAGAAACATTTCTGCTGACTCTTGGGAACCTGTGCAGTGAATTGACATGGATTTCTATCATATTCAGTGGAAAACTGAGAAATTTTGGTGGCAATCCAATTTTTTCACATTTTGAGGAAATGCGATTGTCTTATGCTTTTTCCCGATTTCTGGGGAACTACACGTTTCTCATTTTCTCTCCTCAGAAACATTTCTGCTGACTCTTGGGAACCTGTGCAATGAATGGACATGGTTTTCTATCATATTCAGTGGAAAACTGAGAAATTTTGGTGGCAATCAAATTTTACAAATTTTCGAGGTAAGGCTATAGTCTTATGCTTTTTCCCGATATCTGGGGAACTACACTTTCGTTATTTTCTCTCCTCAGAAACATTTCTGCTGACTCTTGGTATGCTTGGCAGTGAATGGACATGGTTTTCTATCATATTCAGTGGAAAACAGAAATTTTTTTGGAAATACAATTGTTTCAATTTTTGAGGTAAGGCTATAGTCTTATGCTTTTTCTTGATGTCTGGGGAACTACACTATTCCAATTTACTCTCCTCAGAAACATTTCTGCTGACTCTTGGAAGCCTGGGCAGTGAATGGACATGGTTTTCTATCATATTCAGTAGAAAACTGAGAAATTTTTGTGGCAATCCAATTTTTTCAATTTTTGAGGTAAGGCTATAGTCTTATGCTTTTTCACGTTTTCTGGGGAACTATACTTTTGTCATTTTCTCTCCACAGAAAAATTTCTGATGTCTCTGGTTAGCCTGGGCAGTGAGTGGACATGGTTTTCTGTCATATTAAGTGGAAAACTGAGAAATTTTGGTGGCAATCCAACTTCATCAATTTTTGAGGTAAGGCTATAGTCTTATGCTTTTTCTTGATTTCTGGGGAACTACACTATTCCAATTTACTCTCCTCAGAAACATTTCTGCTGACTCTTGGGAACCTGTGCAGTGAATGGACATGGTTTTCTATCATATTCAGTAGAAAACTGAGAAATTTTGGTGGCAATCCATTTTTTTCTATTTTTGAGGTAAGGCTATAGTCTTATGCTTTTTCCCAATTTCCGGGGAACTATACTTTTGTCATTTTCTCTCCTTAGAAACATTTCTACTTACTCTTGGTAGCCTGGGCAATGAATCGACATGATTTTCTGTCATATTCAGAAGAAAACTGAGAAATTTTTGTGGCAATCCAATTTTTTCAATTTTTGAGGTAAGGCTATAGTCTTATGCTTTTTCCCGTTTTCTGGGGAACTATACTTTTGTCATTTTCTCTCCATAGAAAAATTTCTGATGACTCTGGTTAGCCTGGGCAGTGAGTGGACATGGTTTTCTGTCATATTCAGTAGAAAACTGAGAAATTTTGGTCGCAATCCAACTTCATCAATTTTTGAGGTAAGGCTATAGTCTTATGCTTTTTCTTGATTTCTGGGGAACTACACTATTCCAATTTACTCTCCTCAGAAACATTTCTCCTGACTCTTGGTAGCCTGGGCAGTGTATCGACGTGGTTTTCTATCATATTCAGTGGAAAACCGAGAAATTTTGGTGGCAATCCAATTTTATAAATTTTTGAGGTAAGGCTATAGTCTTATGCTTTTTCCTGATTTCTGGGGAACTACACTTTTCCCATTTTCTCTCCTCAGAAACATTTCTGCTGACTCTTGGGAACCTGTGCAATGAATGGACATGGTTTTCTATCATATTCAGTGGAAAACTGAGAAATTTTGGTGGCAATCCAATTTTTTAAATTTTTGAGGTAAGGCTATAGTCTTATGCTTTTTCCCGAATTCTGGGGAACTACACTTTCGTTATTTTCTCTCCTCAGAAAAATTTCTGCTTACTCTTGGTAGCCTGGGCAGTGAATGGGCATGGTTTTCTATCATATTCAGTGGAAAACTGAGAAATTTTGATGGCAATCCATTTTTTTTCATTTTTTGAGGTAAGGCTATAGTCTTATGCTTTTTATTGATTTCTGGGGAACTACACTATTCCAATTTACTCTCCTCAGAAACATTTCTGCTTACTCTTGGTAGCCTGGGCAGGGAATGGACATGGTTTTCTATCATATTCAGTGGAAAACTGAGCAATTTTGGTGGCAATCCAGTTTTTTCAATTTTTGAGGTAAGGCTATAGTCTTATGCTTTTTCCCAATTTCCGGGGAACTATACTTTTGTCATTTTCTCTCCTCAGAAACATTTCTGCTGACTCTTGGTAGCCTGGGCAGTGAATCGACATGGTTTTCTGTCATATTCAGTAGAAAACTGAGAAATTTTGGTGGCAATCTACTTTTTTAATTTTTGAGGTAAGGCTATAGTCTTATGCTTCTTCCTGATTTCTGGGGAACTACACTTTCGTCCTTTACTCTCCTCAGAAAAATTTCTGCTTACTCTTGGTAGCCTGGGCAGTGCATCGACATGGTTTTCTATCATATTCAGTGGAAAACTGAGAAATTTTGGTGGCAATCCAATTTTATACATTTTTGAGGTAAGGCTATACTCTTATGCTTTTTCCTGATTTCTGGGCAACTACACTTTTCTAATTTCCTCTCCCCAGAAACATTTCTGATGACCCTTGTAGCCTGGGCAGTGAATGGACATGATTTTCTATCATATTCAGTGGAAAACTGAGAAATTTTGGTGGCAATCCAATTTTTTTTGAGGTAAGGCTATTTTTGAGGTAAGGCTATCGTTTTATGCTTTTTCCTGATTTATGGGGAACTGCACTTTTCCCATTTACTCTCTTCCGAAACATTACTGATGACCCTCGGTAGCCTGGGCAGTGAATGGACATGGTTTTCTATCATATTCAGTGGAAAACTGAGAAATTTTGGTGGCAATCCAATTTTTTAAATTTTTGAGGTAAGGCTATAGTCTTATGCTTTTTCCCGTTTTCTGGGGAACTATACTTTTGTCATTTTCTCTCCATAGAAAAATTTCTTATGACTCTGGTTAGCCTGGGCAGTGAATGGACATGGTTTTCTATCATATTCAGTGGAAAACTGAGAAATTTTTGTGGCAATCCAACTTCATCAATTTTTGAGGTAAGGCTATATTCTTATGCTTTTTCTTGATTTCTGGGGAACTACACTTTTCCAATTTACTGTCCTCAGAAACATTTCTGCTGATTCTTGGGAGCCTGGGCAGTGAATGGACATGGTTTTCTATCATATTCAGTGGAAAACTGAGAATCTTTTGTGGCAATCCAATTTTTTCAATTTTTGTGGTAAGGCTATAGTCTTATGCTTTTTCCTGATTTCTGCGGAACTGCACTTTTCCCATTTACTCTCTTCCGAAACATTACTGATGACCCTCGGTAGCCTGGGCAGTGAATGGGCATGGTTTCTTATCATATTCAGTGGAAAACTGAGAAATTTTGGTGGCAATCCAATTTTTTCCATTTTGCAGGTAAGGCTATAGTCTTATGCTTTTTCCCGATTTCTGGGGAACTACACTTTCGTTATTTTCTCTCCTCAGAAAAATTTCTGCTTACTCTTGGTAGCCTGGGCAGTGAATGGACATGGTTTTCTATCATATTCAGTGGAAAACTGAGAAATTTTGGTGGCAATCCAATTTTTTCTATTTTTGAGGTAAGGCTATAGTCTTATGCTTTTTCCTGATATCTGGTGAACTGCGCTTTTCCCATTTACTCTCCCCAGAAACATTTCTGCTGACTCTTAGTAGCCTTGGCAGTGAATGGACATGATTTTCTATCATATTCAGTGGAAAACTGAGAAATTTTGGTGGCAATCCAACTTCATCAATTTTTGAGGTAAGGCTATAGTCTTATGCTTTTTCTTGATTTCTGGGGAACTACACTATTCCAATTTACTCTCCTCAGAAACATTTCTCCTGACTCTTGGTAGCCTGGGCATTGCATCGACATGGTTTTCTATCATATTCAGTGGAACAATGAGAAATTTTGGTGGCAATCCAATATCATAAATTTTTGAGGTAAGGCTATAGTCTTATGCTTTTTCCCAATTTCTGGGGAACGATACTTTTGTCATTTTCTCTCCTCAGAAACATTTCTGCTGACTCTTGGTAGCCTGGGCAGTGAGTGGACATGGTTTTCTGTCATATTCAGTGGAAAACTGAGAAATTTTGGTGGCAATCCATTTTTTTTAATTTTTTGAGGTAAGGCTATTGTCTTATGCTTTTTCCCGATTTCTGGGGAACTACACTTTCGTTATTTTCTCTCCTCAGAAACATTTCTGCTTACTCTTGGTAGCGTGGGCAGTGAATGGGCATGATTTTCTGTCATATTCAGTAGAAAACTGAGAAATTTTGGTGGCAATCCAATTTTTTCAATTTTTGACGTAAGGCTATAGTCTTATGCTTCTTCCCGTTTTCTGGGGAACTATACTTTTGTCATTTTCTCTCCACAGAAAAATTTCTGATGACTCTGGTTAGCCTGGGCAGTGAGTGGACATGGTTTTCTGTCATATTCAGTGGAAAACTGAGAAATTTTGGTGGCAATCCATTTTTTTCTATTTTTGAGGTAAGGCTATAGTCTTATGTTTTTTCCCAATTTCCGGTGAACTATACTTTTCTCATTTTCTCTCCTCAGAAACATTTCTGCTGACTATTGGTAGCCTGGGCAGTGAATGGACATGAATTTCTATCATATTCAGTGGAAAACTGAGAAATTTTGGTGGCAATCCAATTTTTTCTATTTTTGAGGTAAGGCTATAGTCTTATGCTTTTTCCCGATTTCTGGGGAACTACACTTCCCATTTTCTGTTCTCAGAAACATTTCTGCTGACTCTTGGGAGCCTGGGCAGTGAATGGACATGGTTTTCTGTCATGTTCAGTGGAAAATTGAGACATTTTGGTGGCAATCCAATTGTTTCAATTTTTGAGGTAAGGCTATAGTCTTATGCTTTTTCTTGATTTCTGGGGAACTACACTATTCCAATTTACTCTCCTCAGAAACATTTCTGCTTACTCTTGGTAGCCTGGGCAGGAAATGGACATGGTTTTCTATCATATTCAGTGGAAAACTGAGCAATTTTGGTGGCAATCCAATTTTTTCAATTTTTGAGGTAAGGCTATAGTCTTATGCTTTTTCCCAATTTCCGGGGAACTATACTTTTGTCATTTTCTCTCCTCAGAAACATTTCTGCTGACTCTTGGTAGCCTGGGCAGTGAATCGACATGGTTTTCTGTCATATTCAGTAGAAAACTGAGAAATTTTGGTGGCAATCCAATTTTTTCAATTTTTGAGGTAAGGCTATAGTCTTATGCTTCTTCCCGTTTTCTGGGGAACTATACTTCCCATTTTCTGTTCTCAGAAACATTTCTGCTGACTCTTGGGAGCCTGGGCAGTGAATGGACATGGTTTTCTATCATATTCAGTGGAAAACTGAGAAATTTTGGTGGCAATCCAATTTTTGAGGTAAGGCTATCGTTTTATGCTTTTTTCTGTCTTCTGGTAAAGTATATTCTTCCCATTACCCTCTTCAGATACATTCATGATTATTCTTGATATCCTGAGCAGTGAATGGATATGGTTTTCTCTCATATTAATTGGAAACTGAGACGTTTTGCTGGCAACCCAATTTTTTTCAAGTTTTTACTTAAGGATATAGTCTCATGCTTTTTCATTTATTCCATTATTACAACTGAAATATTTCCCTTTTCTTTTTTCCATGTTTGTACGTGCTTGTGGAGAAACATGAGTTGTCTGGACTTTCTGTGGTCTTTCAGCATTTAAATACTGATCCAGTGAGTACAATATTTTCAAAATTAAGTTATAGCATCGTATTCATATATGAGGTGAAAGAAAGTGGCATTGGAAATATAGTTTATTTCCACGATCCCAGTGAACTTTACATAGTTGGCTTACCGTGATCACTGTTCAAGACCCTTTTTGGGGAAAAAATTGTTGTCATTATCAGTTTCCATCTCCTTCAAGCCAGACTCCAATATCCAAGACCAGTGCACTGACTTCAGAGGGACAGTGAAAAAATTCTCCATAAAGCTGTGTAAATATGGATTGATGCCAGTTTTATCAAATAATAAATCATTTTGTGCATCAGGATCTGTAACCTACCGGCAAGGAATCCTCAAACCTGGAAAACAAAAACAGAAATGTTATGATGGTGTCCTGAACTAGCGGTTGCTCATTTTCCTGCTTAGCCCAAATGTCAAAACATCAGAAAATTCAGCGCACTGCTGCACATTTCTTGGAAAAATATTAATGTAAAGACAGGATCATCTTTTGTAAAATCAGAAGGTGATCATCTCGGTCTCAGGCCAAAGGGTCACTGATCGCCTCCCTGTTCAAGTGAGACGGCTGCCTCTCCATCTGTCAAAGCAGAAATCAGAGCCAGGGCTATGGTTTCCCTTTTCTTTCATTCACCCCAGTCAACACTGCTAGATACTCCCGGGGAAGTGGAAAATATCCAGTTTACACTTTCAATTGACTGTGAGACCTTAAGCTGAAATTAAGCACTTCACTGAGCGAGTAAAGCGCTCAAGTGGTTAATGTTTTTCCATTCCCTCAGCCAGTATAAATACTGAAAAATCAATTTGTGACAGAGAGATCTCAATGTGCCGCACTCCTGGCTTAGTAACACAAAGAATACCATCAGCATTTCCTACAATAGGAAAATGGGATGGCCAAGGGAAAATCTATATAAAAAGAAACTATTTTTTTTTTATAAGTCATGATAAGGTGATAGTTTTTGATGAAGTTTGTGTGGGCTTCATGACAGCAAAGCCCCCATTTCCCATGAGTAGGGTAAAGTTTTGCAAAACTCTTTTTTTAATTTTTATCGAATGTCCCATATTCTGTTGAGTCCAGGCCAAAAATGTACCTGCTGCACTTCATGTAAGTGACATTCAACAATGTCACGTGTAAATATATCAGCTTCTGCAGTGGACTCATGCCAGAGATCATCCAGAACTTCTGTTGCACAGCAGGAAACGTTTTACTCATCACGAGGCAACATAAGACAATGACAGCACCTTGTTTTACCCTGGGGGGGTTCGTTTCTGGATATGAAATGGTAAGGAAAGTCTCCCTTCTCTCAATGCAAAGACAAATGCAGATTAAATGAGTAAAACAGAAATGAAGGAGCCTGACCTGCTGCCAAGTGAGAAAGTGATCAATCTTTCACACAAAACTCTTTCCAAGGCACAAGTATCTGTCTTCAGCAAGCTACCATCATTTTTAACAACTGCGTTTCCTGACTTTGATACATGCATGTAATCAAATTAAAAAAAAAAAAAAAAAAAACATCTTTTTTAAAGATGTTTAGAGTTATTTTCTACAACTTCTGTGAAATACTAAAAATGGACAGAGCCACCATGGAATTCCCCGGTAAGATTCATCCATGATACATCACATGTCAAAAAGTAAGAACAGAAATGAATCTTAATGGATGGAATGAATTATGATTTCATTTAAGATTCATAATAGGGTGGCAATCTGCTGGGGCAATATGCTGATAATGACCAAAAATGAGAGCATAGCATTTATTGTAATATAATAGACATACTATCTCTGAAGTAACAGGTGATAAATCCATTTCGGTAAACCTACTGATGAGGGGGAGAAACATATAGAACATGATATGTTCTGTACTTCAATATGATCTCATGTTGAAACACCAGGGGATAACCTATGGTAAGGTAGTATGTATTTAAGCAAGGAGAAATTATGACAAGAGGATATTATCTTATGAAGTTCAATCACTTCATAAAATACATGATGTATGCACTTTCTAAAATACACAAATCTCTAGACCCACTGGTTCCAGGGAGACCTATCCTACTCTTTATATTCTCACTTTGTAAAAATCAACTTTTCCAGATTTTCCCAGAGCAGAGTGTCCAACAACCTGCGCTTGGCAGTCAGTTTAATAAAATCCTTAAATCACTGACATATCAAACATTTTGATCCATATCCGAAGATGATCTTTAAAAAACCACCCAACCTGTGTTTCGGTGATTACATAACTTAGCGCTGAATGTTTTGTTTTTTCTTTCCCGTTCTGATTAACTGACAAACTAATAACCTTTCTTCAATAACATGGCATTATAAATCATGATGAATGGATTTGGAATCAAATTCAGTTTTGCCAAAGAATGGAATTTCCTCCCTGTCATAAAGCAAGCAGATCAAAAATGTACAATAAAACAGATGTGATCTGTGTATTTTAAAATATCTGCTCAGTCTAGCCTATAATTTTGAATACAGCGAGAAATGTACAGACAGGCTATGCTGCCATCACTGTACTATATGGATGGAGGGATGTCAAATCCAACAGCTACATATATCAAATGGTGCAGTTTTGTACATGTAGATTGTTTCTCAATCTTTATCTGAGTCATCAAACAACCCATGCTAAATTGTGCTGAGATGGATTCTTTGGAAGAACACCAAACGTTTTTTAAATACACCAAAATCGGGTACGAATCCACAAGATACAAGCAATTCAACACTCAGAATGCTGTTTTTCCTGCACACCGGTATTTCACACTGCAGGTTTCCACATGAAAGGTTTTTATGCTTGCTTATTGAGGCCATTCCTTTCTGGATCACTGCTTTGCCTGGCACTGGAAGTGGAGTCAGATTGTGGGAATGTACCATCCATCTAGCACACTCTCCCTAATATTATATTTATCATTTAAATTCAAAGAAAAAGAAACAATTGGCCATTGAACCAGCTCCTTTGGCCTTATTGATCTCTCCCAGCTCCTGCAGTTTAAATCTGAATTCATTCCAGTTTTGTTGAATAGCCATTTTATTAATATTCATGCAATTTTATATTGATTGTAAAAATTGGCAGCTTCGTTCTAATGCAAGTTCAGCATTTCACAGTCTATTGTCAGCAATTCAAAGAAAGTTGTCTCATCAAGCATTCACCACATCAACAAGTTACATTTTGAAATAAAATACAGAATTAAAAGTTTTAATCATATAGAAAACTTTTGTTTGTATTGAAGTTTTAATCATATAGAAAACTTTTGTTTGTATTGAAGTTGTATTTGCTGGTATGTACTTTTGCCCAGTTTGTGGTGCAATGCCATATTTGGAATTCACATTGAACCATGGAGCATTCCAGCACTGTCAAAACATGCATACCTGTTTTCTGCCGAATCAATCACAACATTTCTCATATTTGCATCATGAAGCGACATGATAGGCCTGGTCAAGTATTATGCAATCCATAGTGGGAAAATATAAAACTAACTTTGTATTTTCCAAACCTGTGTGAATGATGAGTCTCATCCATGCCAGGATCCCATTTGCATGTCTGGAATGAAGACGTTTCGTTTCGGTTAACTTCCCTAATGATGTGAAGTGAGTTTATTACCTACCAGGAAAGGGCTGACTGTACAACAGCAAGTTTTTGCATGCCCTATTAAACTACTGAAAATATATAACTTTATCTCATTAAGTTTCAACAAGTCTAGCATGTACTACTACTTTTACCGTTGCCATAATGCTAATGATAGTATTAATTACACCTTTAAATGAAATTCACAGTGTTCATATCTTTTTAAACGTGATACATTGAGTAATAATCTTCATACACTAAATGAGAAACAATAGTTGATTACTGTCTTTTTATTAAATTTTATTAAAAATACGTCAATTGGAATTAACTGATAATACATTTGCAAAGTAATTGCGCATTTTATGGTGTTTACAAAATTATTTTGTTTAAATGTACTTTTATTGTTTTACTTTTTGATCAGCATACTTTTTGACTTGCCATGTTGCTTTTACTATTTTATGTGGTATTATTTTATGCCTACATTTTTCAGTTTATTTTGGAAAAGAACATGTTAAACATTTTAGGGAAATCAAAAACTTTACACATTGTTTGTCTTTGCCCAGTCGTGCTTGTAAGAGAAATATGTCTTACAGGTAAATATTAACATGTAACTATAAACTATTTAAATGTAAAAGTCAGTATATTAAAATGAGAACAAATAGTATGACACAGTGTTGAATGAACTGTTTAGATGAGCATCATGGTGCTTTTAATTTGAATTCCCCTGCTTTAAACAATGGGATGGCACCGGCACCATCAACTGTATCATCTTAGTGTGACGTCTCACCCAGGACAGCACCCTTCAGCTGCCTTTGCAAACTATCTGACAGACAGATCATGCCGGCCCTTATAGACGCACACCCTTACCCAGTCAGAGGAGGACAGGCTTTCACTCTCAAGTCCCTTGTCTGTCAATGTCTCCTCCAATCTGTTCCACATAGGGAGTTTTTCCTCCTCTCCGCCATGACGGGCGTGCCTTTGTGGGGAGATAAGGCCAGGGTCTGCTGTAAAGTGTATTGTGGCAAGTGAATTATGTTATTTAAATAAAGTTTGATTTGATTAAATCCTTAAGTGTATATGAAGAATGATAATTTTAGTTAGATACACCTAAATGGCATTAATTTAATACAATTATCTCACAGTTATTGTATACTTAAAGAGTACAGTGCTTTTGTGCACATTTCCAAGAGGGTACACTATGAATAAATTTCCAAAATAATAGCATACAAATACACAGGCCATTTAACCGTCCAATGAATCTCCAGGACCGGTGGGATACATAAAAAAATAGTGATGAGATTCCAATAGCACTCCTGAGTGAGTCTTGATCAGAAACACAGACACTAATCAGCACCGAGCATCGTGAGAAGACAAACAGGTACTAAATGACTTTGGTGGTAAAACACCTGGGATCCCTCTGCTTCCAGTGTAAACATCACACAATCTCTATGCACACCGAGGCAGGTAGACGGAAGGGTTGCTATTTCACACAACAATAAATCATGAATAAATAAATAAGAGAGGCTCCAAATCCCATCAGTCCCTTTCATCGCTCTCGCTCAAGAACCACAATAGAAAATTCAAATCTAATGCATGTCAAAATGAGGAGAAAGAGCAGGCGACACCTGCTCTATTTTGGAATTCATGCATTTTTCATGAATTAATTCCTGCTCTTAGAGGGATAGAAGAATCACAGCACATAAGACCAAAGATATTCTTAGAGATGTGTGTGTGTGTGTGTGTGTATGTGCGCGCGCTCAGGTAACAGTATAGAGATGTGCTGTGTTCTTTATCTACATATTTGGCAACAAGCAAGAGAGTTTTTTAATACTTTATAATGACTGTAGTTATAAAAATCCTAAAAGCTAGGACTGAAGGATCGTTTGAAGTATGAAGTCATTTCACCTTAAAGTGGAAGTCCAACAAAGTTGAAATGAAATATGAGTTCATTAAAATCACATGAGACTGATTCGAAATCCCTGGGAGGCCCCTACATTGAAAGTCCTATGCCTATATCATTTCAGTGGGTAGAAGACTGGGCAGAGGAGCTAGTGACCCATTGCCCAGTGACTCGTGTTTAGTGACATCAGCAACACTCGTCCATCACGGAGCTGTGCGCTGCAGTCTTGGAGGCCAATGCCAATACCCAACCCCCCTTTCCGAATAAGTCTGTAACACAGGGAAAATAACCATATATGGCCCTGTACTAGACTAACATTTAGCTGTCAGTCAGAAACGAAATAACTATTATTAAACTCTGAAGACATTAGCCACACATGTAACATAGCTTGCTGCAGTGACTAGCACTATAATAATCCACATTACTATCATACAGTGGTTGGTAATAACGAGTTACAAGTGCCCCATTCCTTGTACTTGAGTATACTTTTCAAGACTGTGCATATAACCACGTTTTTTTTTTTTTTTTTTTTTTTACAGATAATGTTTTTGTTCAGGTATATTTTTGTATTATGTTAAAATGTATCTGAGGGATTAAAACCATGAACTACAACTATTATTATTGTTATTTATTTATTTTTTTTAAATAACTCAAACCTGTTAGTCATGGTGAAATTAAATGCAAGAGCTTCTCCTACTCGGATATATCCTTCAGAGAGCCATCATGAAATCATTTACAGTGACTCTCCCTTTTGAAGTGTACTCTGTTGTTGGTCTTTTCTACTCGGTAAAGAAATGTAATCTGACTCTGAGACTTACAGAGTGAAGATGTCATTCCATATGAAGGGAATGAAAGAGCAGACTGGCGACATGCAGAAGGATTGTCATGGAGGGTAAAAACAATAGAGCCAGTAACCCAGCCAGCTCTTCAGACTCTCCAGTCAACCTTTGCATGCCCCCCTCCCCCACCTCCTGAAGGAAGGAGCCACAGCAAGCCAGCATTTGTAAAGAAGAAGAAAAAAAACTTGCAGTGGCAGGCTGTGATCAGCTCTGAGTAGGTCTGCTTGAGTATACAGTGGATCAAACGAGCAGTTAGCCGCGCTCGCACCCTGCCATTTTCTTCCTATTTACCTCTGAATGTCTGCCAAGTAAGTCTTTTGGTCTTTGGAAGGAGCCTTGTGCACAGTATAAATTATTCATGACCTGTCATCGATTGCTTCTCGGAGACTGCTCACACTTTAATTAAGTTGTTAATCGCATTGTGAAAGGGACACCTGTCTGATCATTTGTATTCCACGTTTAGTCGCTTAACCAGGTCTGAGTAGTTCTTTGATTTCATATTTCGCCTGCCTGTGTTTTCTCTCCTCCTGGTTGATTCATTTGAATCTAGCAATACTGCAACATATCGAATATCCTTAACCTTACATGCCAGTGGCTGTACCCACTGAACTTTCTACTCCTGACAGCCAAAATGAGTATATCATCTTTGCACTGGTTAATGACACAAAAATCGGTATGATACGATTAAGAGTATCAATTTTAGCTATAATTACACCAAGTGGCTGAATTATCATGCGTTTTGACCTCAAATATCAGAAGTCAGTCATTAAAACAAAGCATAAACCCTAAAATACCATTTTAATTATGAGTTATTAATTTGAAACACTGGTGTAAAAGGGTAAGGATTTCGCGACTGATCTTTTACATAGATCAAAAATTTTTAAAAATACTATCAGCTATCACCATTGTTCTGCATTAACTATTCTACTATTTCGGCATTAAACTCTTTTACCTCTTTCCAAAACTGTTAGATCTTTCATGATGTTTTAGAAACTCACATATTAAAGAGTTGATTTTAAAACATATTTTATGCAAATTAATATTTGTAACTAGTTTTAACATCAATAGGAAAGGTAATCAACATAAAATTAATATACTGCAGTGATGTTTAAGGCAAATGGGAAGGCTACAAGAGGGTTTTAAAAATGTTTTACAAGTTCTCGGAAACGCTGTTTGTGACATTGTCAAAATTCAAGGGCAGACATAATAAAAACGAATGCAGTAGGAAAGTTACTGAATCTGAGGAGTCTTGATCTTTTGAAGTGTCTGTCTTACAATGAATCACTAATAACATAAAACACATTTTCCAGTTGCACGAATATGTTACTCTGTCGATATTTTGTGAAATTTGACCTTCAGCTGTCCCTGTCTTTTTGCATTTAATACCATCAATACACCTGTGGTGCTTAAGCGTATACATATCAGAATGACTTGTTGAAGAATTGTGAAATTTTATATCTGTTTTCACTCTATCTCTACTGCACAATCACACAAGCACACCCTACACACCACGTACCCAAAACACCCCCCAGTCATGGTTACACACACATATTCTCACAAAACCTTACACTGCATACACAGTACATGTGTTCAGAGATGTTGCTGTTATTATGTTTTTTTCATCTTTCTACATGTTTTTGTGAAAGCTAATTAGTGTTACTTTGAAGTAAGAGTACATTACATTGGCATTAACATTACTTCTGGTGCAGTAAACCAACTGACTGTGTAGTTACTATCGTTAAAAAGTCTAAAAAGTCATTAGTGCATAACGATGAGAACACACTGCTATGATTTTCCCTTCATTTTTGATTATAATAATGAGTATGACCGGGCTGACACACTGAGTGTTCATACTGGGTTGTGCCAGGTTTTCGCAAGCTATGATAATTACCTCTGCAAACACCTACAACCCACAATTCAATTTCTGGCATGTCAGAATATTTTTTTTTTCAGAGAAACACATTATGTATTTGGCTCTGTGAGAAAACCTTATGATAGAGGCTGCCAACAGAATATGATTAATGACCATTCAATAACATAACGTTCTAGCAGTTTCAAATATCACATGCCATTTCCTGTAGAAACACGTGAAAAACATTCTATGGATGATGTGTACTTATTTTCATTTGAACCGAGAAACAACGGAATGATAACTAAAGATGTTCCTTTTTGACATTTTTTTTTTTTGATGTGGAAGTTCTTAACAAGTTCTTAACTTTGTTTCAGATCCCAGAAGGTCGAGATTGTACAATTACTGAGCCATCTCAGGCATTCTGGATTGTAGCGTTTAGAACACATGCATGAATATATCACGGTCTTTAGACCTTATGATGACTGCGGATTAGTGTATACCGAGCATATCAAATCATTATTTTCCGATTAGGTAGAGCGTGGATGGGTGGAGGGTAAGCACTGGGTGGACAGAAGAGCTGGAGTGAAAGCTGTGGCTTAAAGGAGAGCTGGGCAGGATGGAGAGTTCCAGGCCAGCCTGCTCCCATCTGCAGAGGCAGATACATTTTTCATGCTCTAACGTATGGATAGGAAGGGCAGGTAACAGGGTATGGAGGCTCAGCGTCTGTCCAGGGAGACAGGAGAAGGGGAAAGGAGGGAATCAGTCAGTGTGGTGGGGAAACAGAATCGAACATGATTTTTTTTTCAACCTATATTTGAAGATAGAAACCGTTTCTGATTCTCTCACATACACTGGCAAGCTATCGCTGAGAGCTGCGGTGTTTGAAAGGAGACTGATAGACACTGATCAAACCGCATAGCTGATTTATAACTTAGAGACTCCGTGAAACAGGGAAGTCATCAGAAACAGGGAAGTCATCGTTTTCTGATCAATTACAACACCAGGTTTCAGGAGCTGCACAAGGATGGGATGAAAATATTTTGGCGGATAACTAAATTTATCCTCAGTGAATTATCCATGTTAGCATAGGGTTTTTTGTAATGTTTACACATATGGGGTGTTTTACCCACTTCCGACAATCCTGCATTTCGGTTATTTAAAGTACGTTATGAGAACAGTGCTGTCAGAGAATGATCAAAATGATAGCAATGTCTTGCCATTTGCATCATGCTAACCACTTTCTATATTTATCAAAGAAGCTGTAGAAATGCATCATTTTATATATTTTGCAGTATTTATGACACGAGGCAAAAGCACATACTACCACAGAGCTGGCACATAGTTTTAGCTGTAGTGACACAACACTGCAGGGCTATTTCAGGAAGTCCGTGGGTGAAAGAGAACGTTCATCAGCAGAAATTAATACTTAAAAACAATGATATATTCACCATGGGCCAAATGCACATGTCATCAGTTACAAAATGTGCACCCACAACCTGCTTAATGGTGATCGTTGACATATGCGGCAAGAAAACAGATTATTGCTGAAAACAGATTAATTGCTTGCCTCCACCCACTGGCTTACAGCAATAGTCCAGGGCTGCCTTCACTATTTACAGCAGCAATGGATGGAAAAGGGTGTTTGACACTAGCCAGATTGGCTTGCCACCTCTCTCCAACTTGTTGACAAAAGTAACAAATATTTTCATAAGTGTCAATAGGGCTTCTGCCAACATGTTAATGCAGTTCATTCAACATACTAAATGACTTTTTATACCATATCCTAAAAAGTCTTGAATGATAAGAAAGCAAGGGAAAGGTGAGATCCATGCTTTTAAACATATATTCTTTTAATGCTTATAACATGATGGATACGGACTACTAATCTTGGCTAATTGAACATCTCTGTTTTGTTGTTGATCCCAATAGTATGGAATACATAACTGCAAGGAGAAGAAGGCGTCACTGCCAACGAGTCCTCAAACAGCGACACTCCTTTCTTAATATGACTGAGGAGGGTGGCTGATAGGCCATTCCGCACCTGGCTTCTGACACAATACATCGTGCCAACATCTCAACGGCAACGAGGATTCAAGCATGCGTTGTCGAGGACTAGGAGTGTAACTGAGCGAACATTTGGCCGTCTGAAAATGAGTTTCAGATGCCTGGACAGACCAGCAGGCACATTACAATACAGCCCTCAGATTGTTAGTGAGTTCTTCGTGGCATATTGTGTTTTACACAATAAAGCCATAAATTATGGATGGCATTGTGACATTCAGAGGACACATTAGAGATGGCAAGGCACAGAGAAGCTGAACTGCATGTGCCGCTTGTTGAAGCGGCCGATTGGGCAGATGACGCATGGGTGAGAAGGGACCATGTTTCCCTGGTAAGCTAAACATGAACTTGTATGTTAAATTTGTGAAATGTATGTGCAAAAAAATCTTTTGTATAATGCCTTCATTGTTTTGACATACATCTGGAAACATAGATCTGGCTCTTTCACTCTCTCTCACACACAGACACACACGCACACGGCTAACAACAGTGGCGTCCGCCTCTTGCAGTGGTCTGATGGGAGGAAGTCCTTGGAGCGGACTGCTGAAATAATTGTCAGAGATTTCAACTGCATAAAGTTTTTAAACCCATCCCCCCTCAAAAAAGACTCACCTCATTTCAAATTTTCTCCAATAACATGCCATTTTAAAAATGAAGCAGTGAAGTGTTCTCACCTTCCAATAGAGAACATCCTCATAATTATTATTCTGCCATGATCATCCATCAGGTAGAAGCTCTGGAGCATAGAAAAATTTAATTTGCAATGATCAGTAGTGTATGCTTCCAACTGTGGCGTTAGAGAAGGTTGCAACCCACATGTTGCTATGCAGGGGGAAAAAAAATGAGACCTAATTCTGGTCCCACTTTTATTAGTCTCTCAGACACCTGGGAACAAGGGCAAAGACCCCACAAGATTTATTACGGTTTTTGCAGCGCTACGCTACATCACATAAAGTGCACCTGTTTAAATACCACAGAGCTTTCAGGATATTCATTAATACCCAATATCTCCCAACACAACATGTAATTAACAGAAGTGCTGACACCTCCCTTTCCTCTTTGCCTTGGCCTCCTTTTGGATATCGGTGTTTTCTTTTACTTGTTGGTGCCACAACAGTTCAATCCAAAACATACGGCACAGACTGATTCTAAATCAGCTGAGTCAATTCTGAATTGGCAGAGCTGGACAATACCAAATATTGTATTGCAATCTTAATGTAAGGTGGGATTGTACACAGAGGTACCACTCTCTGGCTGTTCATGTAGTGGATATGCTGTCATTTCAGTGTGAATCGCCATTTCACAATTGGGCATGTTGTGAAGAAGCAACTTCAGCTGTGTTTTGTTGTTGAAAGGATGTTTGTCTTACGTCATAAACTACAAGCTTCAGAATATGGAGTGAACATAACTGGTGTCAAAGACAGAAAGTGCGTGCGTATGGAGTACTTATGTTCTCAGCTCACTTGGAAGGATATTTTTCAGTCCCAAAGAGTTTTAGAGGGCACGGCGAAGGTTTTATAGCAGTTTGGGTGTGCATTAAATCAAGACAAATGCACTTTCACAGCCATTTAGGAACACCAAAAAAAGGTCCATTGAGAATGGCTTTCAAATGCCATAGAAATTGAGTTTCTTGGTCACACTCTGTTTCTCGTCATGCTGTACCGCACAAATGCAGGAGGAAAATGGGGGTTGTGCTATCCCCAACATATAAAACACCGGCACGAAAATGCCATCGATGCTCAATTCTGTCGTGAAGAACAGGTTGCCCACTATATTTTGAAGTGCTATATCAATAGATTACACCACAACAGTGTTTTGTCCTCTTGTTGGTTCCTCTGCTGAACTGTAAACAAGAATAAAATGGATCCTTTGTAATATAATGGAATTAGTGAACAGCATAAAAAGTTCTGTTCAATAATTCCACAGTATTGAAATGTGGGTATTTGATTTGAAAAGGTGAAACCAGTTTTAATTTGATAAACGATTATTTTACTTATTTGTACAAAAATTATGGTAAGTGAACATATTGTTGCAATAATGTATGTACAAAAGACGAATACTCTACTTATTTTATAATCAACAGTGTATAATAGATAAGTGCTATGACCTAGGCTAAATATGGTACTGAATATGACATATATTATATTAATTTAACAATTTAAGGCTGTTGTTATCTGTAAAGAGTACATTGGTATTCGTTAGCATAAGCTAATGATATTTTCTGTGGTTTGCAGCCAAAACAACAACAGATTACATATAACTTCTACATACAAAGCTTCTTCTGCTTTCACTTTAGTAAAAATATCTTACTGTATTTTTTTATGAATTCCTCTGGGGAGACATGATATCATGTTCAGGAGGACTGCCTGGTGAAGGATGGAGAATGTGCAGTGTATCGCTTACCTCATTGTGTCATAGGGACAACGAGGTACGATGGAGCTGTGATGACGTACCAATCATTGGCTTGTGACCGTTTGAACCAATCGAAAGTTCTGACAAAACCCAATAATTCATTAAAATGTTATGGTAGCTTTGATCCCTTTTGTGTCAGGGCAACTCAACTCAGTTTTCCAATGCTGGTGTAAACCCCCTTGCAATGGTTAATGAGCTAACCTCCTCAGTATTTACTTCTCAGGTTGTTTTTTTTTATCGTTCACCTACAAATACCTAATTTAAAAAATGTTACATGTTTTATTACAAAAAGTAGAAATGTACCAACCATTTTCCCATGGCCTAGTGAGGGAAAGCTACGATTTTCCCCAGCAAAATCAGTCCAGAAAAATACAATCTACAAGCGAATATTGCCTACATGCTCCTTAAAATGTCCTCCTCCATCACCATGCCAACCACACTCCATGTCCTGCGCTGTTTGAGAGTGACACACACATCAACCAAGCAACACAATGCAGAGATAGGAGTGAGCGGAAATGTTTCTGATTGTGGCCGCCTGAGACAGCTACAGCAGTAACACTTCATTTCCTCCCTTCCTTCCCACTAAGCACAGATGGCCGCCGCTGACCACACAGTGACAGACATCCTAACAGCTGGCTGGACTGAGGTAAGCTGCATACGTGATCCGTTTCCCGTCTCCCCAGGATAGAGTCAAAGGGCTCGGCTCCCATCAGAACCAGAACAAGCTATACCGAGTGAAGGCAGCACGTGTCCATGTGCTGGCAAGGAAATAACGATGATGTTCAGAATCTTGGAATGTCCCTTACCCTTGTTAAGTCTCCTTCTCCACAGGTGCCTCGAAGACTGGCAGGCCGGAGTGCAGTTTGAGCCAAAATGTATCACATCCTCTTTTCCCACAAGCACTCCGGCACCATGCCATGTCAGAAAATTCTATATACTAGCCTACTTCATCCAATGCTTCAGCCCATCCACTACATACTGTTAAACAGGAAACAGCTGTCCTTCGCAATGCATCAGTCTATCCATTGAGACAGCACTCAGTAAATACACTCAAAACAGTTTCTTAAAAATATGGGCATATCACATGCATTGAAAAGCTGTATCCCTGACATGGATATTATTGTTTTGTCTGTATTATTGCCTATTATTATTAATACATAAAATATTTTGTATTCTATAGAGGATTATCCAAAAATATATTTTTGTGTTTACTGAATAAACAAAACAATATTTTCAAAAAGTAAGACATTGTTTATATCGACCAACAACGGTTATTTTTAAACACAGACTGTGCCAAAAAACAAAATTAGGCCACACAAACAGACGAAAGCATACACCTTTGATCAATAATTTACAGAACTTTTTAGTATAATTTCCTTCAGTAACAACCCTGCAGAGTCCTCATAACATAAACAAATGCATTCTGTTTTGTCTCTGTAAATACATTCTTAAATGCTTGCATAATTACATGCTGGAGTAAAGTACTTGGTAATTACAGGAGTAAGTGAATGTACAGTACGTATTCATATACAGCTAATTCATGTGGAACTAACATGTCTTATATAAGCACATGCCATGTCTGAAATAAGATTACCCCCGAAAGTGGGAGGAAACTGAAGCTAAATCATTAATAACTGCTGTTGTAACTACTTCTAGAATATTAGAATCATAGTATATAACTGTAGCCACTTATCCCTGCAATAATAATCATTTGAATATCAAAATGCCCATGTAGAAAGAGGGAGTCTGTGTGGACTGTACATTTTTATGTTCTTAGGAGCAGAAGAGGGGTGGTACGACCTTTGTTGTTGTTGGCAACTAAACTGCAACCACACTCACACATGCTGTAGTCTCAGTGAGACTGAAAGTGAAAGTAGGCATCAAAAATATCACAGGAAATACCTAAGTATACACATAGATCATATCCTAAACTACAGCCCATAATGCAAGTATAGAAAATAGGTTGACTAGATGGTAACTTAGTTGAGTAGGTATTAACAAGTAAGAGAAATATGCACAATGATACTTTTAAAAAGTAAGAAGAATTTTTAAAAACCTGGCTCAATGTAACTATTGCTTGAACACAATCAACATTTATCCTTGATGTTGACTCACTTGTGAATGAAAGATGTTTTTTTCTTTATAAACATGGTTTAACAAGATCAGCGTTCATCAGCATTACTTTAAAACTGTAAAGAAAAAGGTAGCAGGTGTATGTTCCTTACTTACTGTTCTACTGTTCTTTACCATACTGGGGAATTTTCTACAAACTGTTTGGATTTGATACAGAAATCAAAGGAATTGTTGAGCAGCCATACTGTTTCTGTATAATTTATAAAAGTAAAGGTTATCACCGTCAAGCCAAAAGAGCAGTGGCCCAGAGGGGAAAAGCCATCATAAACACTGGGCTTCCACCATCACCCGTAGATCAAGAAAGCATCGCTATTAAATGACAGCTGAAATATAAGCTGAGATCTTGATTCCGGGTCTCATCCCAGCGGTGTAGAGAATGCTGGAGCACATCTCTTATTTCAGGGGGCGGCTGCATTGAGGAAATTTAAGATGCGAAATGGTCGGGCGCATTAAAAACGTCACTGAAATGCAGCTCATGTTTTTCTAGGCACGTCGGGATACCATGCCCTGCAAAATAATTTCTCATTTGCCTGCCACTTCTGAATCTTTTCATAATGACTAAAGTCATTAGAGGAGGCAGTGGCATTTGGAGGCACAATTGAGGCTCTTTATATTAAAAACAACTTAAAGTACAGTGATGCATCATTTCGAAGAGAGTATACCCAAAATTACTGTGAAAACATTTTTTTTTTTTTTTGTGAAAGCTATCCATTGTAGGACACTTTTCAATAAAGGTTTACCAATCAACACTTAAAGTAATACACATTTTTTTAAATTATTTATTTTCTAAACAGATACCATCCAGGTTCGCTTATATATTATCCACAATGTTTAGTGTGCAGTGCCACCAGAGGTAGAGAAGGCTAAATTATATAGCCTGTGTTCAATATTAAATCATATTTACAATAAATCATTGCTCAAAAAAATTTAAAGTATAACACTTTCCCTTTACTGTGGTCAGCTACTGTCACCTCTTATGTTGTTGTCAGTTTCATTTAGCTCACTGCTACTTGACAGACAACTAGAGGAAAGCTTACAATTTAAAATCTAACTTGAAGATAACTGCTGGGTAGCCTGATACAAGCAAGACTATATATTCCAGGTGGCCCTTAAATCCAGTAGATATAGGTGCATATTTGCATTAACTATGGATGACATGGTGCACTCATCTCATGGTACAGTATTTTTTGCAGTATTGGGTTGACAGTGGCTTCAAAGTGCAAGATATCCATACAAAAAAATAGAATACAAAAATGCAAATAGAAATGTTCTGTCATGGCACTTTCCTGGAACAGTTGCATTTTTTGCTCGTGAACTCCCTACTTTTCTCAATCAGTATTATTCAACAGTTGAAAGCAGCGATATTAAACACAAAAAGCTAAGAGCATTGTTCCGTTTCTTCTTTACTGTTATGCGTCCTGGAAAACACGATCCCCTAATCAAAATTCTGGGAATTCCTACCCCAGAACTTTGTCTCTTGATGTTTCTAGATGTCTGCACAAATGCATTTTGTTGTAATTGATATAAACCTCTTCTTTAGATGGGGAAGCTGAGGAGACTGTGTTAGTCACACTTGAATTCCTGCTTTAATGTATCTCTTACACTATGGTGGTTGTCAGCAGGAGAAAGGGTCAATGGTGTTCTACAATGAGGAATGTGATGAAGCCTGCCGACTCTAGCTTCGGCTGTTCAAACAAAATTACAAAAAGCATAATATGATAGTCATCCTGTCAGTAATAAACTTGGCCCTTTCAGAATTTCCACACATTTTGGGTACAATTGCTGTGACATATCTACTGAAAACATGCAAAGACATGGTCCTAGCATGAACAGATTCTGTGCCTCTCTGAAAGACATATATGGAACATACCCTGTCATGTAGGAGCTGTCATGTGGGAGTTATTGGGTCAAAATCCAAAGTACAAAGCCAACCAAGTGCACCCTGTTGTGCAGAGATGTTCCCTCAAGATATTCCAGGACATATTCCAAAAATTAATGTCTCCATACTGCTAAAACAATCCAAGGATGGTTTAAAGGACACATGATATAAACACTGCTATACCTTTCAAAAAACAAGATGTTTCCTTTTCGAGGAATGGTTCAATCTATAGAGACAGTTCACAACTTGTAAAAGAGCTTTCCAAGTAGGACTGAAGCCGTTCTGAGAGAGAGGCCAGGCTATTTATTTGCATAAAAAAAATTATATACTATTTGGGGAGTCCTTTATTTTGTCTAACCCTGTATATGTCTTTGAGATTATTATGTGTGTTCCATTATTCATAAAACAAAAAAGGGAATTATTTATATTAGTGTATACGGCAAGCAATGAATATTAATTTGTATTTTGAAAAAGGACGTGAACCTTTTTGGTTGAATAATCAGAAGATGAGAGTCTGCTTCAAGAAATCCCAGCTGCTGGTTTATTTCTGAAAAAATATTTATGTTATTGTCACTTTGGTTTAATCTCACAGAGAAAATGCATAGCTGAATGTGAAAGAAATTGTACAGACAAGACTCCAAGTTTACTTGGATGTATGGTGGTCATGTCATGACCTGCTCGGTTATTTTGGTTGTGAATTACGCATGGGTAAGAGGGATGATAAATGTGGATACAGAAAGCAATGGGAACTACACAGGTGTGGATCCAGTATATGTATATAATATACTAGCACATGCAAGCTTATATATAGGTATTGTGGACAGCCTCATGAGGGAGACCTCAGCTAATTGAGGGGATAGTGCATCTGCAGCAGGCAAAAGTAGGTGGAAATGGATGCTCCAGATATACTCCAAATATTAAACAGAGTTTGTTAAAACAAAAGTTTCAGACAAACCCTCATTCAAATATCTCTATCCGTCCAATCTGGTTTTCTCCGTATGCATTTAATTGCTGCATGCCTTCTCTCCCTTTACGCACACTGCTTCCAGCATCCCTCCCCCTCCCCTTCTCCACCTTCATGTCTACCTCCCTTTCTTCTGTTTTTCTCTTTCTCTTTGAGTAGTCCGGTTGGGAGTTCACCTCACCCAAAACTGTGAGGTGCGATGCTGCCCCCTTGGACACCAAGCCCAAGATCAAATGTCCATACCTTTATACAACTTTCCACATAACAATAAACTCCTAAGTGCATTCATTTTGTCTGAAAATTCATTCTACTGAATTTGAAGTACAAGGCAAGGAGTGAAAACTTCAGATACATTTACTGCAAATTTAAATGGACAGCCAGGTCTGCCAAAAATAGTGATGTTCTAATATGTAACAAACAAAATTTACAGCAGTATTTCCATTTTTTTGGTGTTTTATACCTGTATCCCCCTCATCGCATTTTCAAAAGCAACATATTCACCCACGTGATTCATCTTCACAAAGACTCAAATGGTTGTTGAACAGAGTCCTGGGGAAAGTAGGGCTGAATAAAGGAAATGAGAAAAGAATTCTGATGTACGGTACTTCTGATCCATCAGGGCCCTGATCTGAAATCCTATCCCATTAACAGAACAATCGCAGCAAGGTCATATTTCAAAAAACACTGCAAAATGGTTTATTATTTTTACCTTATACCATTTTTATTGCTACTGAGCCACCCAGTGCCCTGAAGGTTTGTTCAGACATTTATAACAAATGAAGCTGAGAAAATTGCTTAACACATCCATTGCTACACACTCGATTCAGTCAATTTGAGGCTTGAGAGTAGGGAAAGCTGTCTTTCCACAGCAATATAATGTGATTGTCACAAAACAATTTCACTGCACAGTAAGGACTAGAACGCATCTTGGCTCCTCTCCTGTTTGAGGCTTTGCAGCTCGTGAATCCTAAAGATCAGCCGTACATTCACAGCTCGGAAGTTTCACTTCTCTCTAATTAAAAGTAAATTTAGGCAAGAGAAACTCCTGTCTTTAAGAAAACTGATGCCCCTGTCCCCTTCTGGAATACGTGATTCCACATGGCGTACTGTTGATTCAGATGGCAATTTCACATTGTTCACTCTTGTAGAACAGAAAGTGCTTGCGCTTCAGCTAAGAAATATTTACAGCATATGGTGAAAACCCATCATCCCTAGTCATTCTTCTCTTCCTGGATTTGAAACAGAGGCAGATTCAGGCCCTGTTTATTATTATTATTATTATTACATTATTATTATGATGATGATGATTATTATTATTATTTTTATTATTATTATTGTCATTATTATTATCATCATCATCATTGTATGGTTAAAGAGCCCTTAATTACTCTACTAGATTTCCAACTGTTTTTTTTTTTATTTGTTTTAATGATTTTTGATTTTGTTTTTACTTTGCTGGTTCATTCCCTGCTGCCATTCTTAATTTGCTTTGTTTTCAAAGTATTCATTTTTATCATTGAGTGAAGTTGTTTTTCTATAAGGACACATTTTTCCCTAGGATGTCCTGTTGACTGCCTGCCATTTTGGAAGTGATTTAAAACACCCAGGGCAGATGTTAACAAGACAGTACTAATCTGTTGTCAAACTTCAGGGGACCTCATGCGAGTTGGATTCAGTATTTGACATTAACAGTTTCAGCTGACAACTTATATGAGATCAATTTGACAAGCTTCAGAATGATTTATGACCTAGATTCCAACTGTCATTCTCTCTATATTCTACAAAACTTTATTGCCCCTGCATACAAAATCAGATTGTTCAGTTCTTCACTATAAGAACAATTAACTCTTTCAGTCAAAGGCGATGCTGTAAAACTGTACACAATGTGGGTCATCTTAAAACTGCAAATCCATGCATTCATTAAAATGGTTATGGATAAGACGTGCAGCTATATTTTCTTCATTTGAGAAATGTATGCAGGTATCATTTTGCTGACTTAAAAACATGATTCAGAAGTTTCATAAATTAATAAGCATGATGTGCCAAGTATCACTTTCTTCAATGGATGAGTTTGGAGTTGAGACATGAGTATCAGGACAATACTGTAATTAAACTGGAGGATGTCATCCAGTAATTTAAAAATGGTTGAATTAGCCAAATAGCTTACACTGGATTGTCATATTATAGGAATGACAAAGCAAACAGAAATACTGATACACAGTTGAGGGTGTCAACGTGTGCTGCTCACCTTTGGCTTGGCAGCACCTGCCCGTATTCATATCAACGGCCTTATATTTTTCTATTTTTTGTGTTCTTTTATTTTCCCCAGTGAAATGTTTATTTCAGGCATGATTTATATTAACTCAAATACTTGTTTGTTGTCAATAAATTCTAGTTCTTAATTAAGAGCCTGATATACTGCAATTTCAGATGTTGGGCAGTTTCCAAAATCAATCGTATTACAAGACAACCTAAATAGATTTCAATTCTTAAAAAAAAAAATGAAATAATTTCTTCTGTACGCTACCGTTTTGTCAGGGGCAGTAACCCTAGATGTTCACTGCCTGTGAATAACCAAAACATGACCCTACATCAGTCTCAGAAGAATGAAAACAAAACTAACAAGAACAAACAAATGACTTGAACCAATGACTCTATTTGTACAGTCTATCCAAAATGTATCCAATACAAACATTGAGTTCCCTTCTGTGCTGTACGATATTATAAACTCAAATTTTAGTTTATGGTTATTGTGCTGGATGACAGTGGATTTCCTGAGAAACCATCCACAAAGTCAGTTTGTGTACAATCCTTGTTTTTTTCATAAACTGCAATTACAACACAGATGAAAAGAAAATGTATGAAGAAAACGGCAGAAAGAGAGCTTAACATTTGTCATATCTGGCCTTGGGGACACTACTGCTGAAGGCACAAATCCGTATTAGGCTATGTGGTCTCGGAGAAAAGACTGTCTAGACAGGCTAAAAATAAGAACCTCAGGGCTTTTATACACCTTAAAAAAGTCATCTTTCTAGTGCATTGTCATCCGGATTAAAGTGTTTCTGTTACGTTAATGACCTCATGAATTCATTTTTCAAAAATTATCTTTTAATTAGAACGTTCTTGGAGTTTTTCAAACAATGGTTTGAGAGAAATATTTCCACACGCCTCTTGCATCATTTCATCCAACTTGTTGAAGAAGTTCTGCCAAAAGTATAAATTGCTACATACCTTATATCCCATCATGCTTGCTGTGTTAGAAATCGTTTACCCTCCACTTCTCCATCTGTATTTTCTTCTCATCTTTCCATGTCATTCATGTCCAAATGGGGAGGTCATCAACCCAGCCATTTGGACCACATGCGGCGCCGCACCCCACACGTAGCAGAAAAATGAATGTATTGATACCTCTTATGCAATATTACATGCACTCAGTATAATATTTGTATGGATGGAAAAATTTGTATTGAATGGAAATCTTTTGTACTGAATTGTTATTATTGACAGCTTCCATGTGAGACTGTAGATCATTTCAAAGGATTATATATCACAGAAAAATGTACTAAATTTAGAGGTTTCAGAAATCAGAAGCATCACAGCTGCATGTATGCTTATATTCATGACAAGCGGATATGTAAATATTCTCAAATAGCTGTGTGTATGCAGAAGAGTTCCAGGAGACAAAGGGCAGAGAAGGGTCAATGCACTTGTCTTTGCACTGTCCGCTGCTCTGAATGCCTGTAATGTAATTTAATGCTAAGTGGTACACACACGATGAACATATCTAATTAACTTCTCATTCAGCTGGCATTTAAACTTTACAACATAACATAATTCTCAATTTGGCATTGGTATCCACATGTAACTTCCAAATGCTCCCCACAGACATACACCCAGACTTGGCATACACATTAAGCAGAATTGAAGCACGGTTGATAAACATCTTTTCCCTTCCATGAAAAGAGCCACTGGTATTGCTGTTGACTTGATAATGGAAATAATGAATTTATTATGTTGCAATTTGTGGAGAGTACAAGCAAGCAGAACGTTCTGAAGAACCAGTCATATTTCACTTCTTTTTTTCTCCTTATAGCAGACTAACCACCAGTCACTACTGTCCATGTCATCACAGGTATACACAGCTAGAATAATCAGGGTTCTTCTCTTGTCTCTTGTTGTTTTCTCTGCATATGGATCCCCGAGACCGGCTGCTTTGCTGTGGCAACGCTCATCAAAAGCAGATTAAGTGAATGCTGTAATAGGAGTCCATCTGGGAAAGTTAATTAAAAAGTATAAAGGAAGACTTGCTACTCAGGTCCTTGAGGTATACATGATCTACTCTTTAAAGGACTATCTCCAGGCAATTTGCCACTCATTGTCTCTCAACGATTACCCCACCGCCACCCCCATTCCGCCATTCATAATCTGACATCCCACAATTAGCTTGTCTTCTGATTTCCCCTAACAGAGTCTCATTGTCAGAAAAACTGATATTTTAATAATCACTTTCTAGCTACAAGACTGTCTCGATGCCAGTGTAACAGTACGAGATGATCCATTTGTTCATTAAATTACACAGAGAACGGCAATCCTTATTTTTATTAATAAATGAGCTTGAAAATATTTTATGCTCACCAAGTTTGGTGCCTTGTTTTCATTTACATCTGGCATTTCATTGTCTGTCACAATTGCTTATCTTTTAATAGAAAAAGTGAATGATGGTAAATTTTATGCATTGTAGCATTTTTTTTTGAAAAGCAATTTACAAGGTTGTTTACAGGGGTGATGATGGTGTGAACACCATTCTCTTAACAGTTAAATTGAAGGAAATGGGGGGCAAACAACATACTCAACACTCATTTGTTTTGCCCTGTAATGAAAGTAATACAAATGAATGATTGGAAAAGTAAATTAGTTAAATGTTGGGCACAGAAATAGATGCTGACAGATGATTAGGTTTGTGCTGTAGCTGAGCAACCAGTCACAGATCGTTTGAGACAGATGAATCACTCTCCCCTGCTGTATACTACATCTCGGCTAATCAGGGCAGCAAAACACAGGACATTTTCACACCCACAATGCCCTGTTTTCATTACAATCCCTGTATCTGTTGTTAGTTTTAAAGTCCTCTAAATAAGCATGTTAACAAATCAAACATCAGGCACCGTTATTTGAATAAAGGCCTGGTCTATCTAACCTGATGACCCCAATCTACTTCCGGAACCTCGCCCAGCCATACACGCCAGCTCCACCACTCTGTCGCCTCACACCTCCGTCACTGAGGTTGCTGATGCGCATACGCTGCTGCGATGCTGTTGGCTTTAGGCATCGGAGGAAGGCATTAAACGGCTAAGCCATCTCACAGTTCTCCTGTGTATTGGGAATAGGTTTGAGGTGTCAGTCTCAACATGTTCACAGTGAGTCGTCCCATCTTCCCTCTCGACTATCTCTTTGCTGTGGAGCTGCTCTTTGAGCGCAGTGACTGAAGTGACTTCCCGAAGTGTCTTCTGAAAGCTGTGCTGAGGAGGATGAATGATAGCGGTCCCTTTGGGGTCCCATCGTGGCATGCCTGCAGAGCTTCGCCTTCCAGAGAAGCCACCAGGATGACCCCCTCCTCTGCTGGTTATGCCTGCTGGCCTGGCCTGGCCACTGTGATGAAGCTGAACTGCTCCAGGTAGGTCTGCTGAAATTCTCTGCTCTCAAAGCATCGGTTCAACGGCAGAGGCTGGACAGTTCCCCCTAGAGAGGTGGGAACACATGCTACGTTAGCTTCCATGAGCTCTCATCAGGCTCCCTGGCAGCCACTGGTCTGTTCCTAGGTTTTGGTGGCTAACACCCAGGGTTTCACATAGCAGTCAGTCGCTTTCAGGTTGGTCCCACACCTGAGCTCACGAGTGTCAGACCCAAGGGTTGCCAGGGGTTACCTCTGATCTATTAGGCTAGGATTGGAGGTTCCACTGGCCCTTTCCTGGTCATCCCCTGGATCCCATGGTCGCCCTGGGTGCCCATGTCATGCATGAGCTTGTTTTACATCCATAGCCTTCATAAAGTCTTCCAGCATCTTCTTCCGCTGACAGTTTTGCCCTCTGGAGCACCATTGCTTTCTTGTCCCAGCTGGAGGCTGTTTGATAGATATTCATCCACTCTGAAACAAGTGTTGTGCTGGGAAAAATATGACACTTGTGGGGGTAAACCTGTATGCCAAATTTATTAGGTACAGTGTTAGACATTGTAGCATCCAAAACTCTCACACATCAAAACTAAGCGGGACCCTCTTACCCACCCATCACACCCACAGTGTCTATAAAAACAATCAGCCATTTTGTATGGTTATGACTAAAACTAAATCTGACATTATGTGAACCAAATGTGGGTGGTGGATTTGTCTACTCATTTTATTATTCCAAGCTTATCTGTGCAGGAGGTTGGTGACACACCTATGGGTCCGATTTTTGTGATTCTTTTTAAATGTCATTCTTTTTAAATATACAATTGAATACAACAATTATACCACAGAAGGAAGAATGTTTTGTTTCAAAACCAAATATCTTGAGGTAGTAATATTACATTAGTGAAGGCTTTGGTGCCATTGGGTCAAATCTTAGTTAATCATGCTACTTGTGGCACTGTTGTTTTTGTGTTCATTTTCAAGCATGGGTAACTCGTTTAGATATCAGGGCAAATCTGCTACTGAATGTATCACCTCATTATGTCTTTGTATTACTACTTTTTCCAGCAAGAATAGAATTACTCTCAACCGCACAATTTGCATTGCATTTGAAGCCTCTGCTTTTTATCGTGGCCTTGTACCATTGAGATGACAGTCAAATTAATCAGCTCTGACATGATAAATGGAAAATGTATGAGTTTATAATGTTAACGCTCATACACAATGCACACAACAGCATCAAGAGATTGACAATGGCCTGTTTTGCTTTTAACAAATCAACCTTGGCCATACCTGGGATTCTGTTCTTATGTCTAAATAATGACAACAGTGTTGTGTAAATAATTCATTAATTATGAAGTTTTAAATAATTTTATACATTCAAAATTCACCTGGTAAAATGAATGAAAAGATTGTAAATGTTCCAGGTTCCTTTCATTTTTCAGTCTGTTCCTGACCATGTATGTGAAACCTTAAATCAAAAACCAGGTCACGTTGCTACCTAAGTTAACAAAATGTATGTTGAACTATGTTAATTTATTACATTACACCCCAAGGATACATATGCAGGAATAGATTTTAATATGTATTAAGAGGAAAGTCGCAAAGAGACGTAGTCACCACACATCACATTTTAGTAGCGATTTTCACCCCTTGCGACTGTTTAGTAATTCGCACGTAAATACTGAGACATTTTAACAGCTGCTTCTATGCCTGAAAAGCAGTTGCAATGCTTAAGTAAATCTGGCCCTTAGTTCTTTGTGCTGTTAACATTTTCAGTATATTCATGTGTTCTGTACATTTCTCAGTCTGCATTTTATTTCCCTCCTATTGTCAGCCGTCCCTTGACCTTTGTATTCTAACTTACTGGGCGGGAATACAGAATGTGATTGGTATCTAGGTAGCCAGTAAGTTTACCTAGCAAGGCTATTTTCTGAATCTATTGCGAAAGAGATGGAGGATGCCATAAGGGACCACCTGTGGTATGCCGCAGATAGAGCAGGCAAGAACAGGCAGCAACCAAAATGCCAGTGGCCAATTATTGTGTCATGTTGTTGTTCTGGTTGTTGTTATCATATTGCTGCTATTACGATGGCAGTATTCTGGGCCTCTAAGTGGCTCATAGCATAAAACATTCACCTGAGAGCCCTGCGGTTGGATGCTCTCGAGCCAGCCTCACCATTAGCGGCCACAGCCTACACCAATACCATCCTTGCTGGGGATGGTAAGGGTGTTGGCCAGTTTGTTATCTCACCGCCCTCTAGTGATCCCTCCTGTTCGACTGGGTGCCTGCAGTTGCACAAACCGACCATACGTTGACTGTGTAATCCTCCAATGGTGGTGCATCTACAGCATGAAAAAGAAGCTAGTTGTCAAGTTGAGTTAGCAGGAGGAAGTCACTGGTAGACTAAAAAGTTTGGCCTTGTTCATGATGGGATGAAGGGACATATCTGCTATGTGTGTTGTTGGCTCTGAAGACTGCCTTTTGTTTGTGTCATGATGCAGCTGACTGCTGTGCCATTAACATCAGTGGTAACTTCTCAGCCTCATAAAGGCTTCTTTGAACTGGCACAAATTGAGTTCTCGTGTTGACAAATGCCACTAACAGAATCCAAAGGCAATCAAAGCCCGATGTCAAGACTAGATACTGGAAGCTCTTTCACACATGTACTAAGGTAGGAATTCAGTACACCTGACTAATCAGAAACAATTGTGAGACCATTTGTCCTAAATATTATGGTGCCCTGAAAAAATTATTTTGAGTATTTATTCCCAACATTATGGAAGGCTCTGTATCTTTCACTAAACGTTTCTCTCTGGCACTGGAATTTGGAAACAAAACTACTTGTGAAATAGAGTGGTCATGAGATCAGAGATGGCCACACCAGGTGCTCATTGACCAACACACAGTGCTTGTTAATAGATAAATAATCAGAAAATAAACCAGCCATTACCAAATGAGGGCAGATAATGACTGCTTCATCTGCCTGTTTAGTAATTGAAGAAAACCATGTCCCATTGAACAGTTGTATTTTGGCAGGGGTTGGTAGATGCCAACAATGGATGAATAAATAGATCCCATGCACTATATAGCACCTCTCCAGTTTTTATTAAAGTCCCACCTCATTTATCTCAAAATGCTGCTGGCTTCACCGTTCATTGCCAGTATTCATCCTCATTAACTCTGTTTTTAATTTTTATGTCACGCCTGCTTGATTTGCTGCCATATACCTTCAGTGTATTAGCATTTTGGATCATTCTTTTGTTTCATTACCATTGTAAGTTTATATAATAGAGGCAAGTACAGTATTTTAACATGACACCTTTTGATATTAAGAAAATGGCATCATGCCTTGCATAGTATTGCTGGATAGCCACATAGGTCTAGGTTGCAATGATCTAGGTTTCAATGGAATTATCATTGAGTTAAGCTTATCCAGACAGCTGCAAGGCCTTGTCAATTGATGCTACTAAACCATACCCTGCATTACAGACTTGCCAGCTGACTCAAAATACCTTTTGCATTTCCTACACCCCAAGGTCCTGACAGCACAGAGAAAAGGGGACAGAGACCATAACTTAAATGATTAATCTTGCATTTTTTTGTCTTGAATGTCCAGCATCTTCAATACAGCTGCCTTTAGCCATGCCAAAGTTTTCCCCGAAGAAGGACAGGTTCCTATCATCAGAGGAGAGGATGAGTTTTACAGCAGGTGCACCTGGAAAATGAAACTCACCATTCATGCCTTTCCAGGCAGGCGACGGCCCCCATTTATCTTCAGCTCTCAGGTCTGAGAGTTCCTCTCAGGAGGAGTGAGTCAAGGAAGTCACATTATGTGTTGCAATTTATGGCAAAAGCAGAGGATGGTTCAAACAGCTCATAAATGAATGTATTTTTGATCTCTACAATGGTTTTCAACTCATAAGGTGCAATGTAATGCACTTGCCAAGTCAGGCCAACTCACTTTGTATTTTCTGCCTTCAATTGCCTGTCGGTCTCACTGCAGAGGGTGAGTTTGAGCAATGCCCCACATCGTCAGCAAATGGTCGTATCCGCCTTCCCACAGATATAGATGGAAAGAGTTTTACTGTAATTTTGACTCACCCCAAGGAGCAGTCTCCACAATATTACCAGTGAAACGGTTACATCTGTAGAGGTGGGGAGGGAAAGCGTGAAACAAACGGTTCTGTGCGTGGAAAATTGATCTTTCCTGAGGTCATCTGACGCCCCTCTCTATGAGCCATTATGAAAGTTCTGCCTCTTTGAATGGATAATCGATATTCCTGTCTACAGTAAATGGATTGAAGTTAAACTAAAAGTGTTTAGTTCGTCCTCTCGAAAAGGAAAAAAAAAAACACAATACGGTGACGTGCCGATGTAAAAAAATCCCACATATTCCTGTAGATGGGTACAAAGACATGGTAATTATCTAAGTGTTCTCAAATCTAATACAGAATCTCGTGTGATTTAAATGACTCTGATAAGTGCCTCACCAGCAATGGCGTAACGTCAATGGCGCCATTGTGGTACAACGACAACACAGTCAATCAGGACGACAGCTCCTCTCTGCAGTCTCTACCTAATGAGCTGATTTGTTCACTAATTGATACCACTGTCTTCTTTTCTTATGACCCTGCATAGTTTTGAGACAATAGGTAATGGTTGAAAAATCTCTACTGCAGCAGAATGGTGAATGGAGATGGCAGACAGGGATTTAGTATATTGTTCTGCCTTAGTGCATGTTTTAGGCCGGGTTGGTTTTAGTACAAGTTATTTAGTGGCTTCTTTTTCCCACTTTTTTTATCTCCCTCTTGCCTGACTGGTCCAGGGAAATATAATATCCTATGCATTTCTTTGTATAACTAGAGTCCCTGTATAATGAAACTGAGAGCATGAAGTAGATGGACCTCAAACTCGATGCACATGGATGGCATTGCAGCCAAAAAGCCTGAAGTTTATCGGTGGATGTTTTGAGATCGTAATTATGGCAAAGAGAGGTTTTGAGTTGTTACCACTCTGAAGCCTTATGCTCTGTAATACTGAGCTTAGTCAGGTTATGAGTGCCTTGTGTATTATTATTAGGTCACACTTTACTAGAAAATGAGGTCTATAGTTTTTTTTTTTTTTTTTTTACCTCTCTGAATTATTATGGCATGTGAGAAGTGGTTATGTTTTTAGAGGTGGTGACAAGCATCATTAACTGTGTTGAAGAAAACAGGTGCCAGACAGGACCCACAGGACTGCTGGATTTCCCAGTCAGTCTTAATAAATATGAGTGGACTGCTGTCAGGAAGATTGGAGAGTCAAATGTTTGTGTATCATTCATTGAGGAAACTGGCATTTTAATGTTGTCGAAGAAAGTTTATATATTTATCTGGTCTGTTCTAATACCAGATTTGTAAAGTTTGCCAATGAATGATTCGAATGTTTCTATAATGTTTGACGAGGTTGGAGAACATGGCTGAGATCTTGAGTCGTTCCATGGAGCATCCTTTGAGACCCTTGATGTCCTTTGATTTACACTTATGGACTGCCCTCTTAATTTCAGAGAATAACATTTCAACTGGGTGTACATCTTGAGACTAGGTTGGCCATTGAAAAACATAGAGTTTATTTTGAATTGCAAAAGCATATCGTCATTGTCTGGAAGATTCACTTGAAGCCCTAGCCTCCTCTTAGATGTGTGCGTGTGTTTGGCCAAAATGTCCTGATACTCAGTCCAGTCCATGATTCAGTATGTCTTAACAATAACTATCCATACCTTGTTTTCATAGGTATTAGATTCTTCTTCTGTGTGATCATCCAGACACTGACAAAAAATATGGTGCCAAAAAGTAATGATGACGAGTATGGCCAAAAAGTTCAATTTTAGTCTTACTGGATCTCAGGACCTGCTTCCAGTCAGAAAAACCCAAGTCATTCTGATCAGGATTCCACAAGCATGTTACTGAATTAGTACACTCTAGTGAAATTGTCAAGCCATTCAAGGCCACACGAACATTCCTGAGATTAATTTAAATAAATAGAATTGAATGGCAGATTTAACTTGACTTTATATATAGAAGTACGATTTTACTATTTTGAGAGATTTTGATTCTATTTTGAGAAAAAAATATACATATTAGAAGATTGCCATCTTTATCAAGGGTGCCAAGAATTCAAGAATTTTGACTATTGTATGTGTGTGCGTGTGTGTTTTCCATGCTCATATATAAACTCACTCTGATTGCAAACCACAAATCAATCCAAAGCAGGCATGTTTAAGTGAATACTGTCTGCAATGATTTTTACCATCATTTTATAATCAGTTTGAAATGGTTATCTGTAATCAAACATTGATTTTCCTTTTATAACATCTGGCACTGAAACATATCAATCTATCAATCAAATATGATGAAAGCTTTGATTTCTCTCTAATCCAGACAAACTAGTAAAAATAAATAAATAAACTCTTGAGAGACTTGCCAACTTAACTTTTACAGTAATTCTTTTAGGTGGTGCATGAGAGCCATCTGCATCTCATGCCACAGTCATATTGTATTCTTATTATTTTCGCCTGTGATAATAAAAAGGCAAAACTAGACTAAAAACACTAGTCCTTAGTGCAACAATTCACACCACAGTCTGAAACTGTTCCCTTATTGTTTTCATCGCAACTGTGGCCAGAAATCCCAAACGGACACATGATTGATCACAAGATCATAAGATCACAAGGTTTCATTTAGCAGGGTTTTGCACCTTATCACACACACACACACACCCACACACGTAATTAGAAACCCTACCTAAAAGCGAGCTGACCCCCTTTTGACCAGCCTTTTCCACCAGCCTGAATTCTTTGGGGCGCGATATCTTGTTGTGCTGCACCCATATCAAGGCACCTAATTACCGCTACACACCACCACCAGCCTGCATTATTGACATCCAGCTGGACGGACCTACGGATTCATGAAGTTTTCACCATAACCTGGTTCTCCTGCATTGTGAAAAGTAGCATGAAATGGAATTCATTAAACCAGCAATGTATTGCCAGTCCTCCATTGTCCAGTGTTTGTGTATTATTATGTAGTGTTTGTATATTATTATTATTATTATTATTATTCACACTCTGGAGCAGAGAGCAGAGGCAGGGATGGATAGCTATGTCAAGGAAGAGGTGATACATGGAAACGAGGATCCACTAACTTGGTGGAAAGCTCACAAACAGTACTTTCCTCTCATGCCGCAGACCAGTTAAAATTATATATTTATTATTTTCCTGAGTAAGAATCTTCAGGCTGAACCAGCTGTTGCATTTTTCAGGTTTTTTTTATTACTTTTAGTCTGATCAATTGATCATGGTTGTTAAGAGAGTAACTTTTTTACGTACATGCTGATATTCAAAATTATGTAGCCTAGTTGATTGGCATTGCTGTAAAAAGATTTGAGTAGAACTTTTTCTTTTATTTCAAAAATTTTACATTTTTTTGTACAGCTTGGTATTTTTTTGAAAAAACTTTGTATTTATATTTTTTCTATTTATTTTCTCATTGTATTAGTCTAATAGCTGTGTGTGGGATTTTGTAAACCAAACAATATTATGAAATCCACAATATCATGTCTATCTTTTTTGTTTCAAACTTAATTTGTTAGATTCATTTAGACCTATGCAATGTTTAATGCTAGCCTACAACAAAAATGCAAACTGCTAGGGCTGTAGGCTAACCTTTGGTCGAACAAATAAACAATTATGAATAGCCTGATAGACCAGTAGGATAGGCTATCAGATAAATTCTAATGTGGTTATAATGGTAGGACTACCATCTTCTGGGGCTATATACTGTGCAGAACACCTGTTTGGAAAGAGACGTATAGTAGAAGAAATACAGGGCAAAGTCTGCCTTAACAAATGAAAGGACATAGGCTACTGTACTTGTGACATCAGCAAAGATTAGACAGTATTAGATCACAATCGAAACAACAAGTTTGTATCAAACGTTCAGTTGCACAAGGTTGCTTCATTTTGATGCTTTGAAGGGGGCAGAAATTTAAATAACCACAGGACTTTAAATCAGCAAAACATCAGTAAAAAAAAAAACAAAAAACACTGGCGTTGGATTCAGTGAATTGTCAGTTCCCGATGTATTCTAACGGCAGCCTCTTGTTTGTCACTGACAAGAGTGGATCATGGTTAGGTTGTCAGCTGTTATATGTCATACATCACTGTGCAGAAGTCAGACAAGATACTTTTGTTGATTCGATCTCCAGTCAAATGGCAATTCAGTACACACTATTTCGTTTTTGGTGCCATGCAAAATGCATTAAGCATATTTAAAAGAAAATGACACCAAAGGCCCCCGACACTGGGATCTACAAGGAGTTTCAAAAATGGAGTGTAGAACACCAAAACTAGACACCAGGGCAAAATGTATGCTGCTAAGAAAAGGAAAGACTCACAACCACGCATACAACCATCAGTTGAGCATGGAGGAGGATCGGTGAAAATTTGGGAATGTATAACAACATCTGCAGTTGTTGATTCATTTTTTATTGAAGGCATCATGAATGCTGATACATACTAGCAAATCTTAATACATTATGCAATACCCTCTGGAAAACATTTCATAGGGAAAATTAATTAACACGATAACAACCCCAAGTACACTAACTGAGAAGATCTAGAATGTAATTATCAAACAAACATGCTGCTGGTGTTCTTAGTCTTAATCTTGTTCTTAGTCAGACAATAGTCTGGCCACCTCGTAGTCCACACCTCAACAATATTGAATGTTTTTGGAATTTCTTGCATTATAACAAGTGCAAAATGCAACATCTTATAAAACTGAACTTGGAGATGGTTTCAAGAAGCAGAGAAAAATATCTCTGCAGATTTATTCAAAAAACTTACAGCAAAAAGAAATGTGAACTGTAATAAAGGTGGAGGACCATCGTTATCATTGTTATTATTGCTGTTGTTGTTGTCGTCACCCAGGATAATACATGATTATGCCATCCCAAAGCTGTATTATATTGATAAAAATGTATCCTTTTTGCATCTTGGAGAAGATGTTACGAGAAAGTGAAGACAACAGAACGTTTACAGTTGTGGCCCCTAGTACATATCACAGTAGGAGAAACTCTCTTTGGAAGCCTACAACGCCACTCCCAATGGTGAAGGGTGGGGGAGCCCTTGAGATGTAATCCTGGTTAATAAAGTGTTCTGCAAAACACGGTGTCAATGTCGTTCACACATCGAGGTATAGCCAACAAACTATTAAAGAGCTCCCAGTTAAAGCTAATTGGAATTCAGGTACAGAGTTACTAATATAGAAAAGGGTTAATTCATTCTAATAACTGTATTGATTTATTCAAATTAATACTACTGAGTTCAGAACAATAAGGTAGATGGGTTAATTTCATATGACACTGATTATCCAAACCAGTTGTGCAATATAAACCTACATTGCTCAGTGAAAATCCACTCTGTCAAATATCTAACATGGCTTGCTAAATGCCTATACAGATAATTACGTAACAGCAAAGCTCACAAAAGCACTGATTTTGAGGCTACTTAGGTTGTATCTGGGCCTTACGGGAGACTTTCACACGGAATCCAAAGTCAGTAATACTCTTGCCAGGTATGACCTATTACGCTGTCTCAGTTACACTTTACCCGCCTCATGGAATGACACAATATTTATATTATATTTATTTTATATTATCCGTAACACAGTAAAACACAGCAGCTATATTGCATGTTACCCATAACACAGCATCTATACTGCACTCACATTACTCATTATGAGCATTATCAGCAGTCCACAGGCAACGATTTAAATTCGCACCGCAACAGATATATTTCAATGGGAGGCCACCAGAAGGTGCACAGCGCCATCTCAGTAATTGGTAATTTCAATAAATACAACCAAAAAAAAATGGTAAATGCATAAAAAGGGATGGGAAAAACAGTGGTTATTGAGTTTTTAAACAGCAGTCCCAGCAAATTCTTTGCATCGGTAAACGGCTGTGCATGTACTGATGTTAAGAGCTCGGCTACAAAAATTGCTGCCATACTTTCCCTTTAGTGCACAGTAACGTCACCTTCACAGGATCACTGAAAGAACAATAGGAGGATATACAGTACCTCAACTATACGACTGCGTGCTCCAGATACAGATACAGATACAGATACATGACCAAACAATGTTTATGATCTCGCGAGAGTCACCTGCCTTCCATAGCTCAGAGGTGGGTTCATTTAAACAGCTACACCGCACCAGGCTATATACTCGGTCCTAAGGTCCTATGGGTTACACAATGGTTTGTCAAAAGTAATTATTCCTGTATGCATCGGCAAGTATTCTCCTGTCCACCTTTAGATGTAATGTACCACAGATATGTCAGAGTGGTTGGTAGGGATTGAATGAAATCCATGAACAAAACAAAATTCCTGTTCAAAGAGACAAGTGTAAGTTTAGTGGAGCAGTCATTACTATGCAACATAAAATTATTAGTAGCAGTAGTAGTTTTAATAGTGTATTTTTTTAATAGAGTATTAATAGTGGTAGTTATAGTTGTAGAAAAAGCAGCCTTTGGAATTTTGTCTTTTGAAAGGGCTAAAATCAAATAACTGAAATATAATTTTTTCATGGAGGGATTGTTTGGTGGTGGAATAGTTTTTTTTTAATAATACCACTGTTTTGATAGTGTGGGCATTCTTTCAATTCAATTAGTCAATTAGTCAGGGATATATTTGTGCTGATTGGTGTAGAGAGAAAGAGGTGCTGCAAATCTTAGAGGGCTTTGCTTGTGTTTTCATTATGGCAGTCTTGTTTTTCACATGTTCATTCATGTGGGTGAATACTTATTTGATATTTTGCAATGTTTGCATATCAATTTCATAAAATAATCAACCTGTGCTAATGCATGCATATACTGTATCCTGCCTGGAATATATTCTTTATATATCCATGTATGTTTGATATCAGTTAACATATAATTATATGTTGAATTAAATGTAGGTTTTCAATATGCAAATCAAATGACCATACATTAAATGTAATGGACTTGCATGTGTTGCTTAGAAGAACGCACAAGGTTGTGGTACTTGTTAAGTGTGTGGCTAATGGAAAAGGGAACTATGGGGAAAATACACAATACAATGGGAGCACAACTGGAGAGGTAATCTACCGCCAATTTAATGTAGATGTGAGATGAAGTATCTAAAATCGCCACACTTTCTTGCCATGATATTGTTTTTTTTTTTTTCATTGAACAGTGTGAAAACCCTATAATGCATATTTGATGGTTTTTTCATTTGTATGAACTGGTGATTTCTTTTTTCCCTTGTGAATTAAAACAACACCAAAACAAAACATCCCTGTTTATCTGCAGTGTCACCTCGGACAGCTATTCAGACAGATAGTATTTATTTTAAATTGTACATAAATTAGTGATTTTATTTATTTGAAATTGTGCAGGTGTTATCCCTGGGGATTTACTGCATGGCCATTTATGAACCCACTGCTGGCGATTTACATGCAGTGAATATCATATTTATTTCAAACATAACTGACAATTATTCTTGCCATTTGTGCAAAGGGACACATATATTTCTGCTGATTATAATGTCCCATGAGCAAGCCATGAAATTAATACAAATAATATACACTATCCACCATAGAGACAAAGGTATATGGATGTCTAAACAGAGATTTCATATCTATCTATCTATCTATCTATCTATCTATCTATCTATCTATCTATCTATCTATCTATCTATCTATCTATCTATCTATCTTTTTTTCTTTTGAAGAGGTTGATAATCCTGTATTCAGTGGCCTTATGTGACATTAACAATTGCAAATTGGTAATTACAGTAAGCTGGTAATTCATTACAATTGAAAAATAAATCATATATATTGTATAAATACATTCCAGTGAATTAAATAAAACAGCAGTATTTATATCATGACTATATATGCCATATAATCAATGATGCAGCGTTGCCCTTTTGTTAATGGAGGCCTAAAATGCTACCAACGTATTGCAACACTTTCAGAACAGTAATGAATGGACTTCCTCATATCATTCAGAAGAATCCAAACGATCCAAGTTTGTCTGGGGGAAATTGTGCAGCTGAAATGAAAAAAATTACCCCAATATGAATTTCATGTTAAGCACTACATGTGTTCCGTTCTCATGACCAAACTGAAGATTTATTTAGTTTTATTTATTTATTTTAGCTCCCTCAACTTGCGTAGATGTAAGTATCTTGTATGGACATAATTGGCAAATAATTGTGGAGAGTGGAGATTTTCAGGCAGATTGTATGGAGGGGAAGTTGAGCGTGGGGACCCCAGGGCGAACTGCAAAGCTCTCAGTGCAGTGAGGGGCAGAGTGGAGCTAAAAGGAAGCCGACCTCCCGATGAGGCATTGGCCATTAGAAGAATAGCTCATTGTAAGAACACCGTGTTCCCCTCATCTAACTGCCAGCACTCTCCCTGATCCTTCTCTTTCTCTCTCTCTCCGTTTGGGAACTTTCTCTCCAGAACAGCCAAGAATCACATGTGAGATTTAATTTTTTTGAGTCCTCCAGGATCTCCACCACTTTGAAGCACTGAGAAATACTGTAAGTGCTTTAACTGCGGTAACCATCTTGTTTTATGGTACACAGAGCAACAGTGGGGTGTCCTTCTACTGAGGAGGACTCAAAAACAGTAAGGCTATCAGTGTATGGAGTGAATTATATATGTGGACGTTTTTGTAAATACTTTAAAAATGTTTTCTAATGATGTCAGTCTCTAGTTACTTGATTAGGAATTGGGCTATAAAAGATGGGAAATAAACATGTTATATGTGTTGCTTGTTTTCCTGTTTTGTTTTTGTTCAGCAAAATATTGTACATTGAATGGTAGAATGCCATGGTAGAATGGTAGATCTCACATTTTGGAAAAATTGTACAGATAATATAGTGTTTACATTATACACTGACCCGCAAAATAGGGCATTTTATATCAAACAGGGCTGTTTTGCATATTTTTTTATCAAACAGGACCTCATTTTAGAGAAACAGTAAGTGAATATTTTATTATTCATATTAAAAGCAGCATACAATGTTCTACAACATGGTTTTCTGATAGTCCTATGTTCTGTTACAAATACTTTGATTACTTTATTTTTACTTCATTTATTTATTTACTCACAATATGTTTCTCTAGCATCAAAATGCATATATAATCTCCATTTGTTAACTAAACACGGCTGTTTTTAAGTATGTATACATACACAATACATGCGTAACTGATATCCAAATAGTTCATCTTGTTTTCATTTTCACTGTAATGTTTAAAAAAATGTTTTTGGTTTGTCATCAAGGGTTATTTTATACAAATATGGGGTTGTATTTATACTTTTTGCAAATGTAATAAGAAAACAATTTTTATTTTTATCCATTATTATTAAAAGAGGCAGTAGAAACATATATTTTTCGAGGGAGACCTGCCCTAGCAGCTCTGCAATAAATACAGTTAAAAAAAAGAAGTCTCACAAAATAAAGAACAATAAAATTCAAAGGAACTTAACAGCAGTCATACCTTTTATGAAACAATCACATTCTTCAAGAATAGTGTTTGGTTCCAAGGTATAAATGTATATTCACAATGTCCATAAATACTTTCTAAAATGTTATTAGTACATATAACAGCCACTGTGGCTTGTTCATGTATATTCAAAGAAGTTGTCACATTAATGCTACATTTATCCATGAAAGTGTATTGGCATAGAATAACCATTATAGTGCCATTGCAGTGATTATGGAACCTAACATAACAGCAGGCCTTCTGCAAGAAGGATACATTAAAAAAAGAAAAAGTGAATAAATAATAATTTAATGAATACACCCGTGGTTAATGAGTAAAAATAATACATATGTACAATGATATGTATAGTTAATAAGAAAAAAGAGCATTTTCTCATCTATTTTGATGAAAAGAATAGTTTATTAAATATTTTAGATAACTATTCCTAATGATTTCCTTACAGACACCACATAATTTTGCAGATGGTGACTTGTACAATATTAAATACTGACATATTTAATAGTTCATGGACATTATATTCTAATGCACTCATATTGGATGGGGAGTATCTGTACTTGCTTACTCTTTTGAGAATGAGGAATAAAAAATAGGAACAGAAGCTCTTCAGCTTGGTTCTTTCAAAAGGAGAGACTGCAAGCTATGACCACATCTACCCCTAGTGGTGAAAAGTACACATTACAAACACTGTATCAATATCCATCAATAAAACAAAGTATTAGCAAAAATAGAATACTACTGCCTGTGAATAATAATAATAATAATAATAATAATAATAATAATAATAATAATAATTATAATAATACAAAAACAACTATAACCATAGCAAAAAAACTGCAATATTTTGTCTTGGTATGGTTTGCTGGTGAATGTGTTTGTCCATTGTAATAATCCATTAATGTATTCTTTGTACTGTATAATGCATTGTAATAATATGATGTATTATTTCTGTACTCATACAATTAGATCCATTTGGCCATGAACACTGTACAAAAATACAAATAGAAGTAATGGAATATAGTCTCTGATTTCTGAAAACATGCTGAGGTGCAGTAAAGGCCTATAAGAAACAATAAGCATCTTAATGTGTGAAAATTATTGTAACATACTTGATTATATCGTTCTAAGCACTTCAACACGCATACATTAATATTACAGTTTCTAAATGTTGTAGTCTACTGCAGGTGAAAATGTGTCATGAATTTAGATGTTATATTAAATTGGGATTCTTTATAGTAACTGTTATTATTAAGCAGCATACTATCGTATCTGTTATGCCAATGCAGTGGTAATTGAGTTAATTAATTAGCAAATTTGTATTGTACTTCTGGCAAAAGTCACCTTGGAACAGTTCTGGCAAACATCCAACCAGGGGTTTGAGAGAACTTTTATCTGGCAGCCTTGTTAAATTTGATCCGGTTGGGGAAAAGTCACAGTAGATACTGCCGTGCATTACAAATGCTGCTTAAATTGTTTACAGGCCACTCTGAAAGGCGGACGGCCAATATCTAAACTCTGATTCTTTCAGTTTCTGAATATGGATCTCATAGTTTTTTTATATATTTTTTTTTTTTACATAATACTTCTGTTTTCTTATTTCTTACATATTATTGAGTATTTTATCCACTTCATGACTAAACTGTTTGATGTTTCATTCTGCCTTTGGTGTATTCACATATGTACAATTGTAATGAGTATGTGTTCATTCGTGGGGTTGTTTTCAGTTGATAATCTGCCATTGCAGATATTATCTGTCTGCAGAGGAAATCAGAGACGACCTCGGTGGATAATGCATTTATCAATAACATATTGCACGTGAACATCCAAGAGCAAGGATGTTTTCTTTCAGGGACATTAATTCACATATTTATCCGGTTTGATCTACTTTCCGGGTGTTTAAAGATACCTTAAACAATAAGAAAAGAGATTGATTCTTCATGCAAATAGCGGTAAGGCATGTTTCATGGATCCCTTTATGTTGTGGTTAATGTTATCATGTGTTTGCTGGAGGCAATTATAAGCATGCCACAGCATTTTCTTCTGTAATCGCGAAAAATAATGGCGCTTGCCTAAACCTCCACTTTTCCTTTGGTATGGCATCTCTGACCATTTGAAGAACAAGTGTTCGTGATTCAGAGTGGTGTTTGAATACATAATTTATGACCAGAACGTCAGTCACTGCTGCTGCACCTGTTGAGAACACTATACACCATGGCAAACTTCCTTGCTCTTCATATCTTGAAAGGAATGCATCTATTGAAGTTATAATTAAATACAAAGCTTGCCATAGGAATTTTGAGAGATACCACGCTATTTGATATGAGAGAAATAAAATGGTCCTTTGTTCGCCAAAAATTGTACACTTGAAGTATGATAATAAATATGATTAAGCTTAATCATATGTTAGCATATGTTACATCAGATCAATGCTATGTGAGTCTGTATTATGTACTCACAGTGTACCATTCATCATGAGGATGCAAAACCAAGAGAAAATAGAAGTGTGTTGGAAATCCTGAATAAGTCTGTCTTGTTTTTCCAAAATGCCTGTCAACTAAAATGTTGTGGGGAGCCAAGTTAAAACTACGTCTGGCAACAGACTTTTCGAATGACAGAGTGAACTTAATGACATGCTATATTTTTTATCCCATAGCTATCATTGAAGAATCCATCTTAATTTATTCAGATTTTTAGACAGCTGGAGACTAGATGTAAAAAAAGCAGTGTAGACTTTGTAAAATTAGTATGCGACAAGACTGCACTTCTAGCCATAGACAACAACTATCACTGGCCAAAATAATATTTGTATGACCGATACAATCACTGTAATATACAATTACTTTCATCAGGATGTATGGATAAAGATATAATATTACAATTATACTTCTTTTTAAAATTAATGGAAAAGCATGAAAATAACAAAAGCCAAGACAGACCTTCCAAATTAAAATTTTCCTCATCCCAGAGAAAGGAAAAAAAAATGCCTCCAGACAGCGTTAAACTGAATTTAAAAATAGGCCTGATTTTATTAAATTGTTAAATCCATAAACTTGATAACTATACACTGTACACAATTTAGAGTTATAGAAATTAGGCCATTTTTCCAATGTTTGGGTGTCAAATAACCCTGTCATTAGACTCAGACCTGGCTCAGCTTTAGGTTACCTTTTAGTCTCATGGTCATAAGTGTGTAATTCTCAGAGGATCCATTTGTAATCCATTGACTGGACTGTATCTTAAGGTCCAGTCTGCATTCTTTCAATTCTGTACCGACAGTCATCTATTTCAGCTGGTCAAAGGTCTTCAGCAATGAGTTTTATCCTTTCAGAAACAAGCCATTTGTTGGAAACAATGCACTGATCCACTCTAATGCCTTGATTAAGTCATGTGACACTCCACCCCCCCCACCACCCCAGGCAGGTTGTTAAATATATGTTGAACATGCTTCTTGATGTGGGGTTGCCAGTGTGTACAGACATTTCTTTGTCCATGTTAACCTGCATTCCAGTTAAGCCCAAGCAACATAACTGGCAACCAAAGAAAAATAAACTGAGCAACTTGAGAGCAGTTTTTCCAGTGGGATAGTTTGAAATGTATACTGCTGCTTTTCAATAACTGTGACATTATATTTTACACTAGATGATTCTCTTACACGAGTCATTTTTTTCTGTGTGTCTGTCACAAAGAAACTTATTTACACATGTCAAACTGTACTGACCTCTGAATACCATTTCAGAGACATTGGCTAAGCACAAGCAATCGTAAGAGTAAATATGTCTTTGTGGTCATGCATAATTATTTTACAGACTTATGTTTGAAGGAAATGGCTATCAATCCAAACAAGGTGTCATTATGCATGAATTGAGTGCCATGAATTATGCCCCAACACTCTCAGAAGGAATGTTTGAACCTCCTAACAATGTTGTTTTTTAAATATTTTTAAGTTTAATATTTTACTACAATTACCTAGTAATATGTGACATTCAAATGAAGCAGAACCACCTACGCTATCACTGCTGATGAACGTCATTATAAATGAGAGATTTTCCATTCCAGTTTAACATGAAAATAAGGAAGACAGAACATGGATGAGATGGAGGTACCTACTAAGATGAAACATCTGAGAGTTCAATGTTCAAAAAAAAAAAAAAAAAACGGTCCTGAATGAAAGCTGTAACCATATGTATTGAAATGGGTGAGTGTTTGGGATGGACAAGGCTCAATGACAGGAAAGAAACGACTTTTCATAACAAAGGGTGGTTTGGGCCTTTTTAGGATTGAGTATTATGGGGGCTGACACTGTGAGATTCTTTGGGTTTGGAACGTGGACAGAAACCAGTAAAATGTAAAAAAGAAATGTGCGCGTGGTTGACAAACAAAATGTGTATGAAGAAGGCTGAAAATTAAACTTGAGTTTGTTTGTGGACAAAACGACCATGCAGCCAAAACCATTTTTCACATTGTGCTCTTGTTAAGCAAGTACAATAATTACTGGAAGGACCTCATTTTTGGAAAGCTTTGTTTGTTTACCACACCCTATTTAGACTAACAATAATAGGCAAAACTTTCTGATGCAGATAGTGGCAGCAGATTGTTTCACGGTACTGATACCAGACATCTTGAAAGAGGATAAACCGGTAAATGAAAATGTACTTAAACTTTGTGGACTGTGACATGTTTCACAGGAATTATTAAAATGCAAGTCAGTTTGTGGTTGCTTGCAATGTCATAGAAAAGTACGATATGCAGAACACCATGGCCACCACACTGTGGAAAGGTGCAGACCAGATGTTTTATCATGAGTATTTCAATTAAATTTTAATTGTTTTACATTTGTCCTCCAAGTCATGTTCTGAGTCAGGCAGCTGCCCCATAGCAGTTATTTGCATTTGAAATTTAAGGGCTTCTGTTTTAATTCAATCAAGTAAAAGGTCAAGCTTGGATTGGAAAACTAAGGGGGGATTTTATAGAATGAAATTAATTAAAAATTTGCCATTTGTAGCAGATCACACAGTGTAATTTCAGTGTTTCAATCATCTGTTACCCCATCATATTTGATATTGTTATGTTGCTGGGACACACACAATATATTAGGCTTAAGGTCATATCAACAATTGGGAATATATTAAAAGAAATACCTTGTTTGCATTATATATTTCCTTCTATGAATTTTAGGAATGGTGTAACTTTCTCTGACATGCTCAACTTAATAAGAACATTATTTGTAATAACTCCATTATTGAAATTATGAACTGACAATCAAACAGTTCACTCTTTCACATCTACGCAGTGGAAAAATTCTCTGATGAAATGCTTGAATTGTGTTTGTGCTTTTTTATTGCTAGGTTTGGGGACTGAAAACGCTATTACAGTTTTTTTTCTCACCAATCTAATATGCTGAGGATGTACAATTCTTGAACACAACAGGGTTTTGAATGGGAGGGACAAGAAGCTACGCAAACCACTAAATATGTGTGCAACTGCAAAGCAAGGAAAAACCCATTTACTGTGGTTGTCACACGCATGCCAAAACTAACACAGCAACTCGCTACCCCCGAAGCGAGCCTTGCCTCCAGACAATCCACAGGCTAATATGGTGAAATGGAAGGGGTGAAAAAATCCGACTATCCCTTCTTTGAAGAAATCCCCTCCAACATTCTTATATCGACAAAGAAAAAAACAGAATCAGACCTTTCGTAGCATTATTATAGTTTTACTTGAACCTTTTTATGTGCTTAGAACAGGTTAAAACAGGCAACGATTCATGGAAATCCTTCTTTTTTGAAAATTGTTAATCATGGTCAAGGAGCTATGAACCCCTGAGACACAGCAAAATCTGGAAGCGATTTCCATTGCATTTCGGATCTCAGAACGCCATGCCCACTTAATTTCCTTTGAGGAAACACAACCCCCGGGTATAATTAGAGCTGTAGTGCATACACAATCCCATATTGTTTATTCAATACAAATTAAAACACAGCTCTCAAAAATATATAGCCAAGAAGATAAAGGAAGCCAGGCTGGATTCATTATGTTGTGGTACGTCTTCTTAAAACTACTTTCTTTCAGCACAACAACACGGGGTAAGTTTGTCAGGGGATAGAATAAAAAAAAGGAGAAAGACAAAAAAATATATCATGTTCAGAAGTCTGGAAAAAAGTTGAACACAACAAACAAGAAATGAGGCATGCGTTATGAAAACATTACCAGGGTAAAAATGTTCTACTGTGAGGGAGTGAAGAGGGCATCAATAAACAAATATAATACATTAAGAACTTGGTTGTCTCTTGCCACTGGTGGATAAGGAACTCCTTGTGAAGCTTAACAGCCTATGTACTGGACTCCTATGTCACCCATCACTTGGTAAGGCTGTTTTTAACAGCCTGTCAAAATGGCTGAACGTCAGACAAATTCTCCAAGACCGATTGGTTTATTTATATCAGCCCAAATCTGTAAAAAAATTCAAAAGTCATAGGATGTAGGAGAATATTTTTACAAAGGGCCAAATGCTAAATGCAAAACAAATGTTACATTATAATATACTGTAGATACTGTAGATGCCATGTGTGATGAATACAAAGTGCTTAATCCCCAACACAATTTAATTTCAATAGAAAACATTATAAAATTTAAAGAAATCTTTACCTGAATTCCAATAAAAGTGGGACAATTTATTTAAATTAAAATTGTAAAGGAAAAGACAAAATATGAACGGACAGTCACATGAATGCAGCCCCTTGTAAGAAATAATAAAAAAAAATGAATATTTAAATATTTATATTTTAATAATATTTTGCCATAATATATTGTACATATCAATTTATATTCCACTGGAATGCTAATATTTTTCAAGGACCATTCAAAAGGATTTCTGTGTAAAATTGGTTGTTCAAACTCCATGCTTAACCTGTAATTACAAGCAATTAATTTTTATAGTACAATTTGTGTGATTTTGTATAAATAGAATTAAAAATTGCAAAGAACCCCATTGTAGTTTTCTCATTTGTAAGTAATTATAAATCAAGAGGTTTTAAGTAGTTCAGGGCCAGATAAATGTAGTGGACAGTAAAATTGTCTTTTTAGTGTGGCGTAAATTAAATTCATGCTTTTTTTCTTCATTACCAAAACAAAAACAAAAAATAGAACAACATTCCTCTCAAGTATCTAGTTCATAATAGATGGCACTTGTAGAGCACTCTGTTTCTTGTTTTAGACTGAAATCCAATGTACTTGGAACTTACTGAAACTTAGAAAACATTGCTTTTTGAAATCGACTTTGCCATGCTGTTGAATAATTATGTGCATTTCATTCTGATGAAATGGAGTATTTATGATGCCAATAAATGTAAAATATCCTTTAACAATTCATGCTTTTCATTTGGCACTGATAGCATAAAAACAAGCACTCGCAATGTATCACTGTATTTGCAATAAGCATTTGTTAAATAAGCAATTCAGAGTATGCTGTCAATGGTACATTTTAAAATGTAAGCATAAAAAGTAAGAAAACAAAGTGACAGAGGTAGATCTTTGTCTTCCTCACAAACATCATTCTCTGATGTCAGCATGTTGCATAGTCTCTCTCTCTCTCTGCTTGAGTGATGACTGGAAACTTCAGCTCTCTGCAAAAAGACTTCAGTGAGACTATTGCTAGTCACTCTGATATTTGTTCTGTTCTTGAATTATGAGTGCAAATGCAGTCTCCATTTCATTACAGCTATGATACATTGTGAAGCATTCTGCGCTACATTTCTGACTGCACAAAGCTAGCACTAGCATTTTTAAAGACATTAGTACGCACGTCCACAACACGACACAGGAGGAGAAAAGCAGCTCTGGAGCTGTGACTGCATGGAGTTGACAAGATACACCCAAGCTAAACATTACAATGGACATACATACATGGATAAAGCATGCATGTGCACTATGCTGCTGTGACAAATTATGTCCATTAAATACCACTGTTCTGCTCAGGCATTTATCTCTGCTCTGGAATTCTTAAATCACTGGGATGTATGATCATGAGAAAATAAAAACAGTAGGCCATGGAGACGGTTGTTTCGAACATTATGGGACACCAGACATCAGATTCAATTGTGGCAGAACAATGCTATAACAGGATGAGCAGTATAGCAATAGAGACATTAGTAGCTGACCATTCCGGTGTAGAAGACCCTCAATGACTGTAAGAAAAAAATAAATAAGTGGGTGGGATATATTTGAAAGGAACATCAATGAATTGGTATGTGGTGAGTGTCTCTGTTGGCAGATGGGTTTAACCTGGAATGCATCAAAAGATCAGTGACCCAGGCATATGATCATATGGCTGAGTAGTACTTAGCAGAGGAACCAGATATGGCCAGCACATTTTGAAATGTTTTTGCTTCTGTTCTGACCCCTGAAAGAATTACAGCCAGCAACCACATGGTACAATCCTAAGAGTACAGATGAGGGAACAGACCGAGGCGGGGAGGACATCTGTATTGACCAGGGGACAGCAAACGGACGCACCAGTCACAGCTCCCCATAACAGCATCAGTCAAACTAAACACCACCGAGCAAGTGCAGGGCAAGCGATGCAAATAAGAGCCACTGGCTGTGAGAAGCAGATGACTCAATTACGAGCCATTTCTTGCTTATGAATAGCGATTCCAGCGGGTTTAATGTGAACAAAGGGAAAAGAAAGGCAGCGAGAAGACCGACCATGAATCTAGACGCCTATAGCCAAGGGGCGTCTATAGTGGCACCCCCACAGCAGTTGCAGAGTGGTGACCGATTTCCCCCCTGTAAACACGATTGGGCGAGTTTGTGAACTCAATTCGGAATGAACACAGTGGAGTGTGGAGGGGGCGCTGCAGAGCTGACTGTTCATGGGAGGCCAAAAAACCAAGGCTGGAGTAAATTAGGGCTTGCCATTGGAAGACTAGAGTTATGACTCCATGGCAAGGTAACAAGTGCAAACAGCAGACAATTGAAGCTAACTGGAATCCCAGAAATGCTGAGCAACTTTAGAAGGTAAAAGTAATTGTGTTAGGGTAGTCTGGAAATATTTCTTACAAAGATTTGCTTAATAAACTCCAAGTGACCACTCACAGATGAAAAAAAAGGTAACAGGAAGCATTGAGGCCTACAATGAATGCTGAAGCTAATGTAAAGTGTTTGTGGTGTCAACTGAGATCTCAACATGACGACCGTATTTTGGAAGAGAATCCCTTCATATGTCAAAATCTTCTTCAATGGTGTTCACCCCCTAGCCCATACTTGGAAAGTTAATATCTCCTAAACTTTTAATAGTGACATGTCATTTCCACTACTATTGGCAATATGAAATCTTGACATATGAAAAATGAAATACCGCAGGCTTTATGGGATTTTCAAAGTGTAACTGTAGCTGAGTTCGTTGAGATGAGTAGCTGTATATGGCTTCTATGGGCTTTACAGGGTAATAATGAAAACTGTAAAATTATATTTTTGTTTGATTTCTGTAGAGTCACCATCTGTCTGATAAGCCTAAATGCAGTAGTTGGCACTTGGCATAAATTTCATCCTGGCAGATAGATTTGTTGTGATTTTAGCAATCAGCAAAGGAGAAACAGTAGCTGGAGAAAGACATTACATGTACAAAAGTTACATGACTTGGAATGCTTCGACCTATGATAAAATAAATAATCTAAAATAGATGTGATTTTAACCAGTTCTGCATGTCAATACAACAATTTGTCAATACAACATTCCAGCCTTGTCTATATTTGTGGTATGTCATTACTAGAAAAGAATCTTAAGTGCGGAAGGAAGAATTTCACTTTGCATCGGTGCAATTGCAACAGATCCACATAAAAATTACAGTCAGTAATGCTGTTGTTGTTTCAGGTTTCAAATTGACCAACCAATCAGGTCTGTAAATCAGGAAGAGTAAGATTTGGCACACATTATTTTAGCTTGTGTATTTTCATGGCAAAGTGACACAGCTAAGTTGTAAGAATAAAACTAATGACAAACCATGAATTCAGATGCTTTTGAATACATAACATTTAGGTGGCCATTCCCAATATATTCACAATATTCACACAATAAGTGAATACTGGAATAGTGTCATGCCTGCAAAAAATGTATGTTGTACAAAAGCATCTTCAGTCAGAATGTTTTTGCAGTTTCCAAACTGCTTCTGTCGAGAATCAAATTGTCACCTGGAAAAAAATTTGATCTATTTGGGAGAAATTGTGACATGGGTTTGGTGCAATTTGCTGACACGTCTTCATTGTCTGTTCATATTCTGACATACCTTTGCATACCCTAAGGACATTTGTGCACTTCAGGTGCCAGCTCAAACAAATTGGGACTTTTCATTAAAATATGCTCTACGTTCATTCTGGCATTAACCAAAGTTGAATTTCAGCCCACATAGCAAGTGTGCACTAAAACCTTGCATGATGTTATGCACAACTGTGGGTCAGAGTTTAATGCTAGAATATGTTTTCATATTCTGTGACCCCTGAGGTTGGTGGTTCAAGCCCCAGTCTAGCCACAGCAAGAACACCATTGCTGTTGGCCCTTAAACCCTCATTGCTCCCAGGGGGCCCTTGGCCCTTGGTAATAGTTACTGTAATGAATAAATGACAGAGGGCGCAGGGAATGAAAGATAGTGAATGTCTCCAGTGCGTCCGTATGGATAGGGACTCTGATTAATAGTTGAGCTGGGTCGCTGATTAAATTCACAGCCTACAGTGAATTGTCTTGCTGATTTCTCCAGTATGAATTGTCTGTTGGGTCCCACTTCCTACTCCTCTTAAAACAATGTAGCAAATCATGAAGAATTTAGGTTGTAGATAAGAATAATCAGACTATTTCAAAAAACAAGAGGGGTTTGAAAGTGAAAACTGAGCGGCAAAAAGTAGATGCGGGGAATAAATAAAAATGAGCAGGGATTTCAGATCAAAGATTTATGTACTGAAAAGTGGTTGGAAAGTTTAGTAAAGAAACTTAGGAAAGGCAGGGGAACTGGTGAGAAGAGAAATGATTATAGCCATAATTACTAAAAACCTGTAGAGGGATAGCTGGAAAGAGAGCTTTAGGCTCCACGGCGCAGGTGTTAAATATGCTCGCTCTGGCATATTCCCTTCGTCCCCGGGTGGGAGGGTGGTGGTGGAGGGTTGGTTGTGGAGGCAGAAATCCCCATTTTACTCAGATGTAATATGGTGGAAACTCGGAGGGAGAATCCATTGTTCCTTGGGCTAAATGAGAGAGGACCCGTTTCCCCGACTAAGGCAGCGCAAATCATCTCTTTGGAGCTGAGGGTACTCAGTAATTTAAAACCTTCACTGGAGGGCTCCCTCCATCGGCCTATTTCGTAATTAAGTCACAGTTTATACAACTATTAGCCAAACTGTGGGACCTCAACAACATTGACAGTAAGCCATGGCCAGCCAATTACGAGGTTAATCAAGAGCTCATTAACAAAACCTGCAACCCCAAAGAACGGAGACAAAATGCTTAAAGTCAACTACATTGCACAATTATTTTATTGTTCTATAAGCTAAAAAAAACACAAAATAAGAAAATGTCATAATTTTCCCACATTGTTGAGGAAAATTAAGACTAAATTTGAAGTATAATGGTAAAAAGAGTACGCAAATTGGTATCTTATTGTGAACGGGCTAGATGGTACAGGTTAATGTTGGATTTAATAGCCTTAATTGTGTATCAGAGTCCATTTTCACACATACTTGCCCCTTTGTTGTTGAGGAGGTACATGCAAGTAAATGCAACAGTGATGCAGATATAGAACAGCCATTTTTTATTTTTGTTTTTTCAGATGCAGCTGTGCAGGAGAATTACGCCACCACTTCATTCGGCCCTTCACTCAGAACCACTCCTTACTGTGCCCTCAAATAAGCAGTGAAGAATTAATGCTGTTTTTATGACCAGCTGTTAGGTAAAGTACAGGAAGAGACCCATTAACTTGTTATCGTTAATGTTACGGACTCACAAACTTGCCAGATGCATTACGCCGTAGAGATTTTATTTTCTTTAATCTTTCACAAACTTGGCCTCAAGGAAGGATGTACAAAAGAAAGACCAGGCATCTATAATTTTAGTTTTTAAGAGAAAAACAAGCTACCAGTTCACATGAGTATTTGTGTTGTATAGCTAAACTATTTGCCAGTTTACCAACTCTGCTACCTTGACTGTTGGCAGCTTCAAAACATTCCAAATAAGGTATGTAGTATGTAAGATATTGTATAAGTCAAAGGATTAAAATGGTTTAAATTATGTTTTCATGTTACTTTCGGTGATGTTGAACATTTTGTGATCTGGGCCATTCCTGATATGTTTGGATTACAAAGGTTCTACGGTATTTTAATCATTTGTTGGAATCATTACTTGCGTTTGCTTCCTTTTTAAAATCTGCTTATCTTGTTGTGTAGCAGTAAGGTAAACCTCATTTTTTATCTTTTTTTTTTTTTCTTTTTCCCTAAAAGTCAGGTGTCTGAACACTGCAACCCCTTCTTGGTCACCTGCTATCTTTTTTAATTCCCTTGTGCCTCAAACAGAAAACCCCATTTGGAAGTACAATGACTTAAGAGACTTTCCTGAGAGATTTTATCGTGCACAAAAATGTGTATTTACTGTGACACAGGTACTGTGGAGCAATTAATCAATGAGGGTATATCAGTGTTACGTCGGAGTGAAAATTCACATTTAGAGCTTTCTGTCTATCTGTGTGATAATAGATACCCACATCCCAGTTAAAAAAAAGATCCAGTGAATTATTTGGTGCGTTCTCCATAGTGCCAACACAGAACCAATGCTTGGTGTTCTGCCAATGGAGAACCAAAATGCAGGTGATTTATAAAGAGAACGACACTTTGGGAATGACGAACTGATTCAATTATAGTGTGTTTATATCCACAGCACACCTACAGGTAATTAACCCCAAATCCATCCTCCTTCACAACTATCACTGTAGTGATTTTGCATCTAGAGAAATGTAGTAGATTTACGATTATAAAAATCCTGACTTGAATGAATTGGACTGGCCTGTGATGTCATGAAGCGACAGTATGCTGCTCGTCTCGTACTTGTGCATGCTGTTTCTCTTACGGTGGGCTCACTTCTGCATTTCATCTCTCCATTTCTAAAACACAAACGCCCTGCTGTTCATAATATCAACTCAAAAGCCACAAATACAAGGAAATGGATCTGAACGCATCCTACATGCCCTTGTGCTACATGCCTTGCACCAAGATTGTTGGTGTATGTGTGTGTGTTTTTTTTTTTGTCACACATTTCACATAAATCACATTCCACTCTAAAATATCTGGTTCCGAATGAGTTACGCACTGTTATTGTTGCACAAACCTTTCTGTTCCCCAGTTGTTCTCTGCAAGGGCTTGAACAGGACACATTCATTGTGGTCACGGATCTGGGTGTGGGAAGTAGTTGTGGTGAATTGCATCTGGGACAGTCTTCATAAAGATTCTTTTGTCCTCTCTTTCCCTTACAAAGAGAAATATCCATGCATTCTTATTTTGCTTGATTTTTTTTTCTCCAGTGGGTTTCATATCAAAAGCATTTATTTTTCTTTTATTGTTTTTGCATGGTATGCCATTTCCTTTTTTTTTTAGGAAGTTGCATGGTATTTTCTTCAGGACTCTCTCTTAAGTTATGTACCAAATTACTGTCCAGAAACTATAAAATTATTGTAGGTTTCTCATAATCCGGTATTCAAAGGTGACAATATGTTCCACAATTAGTCTAAAACATTAAAATGTTGAGGTGAGCATTTTCAACATATTGCGCTGGATATCTGAGGTGTCACTTATTGAGTGAAGTGTTCTGAAATTCTTTCATTTTGTTTATTTCTTTACCTAGTGAACACTGGTCAAAAATCATCTATTGGTATTGATTCCACCAGCAGTACAGTGAGGAGAGAGACGGCATAATCGTGTATGCTTACTGTTCAGAAGGCTAAAGGTTGGTATATCATGGGGTAGTGATGTAGTGAGATAAATATAACCATAGGAGAGTTTGAAACTATGTTTTTGAGAGAAGATAGTACAGAGACAGGTTCTGGTATGTGAGGATGGCGATACACCTGCTAGAAGTTCCCAGGGAGAACTGTTACTGAAATAGAGGTAACCATCCCATGATACCCTGACACAGCAGCGAGCCGTGATGCATTTTGATTGGACAGCTTGGTTTGAGGGGAAAGAGAAAACGGCTGTGGGTTTAAAGAGTTGATGGGAATATTCCAGGTCTGCAAATAAGGAATCATAACATTGACGCCTTTGTTCGTCTAAGCGAAAGATAAGGCAATTGGCTAAGGTGTAGAAAGTGTGAGTATATTATCAGTGGCGACTTCGGAACCAGAAGGACTTCATCAATGTAAAATCGATAACGCCAGATTTAGTTTTAAATATAACCTGCATGTTCCAGTAGCTAATTTTTTTACTTGCCTTCATTCTTACCTGAGTAAGAATGTCTTTTGATGACTGCACAGTCATGCATTCAGTGTGATTTATTTTTCCTCCTCTTAACTTCCTTGCCTGAATGCTGATATAGAGGCATGACGTTAAACGCTATGTTCCAGCACTGCTCACACAGTTTTATGACGAGGAAAATCTCTGCTTGTAAAACCCTTTCTTCCTGACATTACGGATAATTACAATGTGACAAATGGTAGGTGCGACTCTCATTTTAGACATTTTAATGAGTATATAACCTGAAATAACTTGGGTGTAACGCACGTAAATTTGCACTCTGGGAAAGTTAACAAGATAAAAGCATGGAATTCACAGGCATACCCGAATCCGATACTGCTTGCATCGAGAGAGGAGTTAGGCACAGTGCTTAATGGTTAAAATAACAGTTAATAACACAATAACGCAAGCACGGAATTTTAAACAAATGTCTTTTCATGTTAAGCTGTCATAGGTTTGACATTAGATTTTACATCGCGATCTCAGTGCACTACTTCAGACAAACGACCTGTCTGCATTCGTGGGTGAGGATAAGGTTAATGTCAATTTTCTCTCCGACAGCAGTACATAAAAAGGGCATCTGGAATGTTAGCTACAGCTGACCTAAAGTGTCCGAGGCCGATGGTAATAATTAAGATGCCCATGCAACGTGGGCCTTTTGTTTAGCGAAGCCCGACAAAATCGTGAGTGAAATGTAATGTTGCGGGGGGGAAGGAGTGAGAGGTGGGCTTACTGAGACAAGGGCTGCCCAGGAGAGAGTGCACTGAACAGATGTGACTCTAGACCTGGGGGTCACCCCGGCGCAAAGGCTGCGAGGAGGAAAAAAGTGAATTTGAACTAGGCCCAGGGAAAAATTATTGCACCAATTTATCACCACGTTCAATCTGGCCCAGGGGGAGAAAACACTGGAAATTGGTCCTTTATGAAGGTTGATAAAAGGTCAATGGAAAAAATATATATATATATATATATATATAGGCTCTATGATCTTGAGATCCTTGAGTCATGTGGATTGTAGTAAATTTGTGGACTTTTTTGCTCTATGTTTTGTATGTCTTTCTGTATGTATGTTTTAACTCCATTTCATAGTCTTAAAATGATTAACGTACACTTGAATCAACTGCTCCTTTGTTAAATAGTGTTTGTTAAATTGCAGTTGAAAGGTTGCTGGATACCATTTTTAGTCATGCTGTGTCCCTCAGCAGTCTGCCTTCAATCAGGACGTGAAAGACGGAATATGGATGTGGACTGTTTTTAGGTAAGGAACATGGTTGCATTTGGATAGGTACAATACTCTAATTATGACATGAAAGCCAACAATTGGCATTTTGTAAACCTCACACTTAAAACAAGAAGACCTTGGATCATAAAGTTTATTACGCGGACGAACTTGTGACTTAGGAGCCGAATGACACGTTCTGCTTCCTCAGATTCGCTCCTTCTAGCCTGCCCGTTGTTGCCTTCCATGACATCTGATTCGTATCCTTTCGCAACCAGCAACTCATATAAACACGCTGTGCAAAAGGTTGTTTCTTTTTCACTCTGATTACGATATTAGACTGCCAGAAACATTCACCAACATTATCCAGACACTCGGACATTAGCTGAACATCTGGAGTCAAAAAATCTAGTATTGTATGATGAACATGTGGTAACAATGCGGTATGTTATGATACACGAACCCGGGGATTAAAATGCTGCTCCTTACATGGAAATAGAACGAAAAGGAAACAAAATACAATGAAATCAAAAATGGTCAGAGTTGCAGAGTCTATCCAGAAAGGCAAGCTTTCGGTGTAGGTGTGCTTTGAGCGGGCGGACTGTTGGGAAACATGGCGGTTTTCCATTTCTTGGAGAGGAAACTCAATGTATCACCTCTGTGATCACAGCTTCATATGTGAAAAGCTGAGAGTGGCCTCGCGCATAGCATTTGAGTGCGTGAAGTCGGATGAATGTTTAAACAGTTATCTCACATTACTTGTGCTCAATAATAGAGAATTAACAGGAAAAAAACACTCAGCTTTGTCCAAATTCATCTTAACCCCCAACCTTCTTTAGTTTCACATGATAACTTCCACTGCTCGGTGCAATTTCCAGAAAGTATTCAGCTCAAATGTTCAACAACAGTCATACTGTCCCATACGTAATATAATAATTCTCTGAAACATTATCCGATTTGACTGCCTCCTGAATGTGCAGCGAACCCGATCAAATGGAGAAGAACAATCATTTTTCATCTCTACAATTATGACTGTGTTACCATTTCAACTCACCAAGCCTTATTGGAGCTGGCAGACCCGACACTAAACCATCATCATCATCATCAGTATGAAGGTATTGGAACTGGTGCAGTGAATACAAAATACAAAACTTTAGAAAGTAAATATGAAACATAACGCCAGAGTCATTTTATGTATTCAGTTTGCCCACAAATTTACCTTACTTGGTTTACCTGTGTACAATACATGTCATAAAAAAACATGTAATGGAATTTTGGACAGTCAGGACTTTGCACCACTTCACACATTAGTATAATAAATGGAAACCAATAATCTTATCTCCTTGCTAATGGCCCGATCCAGACCTGGGCTGTTGAGCACACCTCTGAATTGAGCATTTTTGGCTGTATTTGTATCCAGGCTTGAAATTCTGAAACAGACAGAGCAAACAGAACAGTGCAAGTTAGCACTATTGGGGCCCATTTTATAGGTGACTGATACAGTTTTATTAGAGATCAACAAAGTCAAATTTCCTTGCAAAAACTTCTATGCATCTGTGTAAATATAGATGATCACAATCATTTAAAACTGCAGTGATTTACAAGCTATTCTATCAAAACCATTAATAAATAACTTCTTATTTTAAATAAATAAATAAGCCATGGAAATGCCAGTAATGGTTTAATGGTTTAATAAAATTAATAGTGCAAGATCTGTGATGGAAGGTGCTGATTGTAAAGCTTGTACAGCTTTTTCTCATGTAGATGGATAATGTAGGTAATTAACTATCATTTACAGTATCATATCATGCTTGTATTTTTTAATCTCCCAGTACACATAATAGAATATAAATCTTGATGAGTAATTTCTCCATATGGAAAAAATCAGTTATTATTTTCTATTTAAAAATGTATAGAAATGCTTAAAGAAATGTTTTGTAGTGTTCTAAGAATGATTGTTTTGTGCATCTGAACATGTGCTATGTTTAAACAATTTCAAAATTTAAATTGCACCAGCCACTATATGAGTTCAATCTTATTTGAAGTAAATCAATGTGTGGGATTACCAATTTTTTTCAAAATGGACCCACATTAGGCATAAGCGGGGGCTCAGATAGCGGGGGATACGTCCCCCCCAGTTTCATTGGGACCCCAATCCATCTCCTCAACAAAAAAAAAATTATATTGAAGTTTAAAAAGTTAAATTAAAGTTTAAAAGTTGAGACCTTTTAAAAGTTGAGACCTCACAGTTTGGTCACCCACACTTCAAAAATCTCTCCTGCACTGCTGGCATTAGGACAGCATTTCCCAATATTTTGCTTTCTCTCCACCTTGAGCGCTTTTCTCATTACACTGCTGTTAGTTCTTTTACTTGGAAAGGGAAATAACACATTTGCAATGTGTTCTGAACTGCATCCTATTCATTTTGAATTCCAGGTAGCACATTCTTGAGGTGGGAACTGAATTTGCATTGTATTCCCCTCACTTGCTGCAGTGTATCTGGTCCCTTTACAATGGGGGTGATAGGAAGGGCTGCATATTTCAAAGGAAAGAAGCTATTTGATGTCAACTAAACCAACTGTAATAAGCTATTTGAGAAATGGAAAGGAAAACAGAGTGCATTTTATTCCTCTCATGTCATTTCTGTTGTAGAGACTGTAACTGCTGCACAAGGCAACATCCAGTAGCCCGAGCGATGGTCCTATGAAGAACACAACATGAATAGATGGATACGTTTCTATAGAATTCTCATTAGCTCAATATGCAAAAACAATTAAGTATACAGACTAGGCAGTAGGCCCAATGGGTGTTATTGTCCACACTCTAATGAAATGATATGTAGTCGTGATCTAATTGAAATAATAAAATTAAAGTTTAATAACAGTTTGATTGTGGTGACATAATTGTAAACTACCACAATATATTCAAGTCTTTGACAGGAAAAGCATGCTTCTAATTTTGTTCTCATGTTGCTGTAGATTACAATTAACTGTTAACTGTAATTATCGTATTATAACTGTTTCACTTAGACTATGCACTTATGCCAGTTCATATGTTTGCTGTTAAAAGACTGGTATAACCTTCAAATGCATTCGTAATTTAGTGTTGCCCAGAGAACGTTTCTGTAAACCAAGTCATATCAAATACATCAACTGAATGGCCTACTTTGAAGTTATGTTCACATCTGTTAGATTTGTTTATCTCTGCCTTTTGTGAGTAAGAAGGCATCTAAACCAGTGAATCAAGGTATTTTTCCAGGTATGCCTGAACTCCAGCCAAACTTCCTTAATGAATAAAAGGGAAGCCTGTCACATTATGAGACCTCATTCCCCAGTTTTGGTACAGACAGCGATATGATTCGGTCTGCTTGATTGCCCTGCTTACAGTTTGCCTGGAGGTTTTTCCATGTTCCAAATAGATATGTTCCTCTTCATCTGTAGCACATTGCGTTAATCGGAACCGCATGGCAGGATAGATGTTGACTGGCCCCTTATCTTCTGATCAAGGAAGCTGTTTAAAAGGATTAGGATCGTTACAAGATCGTCGAATACTGCATCAAATTCAATTATTATTATTAGACAGTGGAGCATTTCAACAGATATCTGTTGATTTGTCTTTTAACTTTATGACGAAATAAAAACCAGACTGGTAAATTATTGTTCGGACTGGATTTCCAATATAGTTAATAACACTCACAGTGAAGTCACTGCCAACCTAATGTAGGATTTATGTTTAAACTGATGCCTTAGTACAGCCTAGTGCTGTGTGTAAGTTACAGGCCCTGAAATTGTGACTAAGTCAAAGGCAGAATTTGTGTAGAGAGTGTTTGAAAGAGACTGCTATGATTTATGTGAATCTCTGCCCCAAGTACACTTGTATTCATTTCCCATTTGTGCTATATTGGCGCCATAATCAATGTGTATATAACTATAATCATTAAACAGATGTTATAGACAAGTCAGAAATCCCAAACACGCAACGCTTAAATGTTGACTCTTAACAATCAAACAGGAATTCATTTGCACTTTTCCCAACAATATGTATGCTATACAGTATATATGCATGTTTTTTTCAAATTTTATTACTGTTTAATTGAGTACAAAATCAAAAGACATATCATATTCATATTAAAGCATTTAGCAGCTTTTTTTTTCCCATCCAGAGCAATTTACAAAAGTGCATCCAATTATATTAAACCATGCACAGAGATGGTACCATGTTGTTTACATCACAAACAGTATTAGTAGTTATTTTATCACCCTACAACATTGTTAGGTGCCCTAGCAGCTGCAAAGATAGTGTGTAAAAAAGTGGGTTTGAGGACATAGTTATGAGTGGAAGACACATGTAGTCAATCCAGAGGAAATCAGGATTATTGGAGCCAAGATGCAGCTTAAACAGGTTAATTTTCAGTCTGCTGGGGAAGACCTGGCAGTAGTCAATTATTCTAACTGTGGTAGGAAGCTCATTCCACCAGAGATAAGATGGAGCGGAAGGACCCTTTTGAGTAGTGGCAACAAGGCAGTTGAAGGATGTGGAGCAAAGCAGTTTGGTTGGAGTGTAGGGTTTGATAATGTATTGGAGGGTGTTGTTTTATCCAGGCCACAACTGGAGGAGTGGAGGGAGATGAAGGAATGTTTTAGCTAGATATAGCCAGGGCAGGCAGCAGCATTTTGTATGAGATTGAGGGGACTGATGACACAAACTGGAAAACCAGCAAGAATGGTGCTGAAGTAGTTCAGTCAGGAAGTAAAATGTCCTGGTCTGGATGAAATGGGAGGCTCAAGCAATGAGGAATATGCAGTTTTGCTAGTGCTTAGAGAAAGAATCCAAAGTTTCAGGTAACTGTTGGAACTTCCAGTGGAGGAAGGTTTATTGTCCAGAACCAAACCAAGATTTTTTTTAGCAGTCTTAGAAGTGGACACCATTGTGTTGCCAGGGGTAATGGAGAGATCCAAGAAGGGATCGGAAGGAGGAAATATCCTCAGTGTATATTCTGCTGGTGTAGGTCATTCATTGACCTGTCCATAGTGGAGTGCTACGAAAAGCTGTAGTTCGCCAAGTCAGTAATGACTTAAATCTGCTGGCTGCTTTCTGGACTTAGACACAAACCGAAAACGGCCTGGTGCCTCACCCATTGCTCTGTAAGTCATTACCTTCTATGAACATTACGCTGCTCCAGCATACCCTCGCTCTCAGAAGGCTGTGGAGTCAGCTGTACATGTTCTTTTTTTTCCAGTCTGTTCTGACAAATGCATTTCCAACACTTGATACCCAGCAGATAACTAAGCTGGCAGTTTTGTGAATTTTGGATTCCTTTGGGTCTTGGGTGCCACTGACTTCACACACGCAGCTGTGCGCACCATCTGGCCGTGTTATCATGTATATGGATTGCTGGGGGTGAACTGTCTTCTCAGTTCGTATCCCGCAAGTTTAGAATGAAAACTATTTCTGCTAATTATCAAGGGTCAACCCATTACTCCTTGAATTTGGCCAACTGTCTATACTTACTTACTATGACCATACAAGTGGCTAGTGGGAGAAAAAAGACTAAAATTATAATGGTATCTGATTATGCCATACATTGCACCAACAACAAGAAAGAAATGTGCTTTTTCTGGGGACTGGTCAGTGATTGACCAAACCTTTAGAATGTTAAAAATGTGTTTCGGATGTTTATACTGCGTGGGTGGCAAATTACAACGCAGACCTCAGACATTTTGTGCTTCCTTTGTGGCATTTTGAGTTCTACAAAACCATAGTCATGCATCCTGGGCGTCACATAACTTTGCAGAGAAAACATTGCAATACATCAGAGAGGTAGAAAGCCATGCGCTAATTGAGGAGGAGTCTGGAGCAGCACACAGGAGAGCAATGAGCACCTGCCATTAATGAAACATGGTTGATGTTGTGAATATTTATTATGCTGCTTCCATAACTTGGTAAATTCTGGAGGTAACGCCAATAAACAAGTTTTGAATAATAACAATAAAAATGTAACTGAAACATTGTGTTGGCATTGTTTTCCCTCCAAGGTTTATCTCAGGTGCCAACGCAGCCAGGAAGCTGGAGGAGGAAAGGGATTACAAATTGCATGAATTTAGTTACATTTTCATTCTCGTTAATATCCAGGTTTCTGAGAAATCAAACTTCTCCAAACAGTCCAATAGAGCACGGCAGCCTGATTTAAATAATTTCTGAGTGCTGGCATTAATTTTGGCTGTAGTATCTTGAGTGTTTCATTGCGATGGAGGAGACCAGCAATGTTTCCTTTCTGAAAAGACAGACAGCAAAGAGAGTCTGTCGTAGCCAACCATAAGATGTGTTCCTGGCTCATGTACTTAACAACTTGACAAGTTACACCCTCACAGTGACGAATGTGAGGGTGAAGAAGCCCAGTGAGGAGGGTAGATGAGATATCATAGCTACAGGTACTCACGTTGGGGGTGTTATCCTGCCTTTCACAATTTCACAAATTAAGAGACAGTGCTGTTATTCATTGTCAGTTGCTGCTGTGTGAAGGGGTGACTGGTTTTCTGCATGTGGAAAAGTTTGACTCAATGGAACTGAGGAGTGGCCTGAACCCTGTAGCTGAGCTGTCATATAAAACCCAGTTTAAAACAGTTTCCAAACCGCCAGGTTTTTAAGTTTCCTGCTCTTATCGGTCTCATGTCTGCTGAATTTATGTGCAGATAACTGATCACTGGGAAGACCAAACTATAATACCATCAATGACATTTTCATGCCCAAATTTATATAATTGCCGTTTATCATTAGACAATATGTGGAATATAATTTTTTTAAATACTGGCAAATGCACAGTAACCAATCAGGGAAAAAAAAACTAGTGTAAACAACAGATAAAGCTTTCTAATGCCCCACAAATATTCTGTATGGTTATTGACCTCTGGTTTAATATCATAAACCCAATATGGAATTACACAGCCAGGCCCCAGAGGATGCTGAAACTTTAAAAACTGTGAACCTCAAAACAGAAGTGTGAGTGTAACCCACAATGGCTTATTCATTTAACTTTGTATTTCCTTCCTATCTCTATTTCCAGCATCATTTTGGGCAATAAAGAGCTCATAGGGTATAATTAAGAGATCTTTTTTCTTTCTTGTGACATTTACCAGTAGCAAATAAGGACAGCTGACCCTGTGGTATTTCTCTGCACTACACTGAGTCATAATTTTAGAGACATCTGCTTCTCAACATATACTTTATAGTGATGATTCTCAAGTTGTTCAAATATTTATATTAACTAAGATATATTCCAAAACCAATTCTGATTCAATTTACTCCCAAAGTAAATTCAATGTCTTACAATATATTGAATTGAATTTTAAAAAAAAGATGGTGGTGTTATGATGTAGTGATTCTCAACAGCCATGGGAGTAAATGAGGACATGGAGACACTTTCAAAGCTTAAACCTATCGCCATGCAATTGATTGCCATTATTAGGCTTTTCCGTTAAATAGCAGTCAACATTAAAAAAAAAAAATTGGCTCATGCAGTAAGACATTTGTTTGGGAAGCAGACAAAAGTGCTGTGACTGGGTATGCCATTAGCAGATATTGCAGGAAGACCACATTGGCCAAGCAACAATTGGTTCATCCTTGCCAGGAAAAATAGGGATTTAGCACATCAAGATTGCTGGCCTCATCACTCTCTTGCAGCCACTCCTGGTCAGCCAGGTGCCTAAGGGTACAGGAATTGAGTACACCCAGACTCCTCCATACCCGATGGCATTGGCAGTATATAATTGGTGCTAAGTTTGTGGTGTGGAAAGCAGCCAGGGCTTGTCGTCACGTGAATCGGCGGAATCACGTGTTTATGGCGGCCTCCTCCTGAGTTGGCCGGAAAAGGGTTGCTGCAGTAGACTAAACAGTTCGGATGAGTTTGGGTGTGGAAAAATGGGAGAAGAATCAAAGACAAAAAATCTGAATTCTTGAGGGAAGGAAATACACAATGATTCTAAAGAGAAGACAAACAAGACATTGCCTTTTTAATTCCAAGAAGTCAGCCTTGCTTTGGCAATCCTGTATTGAAAGGGAAGTCTCTCCCTGCTGATACTAGACCTCATAGTGAAAGAGAGGTTTGTTGACGCTACCTGAGATATCGTCAGAGAACTTCTCAGTCAAATGTAGGAGAGAGCCAGGGAGGTTAAACTCATGCAGCACCATATCCAAGCACACATGACTAACCCTCACAAAAGCCTTCCACTCACCCAAGCAAAGAAGGCTTAAGGGAGACTGGATTGGATAATTATATCTATGTCAAGGAGCAAGTTGTCATCCATGGATCTTCCTAAAATAAAATCTTTACCAGTCACTGATGGGAAGAGGACTTGTGAAACGTCCTCAGAACGTCTGCATTATTTTGTAAACAGCTGAGAAGAGGTTGATTAGCCAGTAGTTGTGGAGGACTGGTTGTTCTTTGGGACAAGAGCCACCAAACATTGTCTGATATCCATTTGTTTAATCAGAAGAGGTAAGTAAAATATTTGCACAACATGGTTTGATAACTGGGGGATAGCTGGGGTTTCTTGCTAATGGTTGCTGATGGGACCTTCTTGTAAAGAGAAAAGTGATGGGGTATGAGAGGGTTCAAACTGGGCCTAGCAGTTAGGGGAGGGACAGATTGAAAGAGATGGAGTGCTCTAGTCCAGTTGATATAGAGTATCCAAAAAAAGTTCCCTCTTAGTCCAGAGAAGCTGCAGATTCTCAGGTCCTGGCATTCCCTGATCCTGCATTTGCCGCCACTAATTTTACTCTTGACCATTGTTCAGCCTGTGGCCCACTGGTCTAACTTGCCATAATTCCTGCACAGATTGGGTTTGCTGTGGTAGTGCACCACACCCCACCAAGGGTGAATAATATAAACAGCAGCAGCTGTGAGCCCAAAGTATCCCCAAAAATGCATGACATAACACAGAACGTGGCTCCAGAGATATGGCCCAACATTTACAAACAGTTACATGAATACTACAACTGTACACCTGCATGGCATGCTTAGTCATTGGAACTTTATAATGCAAGTCACCACCACTACCTACTTTATATTCTTGTGATTACATAATTTCACTGAATCACTGTCTCTCTATGTGTGTGTGTGTGTGTGTGTGTGTGTGTGTGTGTGTGTGTGTGTGTGTGTGTGTGTGTGTGTGTGTGTGTGTGTGTGTGTGCGTGAACATAAAACAGCACCTGGCCTTCACTGTGTACCTTCCCTTGCTCATATTCAACATACATTTTTCCTTGAATATCTTATGTGTAAAATGATTCAGTGAGATCACAGCTGGGAAAGAAAGGGGTTTCAATCCATATAACTTATAAGGAAACCACCTAGTTTTCACACGTGTATGTGCATGGTAGCTTATTGTCTCTGCTGCTGTAGCCCTTCTCCAGAAAGGGTTTATTGAAGAATATTTAGTTCTGTAAGTTTTACCATCAATCCTCACTAGCCATCAAACACAAAACATGTTAGTTGTTGTAACCCAATTTTTTCCACTGTGGTCTACCACACATCTGCTGACATCATAGCACACAAACCACGATGTCTTCCAAGCTTTATTAAAGCCAAGATTATCGCTGTCAGCATCTGCAATCAAATTTCAAATTTCATCTATACGGGATGTCTGTGTGCACACCAAATTTATGGGTGTACCTCTCTACGTTGCTTAAGCAAAGGATATAATTATAAGTTTTAAAAAATGAAGTACTGACTTTTACTGTCCAAACGCATTCCACGTTGTTTCCCATAGGTCTTGTGTGTTCAGCATGGCGGTAGCGAATTGTGTTACTTAGGGCCGACTTCATTCCTGTTTTTCGGTTCACAGAAAGCACTAACCCACTGCTTTAATAAGGGACTGCCACGATATTTCATCTTTAACTGTATTAATCGAACATTGACCGTGATTTACATTGAGAATTGTAGGGCTCGTTCTTTCTCAAGTTTAACACTGTTTGCATCAAATTACTTGTAGGCTACAGCAGAAGTCCTTTGTGCAGATTAAATAAGTCCCAACATCTTTATAGTTTGAAATATATGCATTTATTTTCAGCATATATGGGAAAATAATGTGCATAAAACAAAGTGGATTTCATTATGGCTGCATTAAATCAAAGGTAAGATTTCCAAGAAAATTATTTAATTGCTTTAACTTGTTAACAACTTTACTCAAGATTCGTTTCCCAAGTTAAATCTGAAAACTTTAACTGGGAAACTAATGGTCTTAATAATTTTTGAACATGCCACACAAGGGCTTGATATGTTTCTCATCACCCACTGCACAGCTAACAATTAGTTGTGTAAATGATGCAGCCAGTTAGTTTTAGTCAAAAGTATTGTAACTCTACAGATAGAACGAGTGTGTCCAAGAATGTGGGATGGTCTTTGGGAGATGTTGTCTGTAAAATATATACATAAGCAACTCAACCAAGGGAGCAAACATGAACTAAGGCCACACCAGGTGTCATTTGAGACTAAGTTCAGAGACTATCTATTACACCTATCAAAAAAATTGCAAAGCATATCTGAGCTGTTGATGAGTTGTTGAAATATATCACATTACACACAAATCATTCTACATTACATTTTTTATTAAATATTAAACAAATTTGTTTGACTTAAAGTAAGTCCTGTATTTACCCTGAAAGCACTCCAATGTATTCCCAAGACTCACTGCCTCAATAAATGATACTGGTAAACTACTCACCTTTTGGAAATTAATATTTTAAAAAATGAATAATTTATGTATGTATATATTAGGTTGTACATTGTACAATGGATGAGTAATGATAAGCTTTTGATTCAGATAACTGAAATGCAGTTCTTTAGGTATTAAAATGAGTGATGCATAAGAAAATGAGAAATGTCCATATCCACTGTATGGGATAAAACCAAAACCTCTGAGACAGTAAAAATCGACTGAGGCAGATAAGATATACATGCATTCATTTTTGACCTGTGGTACTTTTTACCAGAAGAGAAGGATCTCATCAACAACAGACTGCTGCTCTCAGAATAAATCTGTTTAAAGCCTACACAAAAACCAGTTTCAACAAAACAAATGAACGTCTGTCATCATACAGACTGTGCTGCTTTTTGTAGAAAATACATTTTTGCTCATGTCATTTGCCTCAAACCTTCATATTTGGCAGATTTAAGTATTCATTCTTTCTCCCTTTCTCCTTTACTTCTCTGCAAGGGGCAGCCTGTATAAAAGTTTATAAAAATTTTTTATATGGTGGGAAAGCAGTCCATAGTCTGTTTAAAAGAATCATTTTCAAGTCAAGAGTGACTTCTTAAAAAGCACAGCCTCCTTTCCCCCCCAAACTTATTTTTTCTGGAAACAGGAAAACTAAATTAAATTCATATGACTTATGTATGACATTTTAGCCCTGACTTAAAAGGGCTGTTACCCCTTTGCTTATGTTTCTGCTAGGTAGTTTCATGTTTATTGTGTATAATATATTTTTGCACTTTTTGTATAAAGTTGGCTGCCTTGTGTGCCCTTGTTTTTCGGAAAGACAGAATTGGCCATACAGAGAAAGCACTGGCAGTCACTATTTCCTTAGCTATCATATATCAAACCGTCATAACCCTTTGCTTATATTTTCTATAAATTTGGAATTGGACTCTAATTTATGATATTTAAAAAGCGTTTCCCATGTTGTCAGAGTTTGACCAGTACCCAGAAGGAATGGAGATTAATTTGACTTGTTTCAGAAACACATCTAGGGGTTGGGGGTAGTATGTTTCTAGTTTGACACTCTTCCAGAAATCATGAAAATTCCTTGGTGTTATACTAAACAGTAAGCTCAGTCATTTCCAATTACCTGATATTTTCCACCTTGACAAAACCAAGCTTTGCCAATCAAACTTAGTCATGAAGGCAGTTAAGAAGTTTAACCAGTTCAGGTTTCCTTCATCTAGCTGGGTGTGTATTCACATAAAAGGGGTTGGTTTAATTAGTATAGTTATTTAGTAGTAGTATAGTCATTTAGCTGACACTTTTATCCAAAGTGACTTACAGTTGATTAGGCTAACCAAGGGCCAGTCCCCCCAGGGAGCAATGTGGGGTTAGGGGCCTTGCTCAAGGGCCCAACAGCAATGCTGTTCTTGCTGTGAACAACCAACCTCAGGGGTCCCAGTCATGTACCTTAGCCACTAGACTACAGGCTGCCCCAATAATAAGAAGAATAATAGGATGAGTAGGTTGAAATATATCAGTTTCAAAGTCTAATCATACATTATATAGGGCTATGATGAGCACAAAAGTGCGATAATAGCAAAACAGTAGAAGTGTGGAAAAAAATGCTGACAATGTAATCAAATATTTTATCTTTATTTTTATCGTAGGCGATGAAATCAATCTCAGGTGAACATTCACATGCATTGGTCGTGGTTCTGATTTGTGTACGCAACAGAAAAATATTAAAAAAAAAAAAAAAAAAAAATTCTACTGAAATCCCCATTTGGCATCTTGGTAAAACCAGATGTGCTTTTTAGCAATATTATAAGAGAAATATTTTGTATAGTGAAAATAATTTTATTTCATCTGTGAAATACAGCCTGAAAATTGTTCATAGATGACCTTAAAGTTATACCATGAGTGAAAATGTAGACAAAGGAATACCCACAAAGTTAGAGTTTAAACAAGCTTAGTTTGAATATGTTCGCTGCACTCAGATATAGTTATTTGACGTCCTTTTGTGTCCCCGGGAGGCGAGGCGGTGACAGGGCCCCTGCTGTGATATAATGGCCCGTCTTCTGGGGGATGGCCCCCAAGTGACAGACTTCTTTCACCAAATGCACACATATACTTCCTTTTAGGTCATGTTCGTACGGTCCTCTGGGATCGCTGTTCAAACCAACGGTTTTAAACAGACGTCCATCTGGACATCCCCGAACGTTGGCGAGCGCTGGGAGCCATGCGGACATCTGTTTCCGTCTTCGCTGACCGCTCAGTCATTTTATCCCTTCTTAACATCTGAAGTGCTGTTTATGAGGACGCTCAGTTTGAGAGTCCTCCACGGCTGGGGGAGAACTGGCAGGGATGGTTAATTAAAACCTGGTGATTCTCAATGTTCCAATCCTTTTTTTTTTAAACATTTTTCTTTTTCCACCACATGTTGAACCTGCAACGTGTAAACCTCTGTGATTGTACTCGTTCTGCCATTTTACTTTTTTTTCCACATGACCCTACAGGGAAATATTTCCGACAGCTGGTTTGATACAACAACGTAATATTTTATTTCACTGGCAAACATAATTCTGTGCTTTTCATACTGAGTATTCCTAAATAATAATATTATATTCTGCATACACACATACAAATACATGCACAACTAAAGGATTGCACACCACAAAATATGCAAACTACATGGAACTAATAACAGTGTGTCCATTTTTTTGTCTTTCAGTAATGTCAAAATCAAAACCGAAAGGTATAGAATCATTACACTGTATTTCAAGCTGATTCAATGTATGCGTTTCATCTTGTTCTGTAGAATCATGCAGGTATGATAACTGCAAGAGGAGGAAAAAAAGTAGTTTGATGGGCAGGAACAGGAAAAGGATGTACCTTGCCAAGCACAAGGTTCTGACTAAGTTAAAACACCGTTTCCGGCAGTGCCAAGATTTCCCTTATCTTCTTGGTAAATCTTGGGAAAAACAGAGCCCGTTTCTTTCTGTCAGCGCTGTAGCTTTATGAGTCAGACAGGAGTCTTAAATCAAGACTTTCCCAAGCTACTAAATCTCAGATTAACACTCACAAGCAATGGTAGTGGTTCTGATTTGTGATGTGATAAGAGACTGATTCTGCATCGTGAAAATCATTTGATTTCAGACTGAAGGGCTTGAAATTACAGCTCCGATTTCTACCTCAGATGCAATAATCCAGACGAGTCTGTAATGCGGTTGGAATGTGAATAATTAGGTTTAGGATGGCAGGAAGGAACTTGAATAAACTGTCGGAAATATTGATCTGGGACTTGAAGCAGGGTCAGGGTCAAAAAGCATGAATGGAGTGTGACTAAATCTCAGGATATCTTTGAGAAAGAGTTATTGTATGTATGTGTGTGTCTCCACCTTAGATTTATTGACATTTCTCAGAAGTTTCATCCCATGAAGAACATCTGCAGTGGCATTTAAAGGTAAAACCTAATCCTCAGTGGCATTTCCAGTTACATTCTGCACCGTGGATTTATTTCTAGCTCTTGTGGGCTTCCTATAACATTTTTGCTCCATTTATTAAAAAACCTTATGTTTGACATCGAATGGCAGTACTGAATATCCTACAACAGCCCAACATCCAGGGCATGTTATTACAGCTACACCTTCAGGTCATGAGACAGTGAGGTTATATAGCTGATTCCCAAACATGCTCAGCTCAGCGCAGCTTCTAGTTCAGTAGGTCATGGATCTCATATGCCATGGGGGAAAGCCATGCTGCATGGAGAGAGTGGGACAAGTAGAAATGGGACATGGGGTCTTTGTCGATAATGAAGAAATGGGGAAAAAAATGTGTGTGCGTGTGTGTGTGCGCGCATGTGTGTGCGCGCATGTGTGTGTGCGTGTGTGTGCGTGTGTGTGTGTGTGTGTGTGTGTGTGTGTGTGTGTGTTTGTGCTGCACGGAGAGAGTGGGACAAGTAGAAATGGGACATGGGGTCTTTGTCGATAATGAAGAAATGGGGAAAAAAATGTGTGTGTGTGTGTGTGTGTGTGTGTGTGTGTGTGTGTGTGTGTGTGTGTGTGTGTGTGTGTGTGTGTGTGTGTGTGTGTGTGTGTGTGTACATAAAACAGCACCTGGCTTTCATGGTGTTCCTTCCCCAGCTCATGTTCAACATACATTTTTCCTTGAATATCTTATATGTACATCCCCAGTCAGGAAATTATTTTTTTGCAAAATGCATTCTGTGAGATCACAGCTGGGAAAGAAGAGACTGCACCCTGATTTTGTATATTTTAGACTCTACCCCAACTGTATTCATAACTATCCACTCATATCATGTATCATAACTAATTTTATTGGACAATAACACAGACAAATTGATGTTTTTATAAGGTAAAATAAGTTTTACTCGTTAAAATTTCACACCGTAAAGCAAATGTGTCAGCTCAGTTATCTCATCTCATATTTTTCCAGTGGGTTGTCAAATAATAATCTATTGGCTACATCACAGAACCAGCTCTATATGTCATGCCTTTGCTGTATAAAATGAACAAAGTAGAGTGCCAGACACAAATACATCCAGAGAACTGAAACCTTTAGCCATATTTTTGCTTTTCATTTTAGCTCGAGATGCACAGCATCAAAATCAAGCCATAAACAGCTATAGATCAGTGAATACCTTGAATACATAATATCATAACATTCTCCAACAGGTGGTTTCACTGACAGTCTGTGGGTGACAAGAAAACACTTCCTTTTGCAGAAGCCAGAACATCTGCAGCTTTACATCTTGTTAAACAACCAATCAGGGTAAAGCTCCAAACGAGCTCAGTTAGCACTGAAGAACCACCAGAGAATGTTACAAGTGGCTCTGAATAACTGCCTCTAATTGAAGTCCCACATACAAATGATCTGAAGTATCAGAAGGAATAGATGTTGATCACATCCCTTAAACTGGAGACAGCATTACGCCTCAGCAGAGAGGTTTTTGAGGGTTGTAGTTATGAGCCTGACAAGTGAAGCTTGAGACATCTCAACAGCAAGAAATATGTGATGCTCCTGTAAGGAAAACAAGAGTTGCCGTTTCGTTTGGTCGCTATGGTAATCCAATCAGCATAACTAACACATCTAATTCATTTTACAGACCTCTCAGTCATTGTCGGGCTCTAACAGAACAGCGAAGGATAAGGTGCCAAGCTGTCAGTGTGCCATGGCCAGAACAGCGAAGCAGCCCGTTGTGATTTTAAGAATGATTCATTGATACTTCACTAGTTTTGGAATGTTCTCCTTGTGTGATTTGCACTTTAACATTCCTTTTGCATTATATTCATAAAGACCGTTTTCACACTGCAACAGGAAGATGGCCTTCCGCCAGGATGTCAGTTGTGCTGTCAGTCTTCCAAAGCCGTAAGTTACCACTACCAAATCCAGTAATAAACACTGTCATTCTGAATCGTTTTCCATGCTTGGGATTAAATGAGCTAATCTAAGTAACCAAACAAAATTCATGTTCACATGAAAAGGCCCCTCCAGGAACTTGAGGCACCATAAAAATTCAGTGTTATTGTTTTTAAATCAGGTTACAGTAATATTTGAATCGATACTGACACATTTTATTCAAGCTCAGTTAAAAGCACTGTAAATACTGTAAGAAACTGTAAATTGCCAAAAAGCCAAGGTGCTGCTGTAAAGAAAGTACGATAATGGTTATAAGTATATTAGCAGCAACTTGGTACGACAATACACCCATTTTCAAAACGTCTTATTTTATAATGAACTGTATAAATATTGGCCAAATATAATCATTCACTTCTGTATAAAACTTTTATGTATTTGTATGCAGGAGGAGAGCAGAGGCATAACGAATATCAACAATGTGGTTTCCAATGCTGGGAAACTCATAAATTTGGAATCATTGCAACATGATCCTATCTGTTTAAATGAAATCCAAATTTGGTGGGTTTGGGGCTACCCGTGGACTGCTGTAGCTTTTTATTTTAAGTTGGCCTTCTCGGCCTAATCATGTGCGCATAAACGGCATCGTTCTGCGGGGAGACAGAAAAAGGTAAAGCTTTTAAGAAAATCAGCTCCTGGAAGAGAGTCCAAAAACATTTATCTTGTGATGTAATGCGTTCTCCACATTTTGCGTTCTACGCAGCGTATGTAAAATAGCGGATTTTTATCCCAGCGTTCCCTTTCAGCCTACGAATCTTAACCTATAAATGGCCAATTTAAAATCATTAATTTAACGTCTGTCTGCCGATGAGTGCTCGGAGCTTGTCCACGAGCTGAGGGATTTCAGATGCTGCAGAGTGTAGCCTTTCTGCATCGTTGCCCTCACTCAGTGCTTATTCATTTGCTCTCTGCTTCTCAGGAGATCCGAGCCACTCAGGCGAGAGCCGGGACTTGAAGTGACAGGCGTAAAAGAACCCGACCACTGAGATTATAGCTATTCACTCACAGCCACGTACGTCGTCAGACCGACTTCCGCCCAGGACGCGCACCTATTTTTTTTTTTGTTTTGTATTGTTTTGGTTTGTTTGTTTTTTTTATGCATTTCATTTTCAGGCCTAACCCCGAAAAATGTCAATTCTAATTCAGTATGAAACAGAGGAAATGGCAGCATTAACTCAGGCATTTGAAGAGAGAAAAACAGGTCAGAGCTCGTTTTTTCTGGCTATGTATATAAATGCTGAGCTGCGAGGTCACCGAGAGTCCACATTCTCATTCTCGTGACCGTGGAAGATGGAACAAACATAGCAACAAAAAGGGTGTCTCAAACAAGTAAATAATGAAGGTGTGATGGATTCTTTTAACGACTGCATTTGCAAGTATAAAGAGAAGTATACGTAATTAAAAGACATGAAACCACAACACACTAATCGTCATGAAGTTCTTAATATACTCGAGGCTTGAAATCAAAGGTACCCTTTAGGGGATTCAATATTTTAGGACAGGCGGGCTAATTACTTTCAAAGGCTGGTCTGCCAAAATGCTTGAATAACTCAATTGACAACATTGCAAAAATACGTACATCATAGTATGCCATGTCATAAGGTTTCCATAGGATATTCGTCGTTGACACTTTGTGTTGTTTGAAGATAACGAAAATGAAAATTTTTTGAATCCCACTATAAGCAGAAGGGACAGGCTGGGAAAAAAATAGAATGCTATTATTAAATATGACTACACAAGGCAATGGGGGATAAAATAAAAAAAAATTAAAAAAAAAAAAAAAAACAGGTGATGTCATGTGACGATAGAAGCGAGGACTTAGCTGCAGGTCAATAAAACCTAATAACGTCATTCCCAATTTAAGACTTCACCAACACATTGTCAGATGCAATGAAATAATTGTGGCTTTCAGTTCTGCAGTTCACAGTCTCTGGCAAAGGTTTTCAACAAGGTCAGAGTATTCTAAATGCCACCCAGCATCGTCCCCCCTGGGATATTTAGGACATGGCCGATTCTCTATCGCTTTGAGTTTGTGATGTCAAATAATCAGCGGATCAGCCGATTATTTATGTTGATACCTCACAGATCCAGTGCAAAAAAAACCATTCACCTCTTTGCGTTCTCGTCCGCGTTGCATCAGATTTCGGTCCGTCGATGTTTTCGAACAATAAAAGCGCCCCTGTCTCTTTAAGAAGCCAACTAGGTCGCTTGCAGACCGCTCATTCCCACTGTCTTAGACGAGCTGATATGATTGGTGCTGATGAGGTCAATTTCAAATAACTTAGTTCATGTGGGCCAAGTGTCAGAAACGATCATTTCCATATGAACACTCAACAATGGAGAGCGCAAAGAGCCTGCTGCTTGAACCTCTAATGGAAAACTTGCACATCTATTTACCTCAGATTAAAAAATTTGAGCTACTCAAAGCCTTTCAAAAAATGGTTTCAACAGGATTACTTCATTCTCGTCCACAAAGGAATTTAGGCGCATTGTATGTAGCAGATTGTATTTAATGGATGAAGCAGTACTGGTTTTCTGTTTGTCCAGCAAAATGCTTTTGCTTTCTGTTCTTTCCCCGCACATTACTTATGACATAAGGAGACCCTGACAATTCACGTATGTTTACAGGAAATGCAAATGTGTGTGTCCTTCTATAAAGATTGTTTCATTGAGTCTTAAAATTTGAAAAGAGTTAATGAATGTGAAATGGTGTTCCAGTAGAAATGAAAATGAGGAACTACAGAGAGTTTCACAGGAGGATAAAGAACATAGGATTGCATTGCCCGACACAGATATGTTGCATGTAAAAGACAAACATGATCAATCTCAGCTCAGACTAACCTGTTTCAGATTCCCCAGCATGACTTAATGCGAAAGTAAAAAAAAAAAAAAAAAAAAAGCCAAAAATACAATCTGCTGCCAATTAAGGCACACTAACCAACAAAACATGTCCATTAAAATGCAATATTTTTGAAAACACGTTTTGCAATTCTGTTGAAGTCTTTTGTTTTTTTTTTTTTGGCTTTTTTTTTAATGGTGTTGGGAGATCTTAAAATGAATTAAAATTAAATTTAACCTGTAAGATATGTGTGTATCTCATCTGTGTTGTATCTCATTTACTGTCAGATTCTGTTCCATGAAAAACCCAAATCTTATGTATGTTAAACAATTATTTTCATATTATAAAAAACAAGGTTATGACAAGATGACACGGTGAATAATACAGAGGCATTCATAACTCACCAAAATTATGAAAACTATAAGAAGTAATATTGATATGTAATAGTTGTTATCGTTAAGGGTCATGAAAGTGAATTTCATTGCATCTCTTGGAAGTCAGCGTTATTATTGAACATGTTTATAATGAATTCCAAGGGGCTTGTGAATGCTGTAAGGGCACACAAACCATGCATACATTACTGTGGTCACATCCTCCAGAATCCAAGGAATTGCTTCCCAAGAATCTCCTCTCCTGAGACTCCTCTCCTGTGCCTCTCTCATAGAATCGGAGGCACGTTTCTTCATGAGCGATTCAAGCTGAATGAAAAGCACTGTATTTAGTGGCTACATGAAAAGCAATAGAATCAATCCATGGTATCGATTTGCTGTTTTCTTCTATGTCAAATTTGTTTTGTGTAGGTTCATGCACTTGGAAAAAGCACATACAAATTCAACCAGAAGTAACCAACATCCAATACAAGTCATTACCAGATTCCTCTCTGAATAGTATTTGTGGTAAAATAGAGATGACTTAGTGTGTCATATGTACTCATATACATGTTAGTACAAGTTCATGAAGCCATGAATGATCTCTGGTAGCAGAAATAACAGTGCCTGATGCCAGCATGATGGATCCAACCTGTATAGAGCTCCATGTTAATTATGTTTATAAATGCAAAGACCAAGTGGCACCAGAACAGGGGATGCAGTAGATGCTAGTTGCTATTTAGCAGTTGGTGAGTACCGCCAGCCAAAATGATCTGTGTTCAATTAGAGGTGAAAAACCAATTGAATACTGAAGAGTGGTGTTTCTTAAGTTGCAGGGACATTTTTGTTGACAGATTGGGATAATTAAGTGTCCAGAGTCCATAAAAGTAACATGGGATGATACTACTGAAAATAATTACATTTTTCAGCACTTTTGTAGAAAGAAAATCCTCAAACATAAACAGTCATTTAACGAAGATTGCCACTATTTTACTAATAAAGTAGGTTTATTGAAACAGTTGGAGGTATAGCTGATCTCAGTCCACTAGTTAACTACGACGACATTCCCATTAATCCATGATCAAACGGGTTTCACACGTTGGCACTGACAAGAATCACACACAATGGTATGCTAACCGCATTCCACTTGTCGACATGCTCATTATGTCAGATTGAAACATTTCATCTCGACAAAAGACATTTTAATGGAGCTAAAGGGGCTACCTGTGGATAAAGTGAATACATAGACTAATACATAACTGAGACTAAGCTTTGATCATGATGCAGGTCCAATATATTAATTGCATTTTTTTTAATTAATGTTAGATAGGTAACTCCACAGTATCCTTATAGCATGTATTTGTTGCCTATTTTTTAAAACAAATCTACATATCTGTGTGTAATTATTTACCTACTTAGATCACTTACTTATATTCAATGCAAAAATACAGTTTCGTACAGATATGGAAATTTAAGGTATTACAGAACAGATTTTAATCAGAATGCAACAGTTGTGTCGTAAACCACCTACAGAGGAACTCTACAAAGCACTCAAAGCACTCATGCCAAGAAAAGGTCATGTTGTGCAGGATGTACAGCTCAAAGGAAAGCTAAGCAATTTTATCAAGTCTGGGTTTATCCATCCAAAACCATCATATTTTTCCCAAGGACCTAACAGTAGGGTCCACTCCACAATCTGTAACCAAGGTCACAAATGCATACGCACATTCATACATATAATTCTGCCACTTATTTATTTATGCTGCCTTTGCATTCGCTTTGTATAATATGAAGAACTCAGAGCACATTTTGTCTTCCAAATAATTGTGATAAATAATGCAAACTTGCATCAACTTCTGAACGATCCAATCGAAAACCTTGCATATTTTTTGACAGTGTAGATTTTGATTGGATATGGCCCGGGGCAGACATAAATCTTTGTTTTTTTATGGAAATGAGGTGCTGTAAATGAGAATCAGTCTTTGTTTTTGGAACCGGAAATGTAGACAGGTTTTTGTTTTTGCGATTCTTTACAGTTCTGCTCCAGTTCCACCTCGTGAGCACATTTCCACAGTCTCGTCCTCGGAAGAGGGGCGGTGAAATTGATTTTTAATGGCTTTTATTAGTATTAAAACTTCACCGCAGACTAATTAATCACACAAACTGCTAATGTTGGCTTCTGCCGCTTCCCTGCAACATCCAAACCCTCTAATCTCCTCGACAAGATGGGTGTTGCTTAGGGCTGAGCAGGTTTTTCAAACGACCTTCTGTGCACCTTACTAAATTGATTAATTGCTTAATAAGCTCATCTCGATGAAATGATTAGTTAATTTTATGGTCCTTTTGGGATAAGCTTGGCCTAAGAAAAAGATAGTCTTTCGGCTGAATGCACAGACTCATATGCAACCAATAGGCCAACGCTCACAACTGCTATGAGAAATGCAACATTTTAATATCATTTTAAGTCAATGGAAGCATATTATGATTCAGTTTAATGTTTATAGGCCCTGTTTTGCACCCAAACGTAGGCAGAGGTACGTCTTCTCTACCATAAGTTGATTTGCTGGTTTCAGACCGACACAATTATTCGATGTCAAGGAAACAGCAAATCAACTTTATCCAGTTTGGGCACAAGTCACAGTAGGGAGACTGGCCATTTTCCAGCCCAGACAGAGGACCCTTCTCTATCATCTTTATCTTATCTCATACTTGCTTGTTTGCCATATACTGTATCCATGTGATTGTATTTGTATTATCTTGCTCATTGATTCAGCATATTCTATTGTGTTATATTTTTCCAGGGCTGCTACTTTGTTTGATGATTTGTTATTTCACTTTTGACTGAAGTGATGTGGTTTTGACATGGTTCTCTATATTATGTCATATTTTAAAAAGTTCCTGAAAACTTCCCAAGAAAATATTCTCTGTTTCTTTGATACAGTATAAATCAAAATTTCGAACAGCACCTATTTATGACATAAAAGTATTTTATTTCCAGCCAACTCATCTGATGGAAAATGATTGAAAAAATAAGGATTTCTACTCTTTTACACTGTCACTGAAATCCTTTTTCATTTCATTACAACTGAGGAATCTTGTTAAAACTGGCTCATGTTCTAAACTATGCCCATTTCCAAATACGATGGATTGTCATTCATGAATGTTAAAATATTCTGAAATCAGTGAATGTTATTGAAAATTACACATGTATGCACTGACGTTGTATCTTATGTGTGAACTGTATGTGAACTATGTACTCTCTGTATGGTAAAGTTGCACAATTTGACACAGTAGTGGATAATGAGTAGTGACCCCTACTTAGCTGACCTGGTACCTAACTACATTTGAGTTGCCACATATGGAAGTTTTACACAAATAATGTTACATAAACCCATGAACACCTGCGTTCATTATGGAGGAAATCTCAGACCTTGTTACAACTAGTTACATTTCAAATGTTTAATAATTGTTTTATAATATTTAGCCGAAATCATGCACTCACAGCTCACACGATTTTAGATCAATTTTCGGTTACGTTTCTAAACTCTGCCTCAATATATTTCTTTTCATATATCAGCTGTCTTGCCTTGAATTTGAATAAACAAAAAGCAAACAAATCAGAACAAGTTTAGGGTCAGTACCTTTTTCCAAAATTTGTTTAGTTGGCCTGGAATGTCTTGAAAAATGCCATGCACTGTCTAACCCCGGCAGTCTGACCTTCAGACATTGTAAGCGGTTCACCAAGCGATCCGAGGGTGTTCCCGGTATCAGCAATTACACGAGATCCCTTCCCTTGTAACGGGCTGCCCTTGTGAACCGAAGGTGTTAGCCAATGATTTGTAAATGCTCTTAAGGGAAGCAGTCAAGCAGCGACACTTGGCTGACTGCCACTTCCGTACCTCCCTCCTCATCCCTCATCGGTTATTTCGCACACACACACACACACACACACACACACACACAAACTCCCACGCAGACACACTGCACTCAGTCTATGGTCCGGGGATTAACTAACACCTCACACCGCTATTGTCTTCAGTACCTCATTGTTTTACTTCCTAGATGTCCTTAAAACTGTACGTGCGAATACTGTGAAAGACGCATGCAAGAACAGTTTATTGTCTGGTAGTCAAGGCCACGATAGTACATGCATGGTCAAATGCTCGCCGTTTAATGTTTTGTGAACGAGTGACACATATAGTTTGTTAGATTTTAACAACAAACAAGGGGCATGTACTTGAATGTACAGAAAAAATTATAATTTGGTGAGTGTTTTAGACAGACTTCTCTTACACACATTAACATTTGAGAAAACCTTTCATTTTATCAAGTTTAATCCGACATACATAACACAATAATAGCAAATAATATATTAGTTTTACAGCATTATACAATGAAATAAAATTAATATGTGATTTTTCCACATATTTCTACAACTCTGTCATCTGTTAATGTAATATTTATAGTAAAGATGTATCCAAGAGAAATAATATATATGGAGGCATTAATTATTTAATTTCCATTTAATTACCATTATTGCTCAGTATCTTTAAACATTTATGCTTTAGTACCTTGCTTTATGTTAATTTAACAGATTTGTATTTTTATATAAATATGCTTTAATATTTATGTAATACAACACATTTGAGGCAGCCACTCAGGATTCTTTTAAAATATATATTTTAATTATGCTTACAAACTGGCTTCGCGACTGTTCTCGCTCATGAATCACCACACTGATAATTGAGATTATTGCATGAGATTAATGAACTCCTCCGCACAGCAGATTCTCTGTAGCCTCTTCCAAAGCGGTGTTTTGGCATCGATCCACATCAATTAGATCAGCATTCTGCGGAGGTTGTTTTGGAAATATGGCTTAACAGGGAAAAGCGACATGACAGGGTGCTTCGGGTCTAGCTGGTCAGGAGGGAACTTCGCCTCATCTGCCGTTTGGATGGGGCACATGACTAAGGCTTCTCTCGGTGACAGATTTGGGTTACCATCTGGGTAGCCCGAGTACAGAGCGTGCATTCAAAGCATTGTTATGTTTTAGGTGTAAGGCGCTGCTCCACGAGGCACTCCGATACAACAGCACCCTGCGAGTGTCCCTCTGCAAAATCACCTATGTTCATTTAATGTGACACTCGTCTCACAAAAGCTACCAACAGCAGTGGAACTGGATTGACATTCTATCCTGGAGGGGACATTTTATTTCATGAATATACATGGCAGCTTATTTTTAAAAAAGTGTGGCGCTTCAACCCCAACAACGGTCATTATGTTTCATAACAAAAGTGCATCTTTTATGCCGAGCGCCATGACAGTCATTACAATTCGCTTTGCGCCACGCCTAATTGCTTTTCATACGTTTTCATTCTGGGGGGGGCCGCAAAACACGAGAACACTGCAAAATGATTGAAATCGGTCCACGATACGCCAGAGCAGAAAGGATTTCCACTCCACATTACTGGCACAATAGTGCATGTACATTTCTTCCAATTCTGACCCAATTACCATTGCTTAATCAGATCACTGCAAGGCCAGCACTGGGGCTTTCGAGACTCATGGGAAAATGAGGGGATTAATCGTGGGTCACAGCAAGGTGCCCTTTTTTTGCTTGATTGAGACACACAGAGATTGTGCTGGAATAGAGTTATATGGCCTCGCTGAACTCAGACGGTTCCACCCATTTGTCACTAAGCAGACTAGCCCGGCATCTCTATTAACTATTTCAGCGAACCAATGGGTGGAAGTCTCAGCTGAGCAACAGTAAAAATGTGGAGCTCTCGGATAATTGTTCTTTTTTAACCTTAACCCATAAAATTACATGTAAGACAGGATTTTATCCTTTAAGAGAGACCTGCCGATTTAATGCTTTGATTGATTGGTATATTAATTATTCACTGGCTTCATTGTGTTGAAGGAGTCTTAATGGAGTCATTTATTTTAGAGTTCTGTTATTACTGTTCACTGTACAAAGACATATTATGCATATGTGCATCCACCATGCAAATACTACATTTATTTCTATTAGGATGTACTCCTTTTGCTTCTGTGGCTCAAATTAAATGCACCTCCCAAAAAAATTACAGCATCGAGCTGAAGGTGTCGAACCTCATTTTTTCTGAATACTGGATGAACAAAAATGGTAATAAAACACATTAAAAAAAAAAAAAAACTAACCAACAATTATTGTATGCTTTAAATGATTTACACAATAAATACATACATGTGTCAATGTATATGTATATAATGTCATATACATATTCATATATTATACAGATGGGAAAAGACTTGTTTTAAAGTGGCTAAATGTCCATTAAAAAGAAGTGTTTTTATTATTATTATTATTATTATTATTATTTGTGCAGTTGGGATTGTATTTAACATTTTAACTATAAAAATTGTGATTTTGAATTACTGTAAACCCTTTTGCTTTTGTGTAGGAAATTTAGAGCCATATTAAGAGTAGTAGGGTATGTATGGGCCTTACTGAGATTTATTTAGTTATTAATTAAAGAATTCGATTTCAAATTGAGCCCTTTTGATCAGACGCCTGTGAAAAAGTATGTTGATCGTCTGCTGTACGTTTGTGCAGCACAACAGCACCAAGGGGGCAGCCAATATGATTTTTAAAACAAGCCCAGCCCATGAGTAATGGGACAGATACAAGCAAAAGAGGGAGGTGATCTCATGTTCAAACCTTATCCAACAGCTACCGCTACCCCGACACTGCAATAGCTGTTCTGGGAACCGCACTTAACCCCAGCCAGTCTGTCACTTCTGGGGTTCACAGAGATATCTTCCATTACCTCTACCACTAATACTCCATACAGACAGAGGTTAATCTGTGGATTTCGCGAGTAGATTAAAAGAAATTGAAGCTATAGGCAGTCAACTCATTCTAGAGAACACCTGCTCATATTTTTGTTGCTAAAATAACATTTTATCCTTTCACTTTTCAATTCAGTGCAATGCAATCAACATACTTTTGAAAAAAAAATATTATGGCCATAAATATGCATTTTTACTTAGTAGTATATGAAGTAATAGATGTGTATTAATTCTGAATGCTAAAATAATTTTATGACCATAATTCTGTTGTAGTGAATGGTTAAATCTTGTGGTATATACAGTTCTCAATTTTCCCTGTATGTGCATTATAACATGCCCCCCACCCCGCAGTATGAAACCTGTATTTTCCCAGGCACAGACCTCCTTTGAGCATACACACTGTATGTTCCCGTCCTATTAGGCCCTTTTATTATCTTGTTAACTGAGCTCATTTGCCCTTGACCTACCCCCCCACCCCCCCAACCCCCCCAACCCCCGTCATTCATGGGACATGAAGACAAATGTGGCTTGTACGCACCGCTACCCCCTTCCACCCAATATATCTGCCCCTACATGAAATAATGCTATCCAAGTTTCACGAAAAAAAAAAAAAAAGGCCAACTGCATACCCTCCTGATGTATACAACTGTATTTAGAATTTTCTTTGGGTTCGGCTGGCACAGCGCTGCTGCCTTATTTGCATGTGTTATGACAATGGGAAGGGACATAGAACCCTTTCATAGCAGCTCTCTGGGACTCTGGGACCTTTGTATAACAGTGGCAATGCCTGGTGGAGGGCAAGCTGGGACCATCTGCATGCTAACCCTGCCACGGGGTGCGTACATCCTCTCTCAAGAGTGTTTTGGACATCCTTCCACAGTAGACGGTGACCGAGACTACCCTTTAGGACAAACTTTTGCCAGCCAGCTTTCCTTATATGGCTGTGACCGCTCTCTCGTGTATTCCACCTCTCCTTGATCCCCTGAATAATCCTTTCTTTTCGTGGCATCTTCCCTCCCTTTTGTGGTAAACTGAAGTATGCAGCGCTGCTCTTAAAGGCTCTTTGTAATGCCTTTGAATTTAATATTTACAAATGGTACATATCCACTCGCATGTTAGCTCTATATGTATACATGGAGTAATATGCTCAATCTACAGGTTTTATGTCAACTATCTATTGGGATTTAAATATGATAATGATTCAACAGAATTCATATCAGATTTTTCCACATAAAAAATGATCATTTAGGGTTTATATCAGATTATAAATCTGTAAAGGTTACAATTCTGCATATTAGTGCAGTCAAACAGATTTTGGTTTGACTTGTGAACATTATGATTAGACAGCCTAGCTACATATGAAAATAAGCAGCCCTTCTTTCATAAAAATACATTGCATATGTTCATTTTCTCATTTTGCTAGTAACCACAATAACCCTATCCATATGTAAATCCTGGAAATATTATATATAAAACATAATTATATGTAATATATGATTTATAAAATATAACAACTGGTACTATTTTTGAAGTTATATATTGTTACATGTCATTTGCCTGTTTAACCTCAAGAAGGGTGATGTTGCATTTTTTGGTACTGGCTCTAGCTCGGTTTGGTATCGTGTTGTTAGTCCTGTGCCTAAATAATAAAGTGCCATTTAAAATGACATAGCTGTGTCCTGGCCAGTAATCCAGGTCAGCACTGGAAAGATTCCATGATGTATCTAGCAATCCTCTGCATATTTCCGCATCACTGATATATTCATACAGGGTGCCGAAGTGGATTGGGTGAAATGTAAGAGGTCTTGCCTTTCAGGGTGAAGTGAGATAATGCAAGTTGAAACTACTAATGTCACACAATTGCGGATGTCACAAAAGTGAGAATGGAAAAAATATATTTCCTCTATTTTCACTTGAGGCATTTTGGTGTTCTCAGAGCCCAAGTTTAGTACTGCATCTCCCAAATATATCTTTATTTTTGTCAAGATTCAACTGTTCCACCTCTAAGCTACACCATGGATATTACTGATGTTGTACTATTATTATTGTTGTTATTTATTTTTGTTGTTTGTTATTATTTATATTATTACTTTTATTGCTATTATTATATTTTGTATGTAGTGTATTGAACTATATATTTTACTGAACAGCATTTATCTATAACTAGTGGTATTTGATTTGATTTTATTATATTTTATTATTATTTTTGGTTATGGTCATTTTTCCATCTCTGTACTTGTCATGGCAGCGTGGCAGTTTACAGTAATTATTGCTAGTAATTATGTGATACATAATTCATACATTTAAATACTACCAACTGCCAGAGCAAATGTTTGTCTTCATTTCATCAATTCTCAACAGCTATCAAAATGTTCTACTCTGTTTGATACAAATTATTCTTTTTTTTTCCATTAGTTTGTAACTATATTTTTAATGAAAGACATTTAGTGAGTGAATCACTACTACAGGCTAAGAATTGATTTTAATAGGTCAAACAGGAGTCAGACTAAAATTAAACTGGTCATGCAGATAAAGTTTCTGAGAAATGGTGCTGTGGGCATCTGTGTCACTGGGATTACTTTCATATCAGACTACTAATGAAGATCCCATATATCGCATGGCCTCGCATTCAGCCCAGACACTATTTGTTTAAACAAAAACTCAAGCACTTTCTTAGTTTTGTGGTTACGCGTGCAATCAGGAAGAATTTGAGAGCAATCTGACGGACGCTGTTTACCCTTTTCTTGCGTTGCAAAATACCGAGATTGGACGTTCGTAACGGAGGTCCGTTTCAGCCCCATCTCTAATTGCGAGAGCAACCCCGCTGCTTCTTGATTACCTCTGATCCTGACAAATACGTTCCTGCCGTTCGGGACTGAGGTCACTGTTTGTTTGCGTTGATTTCTTTCATACATATAAAGTTTCATTTCATTTTGGCAACATAATATTTACAATTTACAATGCTTGGTCTGTTTGACGTACAATTCCGACACATTTTAAGTGAAACACATTGGAAAAGAAAACACTCTATTTTGTAAATATACTACAAACTATTACCACTCTAAAACAGAGTCTCCAGTTATTATACATCAGCAGACTTGTGAAAGTATCTGACAGTCTCACATGCAGTGGATATAAACACATTCGAAAAAGGAAGTGTACCTATTGATTGCACTGGACTTATTTAAACAAATGTTTGGTTTATAATGCATAAGCCCAGACACCATAAACATTATTATAAGCAGGATATAATTATTTTAAAACGTTCCTGTTTTCTCTTTTTCACCCAGTGTGCTTTCTGGTTTTCAACCTCAACGTGTTGCTGCCACCAAGTGGCATTTTAAGTTTGGATACATTGCTTGCAAATTTCATTCTATCCTGCCATTTTTATTTTCCATTGGAAAACAACAATGAAGATCTGTCGTGAGGAAAGGTAAATATGAAATAACGAATATCATCGTTAGAAGTGCTCCTGACAATGAAGCAGCTGGTTAAGACCCCATGGACTTGATCCACGATGGAAAGTGTTCAGTGACATCAGGCAATGGTGTGATGTGATTTCTGAACATTCACACCTGAGACCCATGACTGCATAATTCCAGTATGGGGTGGTTGACCATTGTGTGCAATGAATTCAGTTCTATTTAAAACAGAGCCCCAGAGAAAGTGAAATTTTTATCATTGGTCAAGGAAAAAGGTCCTATTGTAATTATTATTTAACAAGGGCCAAATTATCCACTAAAGGTTGACAAAACCTTGACAAGAACATTTTAGCCATGCGTAAATTAGACAGTGCAAGGACAGAAATAAATTGCATGATTGTATTTATTCATGTTTCAGCATTGGCCTTAATAGTAATTACACACCAGAGAGAGGCCCTGAAAATAGATTTGGTATTGCAGGTTTGTTTTTAAATAATTATAATTAATTTCCCTGCTCTTTTATTCTGGGGTGAGTTTCTCAAAGCATTCATATGGCATTGTAAAATAATTTGTACAAACTATTGTTCATTTTAACTGTGTTTCCCAAAACTATTCATATCACAAATAATACATAATATCTTTTGCATGTTCAGGAGTACCTAGGACCAAGACTCAAGATACAGGATAAATCTTTCATTGTACACAGTGCCCACTGTTCATACTTTGACCTTTCCCAGTTGAAAAGTACATAAAGGAATTGTTTTGCATGCTTAATTTAATGCTTTCTGGTTCCTGCAAATTTTAAGTCCACAGTGGATCACTGGTTAATGAATTGTTTATATATCACCTGGCTGCATGCCTGTTATTTTGTTCTGACATTACAATAAACTATTGTTATGGACAGAAATTGAATTATCTTGCAAGATGAAAACAATGAGCAACTTGGTTTAGAATTGCACCGTGCATAAGGATCACTGTAACAAACGTAATCTCCCAGTGGTTTCGTTTTTGCATACATTATCAAGCAAATAAACCCCGTGGTGGTAAAAATTTCAAGCCAAGGTTCTGTGGAATAAAAACCTATGACTGTGTGGTCTAACCACACAGCCACACCACAACCCATATTAAGGTTAATGATGCCATAAATAATGAACTAACATGGACCAATGTTTCATTTTGGATTTAACAACACACTGTTCGTCTTGGAATACCCATGGCAACATTATAAGGATTTGTGCATTAAGGTCCAATACACCCCCCATTGTTCCACTCCACTGCATACAAGGATAACACATATATAAGACGGTATGCATCTATCTGCACTTCCATGCTGCACATGTAATGACTCTTGTATACATCTCCTTCAATGACAATCTTTTGGAGATACAAAATAGCTAAGAATGTCCTAGAAACGGTTCATGGAGCAGCTTGTAAAACCAAAAGATAAATCACTATTGGGAAAGTCTACTCTGATTAGTTATTTCTAGATGACATTCGTTGTTTTTAAGTTTGAGTTTAAAAATTAGTTCCTCTGTGCAGATTGTGCACAGACACTATATTAAGCATGCATGAAGATGTCAGAATGAACACGGAGTTGGATGAGGCAACGCTGGTATTTGTGAAGTTTAAACCATAATTATACTGAGGTCGAAATTTTCTTCCTTTCTCTCTCGGCACTGAAAGTATTTGACTGAGGCGGGGAGCATTTTATCTGGCAGTGTGGGTTGGCACTCCCAGTGTCATTTCCATGGTATTAAAAATCCGCAAGGAAAAATAAGTATTAAAGAAAATGAAATGAAAACTAAAGGGAAAACAACACTGGGCAGAAAAATGCCACGAAACCAGAGCTCCAAAATGGGAACACAAGCACAGAAAGATGTGAAACTGTGATCTTTGAAGCACGACATAAAAATGCTCTTCCTTTCTTCATCACTTGTTCCTCTCCTCCTTCCTGCAGGTTCCCCCACAGGGCCGTATCTGAGCGTCTTCATCCTGGCCTTGATTATCCTCCTCCCCAGTTGGACCCTGGATTCTACTGGCTGTTCCATGCAGCCAAAACCACCAACAACTCTATACGGTCCATTGGGAGGCCTTGTGTTATCACCCTACAGCTACACTGACCTTCCTCTTCAATATAAGAGATTCCACTTCAAGTTTCCATGTTTTCATTCTGTGTAGCTTAACAAATAAGCATATTTAAATACAGAGTCATCCACCAATTTCTCTGAGTGAATTCAGTCAAAATGCTAAAGCTACATCATGGTGCATTGCAAACAATTTGCTAGACACTCCCAACAGTCTATATTCACACAGTATATCAAATGCTTTGACATAGCTTTGTTTGCTCTTTTCATATAGATGATGAAAGCAAAAAAAACAGGTTTGTCATCTCGGGTTGATTCCCTTCGAGACACTATGTGCTATGGATAGATTTACAAGCAGCTTGCCAAGTCCCAAATATTATTCCTTCCCCTGTATAATGGATCACAGTATTATGGATCACAAGTGGATTTTTAAGGTGAGAACAACTGTCAGACCTTGCGCCTGCAATCCGAGCCCTCCCGGCAACAGCATTCTCAGCACTGTTTTCAATTTGTTCTGCCGCGCTCCCCCCCCAACCCCCCCCACACCCCATCCCACCCCCCCTCCTCTTCAGAGCCAGCCTAATCTGCGCTGACGTAGCCGCGCTGTTTCGGATTGATTTTCAGGATATCAACAGCCTACGCCGGGCCGAGCTGTGTTAAATCAAACACACATGTGCGAATGCTTACATGATTCATGCACCTTACTAAACATTTAAAAGACACATTTTTACACTTTGATATTCGAAGGCCATTACAGAGCCATGAGAAAGACAACTGGGGGAAAAACATTACTGATAGGCCCATGGTTATTTACAATGGTAAGAACAAAACACAGCTGTCACACCCAGGGATTTTTAGAAATACCAGGGCATTTAGGCTGAATCTTCGACATCCGCAGTTAACGTGTGGGGTTTCTCTTCCGTGGCTAATTATTTTTGTTGTGCTGAGCATACTGCAAGTGACCTATGCGCCGTTGCAATAATTTTGACCTGTTTTAGGAGTTCAAAGAAATGCAGAGCTCCTTTTCTTTCAGCTTCACATTTGAATTGCTTGAGTTGTATATTATAATGAATGTATATTTCCGTGAGGGAAGTGAAGACACTTTAAAAAGCTGAGAATTTGTCTGCCACTGACTGAATTTCAAACACTGTTTTTGACCAATAAATGTATCTTAAAAATATATTATTTAATACTTTTCAAGTCCACTGTATAGCAGGCTTTGCCAGTTCCTGCAGGTCAGAGTTTAGTTTCTGGCTTGGGTCATTTGTTAGATTCATATTTTTGTTTTTTCTTGCAGTTATTGACATTTCCTATTATTTGAAGATACATAAGTTTCATTTGATTCTATTTATTTGCTTGTGAAAAGAGGATGTGAACTAAGGTGTTTGAAATTGCTCCAATATCCTGAACTTATTAGGTATTTGAAATTCATCCTGCCTTATTATTCATCAAAACAATACTTTTATATTTCTGCATCATGTGCTCTTAAGACAGGTGTGGATGCACCTTAGTTTAGACAGCACACTCCCACGAACACTCCTCATACACCGGGGCAAGGGTTGAGCTTGCCTCCTGAGAAACAGGTAAAAACGGCAGTGGTCACACAGTGAATAATCAAAAATACTGATCGATACTCAACGAAAGAGGAAATGGTACTGCTGCTGGTGTCACTGCAGGGAGCAGGCCTGGCGTTTGACCAAGTGGAGGTCAGCTCATGTTCCATCAGGGCTACACCCTCAACACTGACTCATACGTACCAGCATCCACCTTAACGCACACATTTGCTTAGGCTTCCAGCAATGTCAGGCAGTTATATTAACCCTTTCCCGAGACAAGCATAGTGCTGGTAGGTATTTTTAGTAAATTACCAACCCAGACGGTTAGATGTCTTGGGTCTCGCCTCACATATTTTCTTCTGAAACTGCATTGGCCTAGTCTTTTCTCCTGCATGTACCCTCCTCTGAAATTCCTTATGCCCAAGTCCTTAACCTAAAATTCCATCAATTTATCCTCCATCATTGGCAGAGGCCAGTTTTTCTGACTACATTTAAATTATAATTGTTGGTATTAATAGGTGCCCACATGTTATATTTAAAGTTTTTGATAAGCTGGCCATCCTTACAATAATTTGTAGTTATTATATGACCAAACACAGGTTTTAACTGAACTAATAGTAGATGCATGTGTACTAATTTATTAATGAAAGAATTAAATAATAATATATTCCATGATAAAGGCCCACAAAATATGTACATAAAATATCCAGTCAAGGATTCCAAAAAATTAAAAACTGCAGATGAAAAAAATACCACGGAACATAAAGATAATCTGTACTAAAAACCAAAAAAAACGGATGACAATAATAGGGGTAATAGAGAATTTGACAGAGTTAAGTGGCGAGTGTGGCAAGGTAATGTTGTGCTTATTTTACTGTAAATGTGCTTTTGTCAGCTGTACTCATTATAAAGCAATATCTGATATGTGTGTTACATTTCTCCAGTGATGGCTGCCCTTAGTATTGATCTGTTTCGTTTAATAAAAACCGCAATTCAAACCAATGAGGAGGTCACTGGGCTACCATGTGTGTGTTTTTATTTCTGTTCTTTTGTGATTTCTAATATTACGTGTAAACAGTGCTTATGTTGTATTTTATAAATATTTGTATTTCCTGGTTCTCCTTTCTGAAACTTGTCGTACAGCATCTGAGCTAAAACCCTGAATTAGTACATAAACCGTGTTTCTTTTTTCTTCTTTTAAGAACTTGTTTCATAAATATTCTTAGATGTAGGTCCCCAGCTGAGGCACTTACCGAATGTTTATTGGTCACTCTTTACAAGGTAGTTGTTTGCATCTTCCATTTCTCTCACAGGCTACAATTGTCATGTAATTTCTTAGGAGGACCATCCACTTTACTATGTCTGAAAAGGTTTTTACTTAAATAGCTATGTAATTAACTAGATTTGTAGATTTTTTTCCCCATCCTTTTCCATTTGAGAGTAAAGCGTCTGTGTATCACTCAGCTAGCCTTCCTTCCTATTGCGTGCGGACTCTACAGGGACTGAACAATTGGGACTTTACTGGGGACTTGGATGCGTATTTGGGATGGAGACTGTCTCTGGCTAATTGTGTCTATGGCTCTTTTATCTTCAAGGGACACAGTTCATGCATTTGACTGTGTCGCCTTTACAGGTAATTGTATCTGCTCCTCGATGATTCTGTTATATCCTTCAGTAACCGATTTTTTTTTCCCGGGTCAACAGTCCATTTGCCTTCACGACCTTCATTGTCTTCGAAGAAGAACGCAGAAAAGTGCCGTGCTCTTCATGTATTAATATTTTTGGCATAGAGTTCTTCGGGAGTGTTTAAGGGTTTCCAATGTGGGATTTCAGTTGTTTTTTGTATGACACTTTTTTTTTCTTCTTTTTCATTATGTTTCTTCTCTTCTGATTCGGACTGTCAATAATATTTATAATGCCATGTGGGGGAGTTCAGAATAAGTATGTGTGTCTCTAAACCCCCGCCCCATGTGTGCCCAGCTGCTCTCTCTTTTCACTCCGCAGTCCACCTGCTGAGATGTGCAGGCATTACGCTGGAGAATGGCTCAGCTGACACTGACTGCGGATGCCCTGTCAGCCAGCGGAGCTGCCATTGTGCATTGAGGCAGGGAAAACCCCACAAACCGCATCCCCCTCCACCCACTGTATCCCCATCACCCTGGACAATGCTATAGATAATTATGCATTCTCTTCATCTCGATGAGATCACATATACATTCTAGGTTATGATAAAATATTAATATTTTTGGGTTTTTCTTGCACATTATTTATAATCTTTTTAATATAGTTTTTTTTCTTCCCACACAGACGTCCAAACCTCACTACTATCTACAGTTGAGTTCTAATCAAAGTGTGATGAGTGTTTTTTCCCAAATAAATATTTAATCATTTATGTCCCATATCACCATAATTCATATGCACAAAATGTCTGAGTGGGTGTAATGCTGCATTAATTCAATAGCTATTTCACACGACCTTAACAAAAGAAAAAATATATTTCTATTGTTTTTGCACTCATTTGAGTAGTGATAAGGCAAGCCTAAACAAAGGACAAATCATTTCCGTCTCAATCAGGCATCAAGTGGTTACATGATTTTTGCAGCTCAACCCATTGATTTAGTTCAGCTTCCAACCCACAGAAAATCCTGGAATTCCCTAAAACAAACCCTGTGGAAACCTTGTGTAGTGAAAACACAATTGTCCAACCAGAAATTTCAGTCCTTCAAAGAAAAAATTGACCAATCACTTAGAATACAATTCTTGGATTCAAAATGGAGCCAAAAACAAGACCAGGAAGCTGTTTTTTTAAAAATGTATCTTAATTATAGTTAATTCCTCTGTAGGAAACTTTTTTTTCTGGCACCAGCCTCCAGGGGAACCAGGGGAAAATAGACTTGTGAGTCCTTCAGCTCCAGACTCAGAGCCTGAGTCCAGCTAGATGGTTTCAAACCAGTGATATGCAGAACAGCAGAGCTATAACTCACAAGACCACCTATGGGGTGGGGGGGGTTGTTGTTTAAATATGATTGAATATGATTGGTCAATTAAAATGAGGACTGAGGAAAATTTCAAACTGTGGTTAATAACCCAGGATTTTAAAATGTTGTCTCTTGAAGACAAAATACAAGAAATGTTTTAGATGGCCTTTAAGACAATTTTAATATTTATGTATACGTATTAATACATTTAAGGTAATACATTTTTGTAAAAGTCAAAATACTCAGGCCTGTAATCTTACTCCAGAATCTGACCCTGTTCTATCATAAGCAATATGTACTTGACTGTTCTCTCACTGGAACTGGTTAAAGAATGTGACAATACACCACTCTTTAAACTAAGTATAATCCCACATAATCTCAGAGGAGGGAGCTCTGAGTCTCAACAAGCATGAAATAAATGAATATTAACACCCAAATCCACCATAATGACTCTCAGAAGAGCAGATATAATGAATGTCTCTTCTCTATTTCGATAAGCTCGATCGCATGCTTCCATTTCATTGCAGGTATTGGATAACCGTTCTGGGACTAAGCAGCGATACTCGCTGCTGTCAGAAGCAGCTGCAGATCTACCACACTGTGGGACTGCAGCTGTTTAATTGTTCATTTTCAAAATAGTTCCAGTGTTCGGGGCGGTGGAAGCATGACTCAGTTACGCATCTGTTCGGCACATCTGTCCGTTAGATAACGAACCTGCGTCTCTTCAAAACAGCGCCGTGCTAAGATCCGTCTACATCAACACCGAGTCAAATCATGTGTGTTTGTTATATATAGTGTGTGTTATGTACAGTATATACGTAACATGTTTGGTTATGCTCTCTAAAATGTCTCATTTAGGATAAACTAAACAAGTGTATTGTTTTTGGCCATATACAGTATAAGTTTGTTTCATTTTAGCTGTTATGTGCCTGTGTATCTATGCATGTTATCTTTCTTCAAAAACAGACATTTTAGGAAGCGGTTAAACTGTTTCAGACATGATCACAGCATTAAACAGCTCAGTTCAAGTGAACAGAAAATTTGTTAGAAACCTATTGGTGAAATGCTAGTCATGTTTGATTATAGATGACCACTGGCATTGGGATATGAAACCACTATATTAATACAGTCATTATGGGGAGTATGAGTGTCTATGATGAGTGATTGTTGTATTGCCTAGAAACACAGCGGGGGATCTTTGCCCATATATTGAAACTTTATAGATCTGGGTGGCAACACAAAACACTTACCTTATCACATTTTGATCAATTAGCACCGTCAATTTTTGTGATACCTGAAATAAATTGCTGGGTGTGATAAATGACTCAGAACTAGAGATTTTTCAAGGCAAACCACAACAGAGCCGAGGGCCTATTTGATTCACATATACCATTGTAGATAACGGTACCCTTTTAGCTCGGCGAGCTCCTGTGTTGTAACTCAATCCTTGAGGCTTTTTCGCAGCCATCCAGCTTGGGTCAGCACAGTTGAGATGGCTATCGGGTTGCATTTGCGCTTCCTTACCCATTACAGACAGTCTCTTTATGTTCTACTAAAAGCGGATCATGTTGAAATGCATCTGGGAAAAAAAACTCCCATTAAACAAAAAGAGATGCGGGCTTGTCAGTATTAAATATTAATACGTTTCGGTTGCTTGTTAATGGGCTTATGTTTGCAAAATAGCTCTCCATCCCATCCTTGACGCTTGGCCTGGTACCCCGGAAACGCCAATGTGGTCGGGTGGTCGTGGCTCACCTAATTATGCGTGCATAGCTTTCCTTCCTTTTACATGACCATGTTAACTATTGAGAAATATTGAACGAAATCAGTAAAAAAATAATATGAAATCAAATTCATCAGGCAACATCAGAAATCAGATTGTAGAAACATTAGGAAATGCTGGAAAGAATTTACACCATTGAACAAACACACACACACACACACACACACACACACACACACACACACACACACACACGTTACAGCATTTAAGTCATCCTGAATGAAGTTCTGTGCCAAGTGGACTGTCTTTACAACTAATCTATTCTTCCTCTAGTCTAAGTACTCGGATCAGACCCATGGACTGCTGTGATATCAAATTCACTGACTTTACAAAGGATATTTTACATTAAATTTACACATACAAAAGATGTGTAACACTATAAACATGATAAATCATTCAGTTTAATCACACAGTAAGGGAAAGATCAAAAAGAGGTAAATTTACAGAAAATATGGGCCTGCTGGGTGGCTCATCCTGTTTAGGCACTGTTCCAGTGTGTGGGTGGGCCCAGTTGTCTGGTACTGGTAGCCTGACACTGATACTACACAGTATCAATCTACACAGTGCCAGTGTGGCCTGACACTGAGAGTGTGGCCTGACACTGAGTCTACACGGTACACACTGTGTCAGTGTGGCCTGACACTGAAGTCTACATAGTGTCAGTGTGGCCTGACACTGAGACTACACAGTGCCAGTGTGGCCTGACACTGAGACTACACAGTGTCAGTGTGGCCTGACACTGAACACAGTGTCAGTGTGGCCTGACACTGAATCTACACAGTGTCAGTGTGGCCTGACACTGAGTCTACACAGTGTCAGTGTGGCCTGACACTGAGTGTCAGTGTGGCCTGGCCTGACACTGACACAGTGTCAGTCTGACCTGACACTGAGTCAGTGTCAGTGCGGCCTGACACTGACACTGAATCTACACAGTGTCAGTGTGGCCTGACACTGTCAGTGTCGGTGGCCTGACACTGAATCTACACAGTGTCAGTGTGGCCTGACACTGACACTGAGTGTGGCCTGACACTGAATCTACACAGTGTCAGTGTGGCCTGACACTGAGTCTACACAGTGTCAGTGTGGCCTGACACTGAATCTACACAGTGTCAGTGTGGCCTGACACTGAATCTACACTGTGTCAGTGTGGCCTGACACTGAATCTACACAGTGTCAGTGCGGCCTGACACTGAATCTACACAGTGTCAGTGCGGCCTGACACTGAATCTACACAGTGTCAGTGTGGCCTGACACTGAATCTACACAGTGTCAGTGTGGCCTGACACTGAATCTACACAGTGTCAGTGTGGCCTGACACTGAATCTACACAGTGTCAGTGTGGCCTGACACTGAATCTACACAGTGTCAGTGCGGCCTGACACTGAATCTACACAGTGTCAGTGTGGCCTGACACTGAATCTACACAGTGTCAGTGTGGCCTGACACTGAGACTACACAGTGTCAGTGTGGCCTGACACTGAATCTACACAGTGTCAGTGTGGCCTGACACTGAGACTACACAGTGTCAGTGTGGCCTGACACTGAGACTACACAGTGTCAGTGTGGCCTGACACTGAATCTACACAGTGTCAGTGTGGCCTGACACTGAATCTACACAGTGTCAGTGTGGCCTGACACTGAGACTACACTGTGTCAGTGTGGCCTGACACTGAATCTACACAGTGTCAGTGTGGCCTGACACTGAATCTACACAGTGTCAGTGGCCTGGCCTGACACACTGACCTGACACAGTGTCAGTGTGGCCTGACACTGAATCTACACAGTGTCAGTGTGGCCTGACACTGAATCTACACTGTGTCAGTGTGGCCTGACACTGAATCTACACTGTGTCAGTGTGGCCTGACACTGAATCTACACAGTGTCAGTGTGGCCTGACACTGAATCTACACAGTGTCAGTGTGGCCTGACACTGAATCTACACAGTGTCAGTGTGGCCTGACACTGAATCTACACAGTGTCAGTGTGGCCTGACACTGAATCTACACAGTGTCAGTGTGGCCTGACACTGAATCTACACAGTGTCAGTGTGGCCTGACACTGAATCTACACAGTGTCAGTGTGGCCTGACACTGAATCTACACAGTGTCAGTGTGGCCTGACACTGAATCTACACTGTGTCAGTGTGGCCTGACACTGAATCTACACAGTGTCAGTGTGGCCTGACACTGAATCTACACAGTGTCAGTGTGGCCTGACACTGAATCTACACTGTGTCAGTGTGGCCTGACACCAGCAGTCAAGCAGAGCAGTGTATAATTGGCATAAAATCTTTTCTGCATTTCACACATCACAAACTTGCAATAAACTGCTGTGTTGCTCTACTGAGATTATGCATTTGGCTAATGACACAAATTTCCTCAGACCCACAAAATGAGCTGGAAACAGAAAAGAGTACAGCACATGCATGTACAAGTTCATCCTTCACACAAAGTAATGGGCTCAAAGTGCTTTACAAAATTCATATTTCATATTTTGTTTTAAGAGCCACACAAAGGCTCAAAATAAAATATGTTATCTGCTTAATAAATATGTGCATGAGAGCAATAGCTAAATGTCCATCACTACATTTTTATTTCACATAAAATCATAAATGATTCCTTACAGCCAAATATGGACCTTGTGATGAACAAATTATAAAGTGACTGTAGCTAGAACATTTTTGTGACCCATTTAAGCAGGAGGAAGTCACAGCAGTTGTCTTTTTGACAAAGAACAACCTCAATTAAAAAGAATATAACATATGTTCCAGGATGGGAGCTGTTAAGAGCAACCAAATAGGAATATAAATGTTGTGCAAAGTCCCAACAAAGTACTGAACAATAAGTATGATAACCAACCAGGGACATGAGGGAGAATCCATGAATTTCCCATAACATTCTTAACATGACATAAAATCATAACCAACCAGAGACACTTTTGGAACACCCAATGAAAGAGAATGGAAAATCCCTGAATGTTTTCCAAAAAAAGTATAACAAAACAGGGACCCTCCTATATACTATGAACATTTTGGCGATGTTCTGAAATGTCACAACGTAACATATAGCAGAACAAATTGGCTCATCCCAAGGTGCCTTTCGTCTTCTAGTTCAAAACAATTTCAGGGTATAAAGTAATGTATGTATACGTGATGGTATAATGCAACAGTTTTACAAGTTTGAAAAATGTAAGTATATGTCTTGTCGCTTGAATAATGACTGCACAGGGTCGTTATTAAACAACCTCAGGATTTTTTTTTTTTACTTTGACTTTGTGTTATTTTGAGAATCTCTGGCAGAGGGTCAGCTTTTTCCTCCTGGGTCACAGTGAGCTCTTTGAACAGCCGAATGAAAAAGCTGTATACTAAATGCACACCATACATTTTAACCACTAAAGCCAGTTTTCAAGAAAAACCCCCAAAAACTGGACTTTTGTGTTCCACGATCCAACCTGAATTTCATTAGGAGTTGCTCATGTCCAAGCATGTTTTGAATCACATCTAGCCTTTCAAACCCTGTGGCCAAGCATTTTTACCTTAATTGTATATGGTTTACAATTACACGTAAAACGGACGGAACAGCAAAAGAAGAAAAAAAAACACAGAAATAGAAAAATAAATCGGACCCTCCTCCTCCTCCCCTTTACCCACTAAGGGCCTTTTAAAAGAATGCTGAGGTTTGTGAAATGAAGAGATAATACGTTAAGATAATAAGTGGGGTAATTAAGGGATAGCCTTGGCTGGCTTTTATGCCGAATGACCAGTTAGATAACGTACTAAATCAACAAGATGAGTTCAGGTGTTGAAAGAGCAAAATGTTATTGGTCTCAAAACATGAGATCTGAAAACCAAAGAAGTCTGTGGTTAGAGACTGTTTTATTATTCAATTGGACCACAGCTTTTTATATAAAATGTAAAAAAAATATATATTTTATATTCACGCACTTTGAGCACACTAAGCTTTTATGAACAAAAAAATACTGAATCATATTGAAATAAAATATGGATGGTATTTCCATGCAAATTGTAAGATATGAGATTATAACATTTTTAAATGAAGTAATAATTGTCATATTGTCAAGTAATGCATCAGGAGGAAGAATGGCCATTGTTACAGTGATTTACCCCTGAAAAAAGTAAATAATTTTACATTTTCCAGGCATTTAGCCAGTCTCAGTTTAATCCTTAGTCGAAACTGTCATAAAAAGGCTGACATTTTTTATTCAGTGGCGTTACTGATAAGGCATTTCTTTCTGTGCCACTGGTAAAATAATATATTTCACATAAAAATAATCTAATTTTCTCTTTTCCACAACTAGCCAGATATTTAATTTAGAAGCATTATTAATAGAGGTTCTCACCATGATGAACGAGGATGGCATTTTTCATAAATCAAACTTCTTGTAAACTCCAGCTAAACTTTAACCTTTTTGCAAAGGGCTGTATTTTATTAGTATGATCATATCTGCAGTTTGCAAGGAAAACCATAAGGCATATGAAACATAAATCTAAAGGGTGGAAATCACGTAGCAATCTCTCATTTCTCCTTCGCACAAGGTGTTCCCTTTCTTCCTGTCTTACTCCCTTTTGATCTCTCTGCCCTAACCATACCCATCCCATCTCAGTAATTTAATGAAATCATCATCAAAGCTGTGCCATGATTCAATTTTACAGAGTGCTGGAATATTGCCACAAAGCACAATAATGAGAACTGTCATCTTTTCAGCAATAAGAAATGATAAACACATTATTGAAAACCAGATGCCCATTCAAATGAATGCGTGATACATCGTGAAGCGAATGACCATCTGTCGGGTTGCCTTACAGCAGATCGGCTTTCTATTCCATTAATAAAGGTATAAAATGTCTGTTTTAAAATTCAGCTTGCAACTTTTCATATTATTTCAACCCTCTTCATAAGTGAAAATGTATTTCTATACTATCCGCTTACAGCCAACATATTGGACAGGATACCTTTTGAAGTAGACAGAGTATCATCCTCTAAAATGGAGAAAAGCTCGTAGTGATTTTTACAATCGAGAACAAGCAAAGACTACAGAAGTCACCAAATATGAACAAAGTGCACAAAAAACCGGATGATCTCTGAAAGCCTGTACAAAATCGTTTTAACAGTCCAGAGCCACGAGTGTCCTCAGGTTTCAGATTGATTCCTATAAGGGAGCTTGTTTGAAAATGGAGTAGAAATCTTTAGCCTTTGAATTGTTCTACTTCAATTTGAGATTTTTTTTTTCTCTTAACACACATATGGCTTACCATGGCTCACTTACTTGACTGCAAAGTACATCTACGAGCCATGCATTTGGATGTAAAAGCTTGAGGATAGTTACAGAACTGCATCTCACCTCACAGGGTTTTAATACACTATGGATTCTAAAGGAATCACAGGGTAGATAGAAATGTAAGGACTGAAATTTCCACTCAGATTTAAGAGAGGAAAGACACTATATTTCCTGACAAAAAAATCCTGACAAAATTTTGATGGTGAAAATAAGTACGGCATATTATGCTTCAGTCATATTCATTTTAATATATCTGCTGCATTTGCATAGTGTTATCTTAGTGTCCCTTTGCTGCTGCCAAATGCAACACTCTAGTGATTAGATTCAATTGCTGTGCTGCCAGACTCAGACCTTGCTTTTCTTGTCAAGGGATTAGATACTTTCTCAATATTTAATTTGATAGTGCATCTCAAAAAGTATAGCGTAGGAATAGAATATATATCTAACCTAGGCGTATACAGTACACAGGCTGGCCAGACAAGTTAGCCAAGGCTACTACCTTGCCAGGACATTTATCTTACCTGGCTATCTAGGGAGAGGTTATAGCTAATTAGCAAGAGTAGCTGGTAATGATATGTTCATTTGACAAATCATGGCCTACAGTCAACACCTTTGTACAAAATTCAATATAATGGTGTTTCAGTTTATCAAAACGTAGTTGACAGTTAATGCTGCTGGCTGCCCACAGAAACAGTGCATGATGCAGAAAATTCAGCCGGGGGTGGTAAAAAGCTAAATAGGCCTAATGCATTTAAAAACACATAACAATCTCCTTCCACTTTACTGCCTCCAACAAGAATGCCTTGCTGAATGCCTATTAGCTGAATATTTATGCACCAAACTGGCAGAAATTTACTGTGTATTGAGCAACACATAAGAATTGCTTTGATTTGTATACAGTCCACAGTCTGGTTAGCTAGGTAGCCAGAGTTCTCCATAGCTCAGTGCTTGGCCCTCTCTTATTTTCCCTCAATATAAAGTCTTTCCAAAATCAATATAATCTCCATGCACAGGTCTCTAATGGTAGCCACCTACTCCACTCACTACTCCTGGGCCTTCCAGCATCCGTCGTTTATTAAGCCATCAATCTCATCCAGAATGTGACGGCTAATCTCACTTTCAATGTCTCAAGGTATAAAAGTCTCCTCTGCCTCATGTAACAGTCACATATCTCTGAGACCATTTGCACTCCTATCAGACCTAAAATGAGGTTTTACAAACATAAAGTAAATAAATAATGCATATTTGTCTCATCTGTTGTAATATTGCTGCATATAAAAGACTGTGGCTTTGCTGATGCATACCTATCTCACTTTATTCACTGTATGTGTAGTGTCTTTGTTCAGTCAAGTTGGTACCAAATTCATCTAGTCAACTATAAACTCCCATTTGGTGCTTGTTCGTACCTTATCACCTTTGCATATGTGTTGCTTTTTTTAAAGCATTTTGAATGCATATTTTGGACATGGCTTGATAAAAGTAGTCATATAAATATAAATAATGCGCTCATCTATGTATGTTTTGCCGCAGTAGGAGAGACAAACACTGCCTTTTGAAGAATAATGTTACCACCCACAACTGTTTTCACCCCCACACTCCCATCAACCAAACTTTTCCCAACTGTATAATTAGCCTACCATAATCAGGGTGATAAACATCTGCTTGAAAATATGATTAATACTCTTATATTTAAGGACAGTCTGGAAAAAAAGTTTCTCTCAAAAAAAGGCTACAGTTTTCCTCAAGTAATAACTACATCATGTTATCTGACAACACAAATGTAGCCTACAACGATTTTAAATAGCAAAAATTAACAATAACAAAACCCAGAGTATGTGTTTATTTAGCCTTACCAATCACACACAAGTAAACGCTCTTAACAAGCTTGCTTTGTAAATACTGTATGCTTTTGCTTACTGTTGTTGTATCCCCAAATATCTTCTTGTGGACAGGGAAAAATCAGAGGATACAAGAGCTGAAGGCCAGAGAATGCTAAACAGCTCAGACCCCACAATAAACCACGGAGTTTGGCCACAACTGAGGACTCTCATCGTAAACAGCTCCGCCACTCCAAAACCCCAAAGCTGCATTTAGGAGGGTGGAAATGTTTAGCCCTAATGCTGTAAAGCAGCCCCATTGTTTGACTGAAAAAGAAGGGACAGCTAACATCTAGATGGAAACAGTAAACATATCCATTAAAGCTATGCCCTTCCTGCCTTCCCACAATGCACTGCAGCATACATAATATGCCAGACATTGTAAACTGTTTGAATCTACTGAATTTTACTGGAATAATGATACAACTGATATTTTAACAGCATGAATTCTCAGCATAAAGGAACACTGCTGCAGAAATGTCATCGTGCGTAATAAATCCAATAAATAAATGTATCTAAAATGGATAAATGTTGCCACCTAGTGTAGACAGACTTTTGAAACAGTGAGAAGTCAGTGAGATGATTTGTCTGCACTCCGGATCTCAACGGCACAGAAACGTGTTGTCTGAGTCAGTAGAATACAAGATAAAAATCATTAAAAGACCATCTGAAGGTGGTTATGTCTGCAGGCTGGGAACATCTGTCTCCGTGACGACACCTGATACTATGGAAATGCATGCGCGTCTCTTCTCGTGACATGCCTGCCAACACGATTGGGCCGTTTCTGTCTCGTACAGTAGCCGTGTCTTGTTCGGCTTCCTGCTCTGTGCATTCGGCCTCTCCCAGGAGATCTTCCACAGTGGTCTGGTTTCATTTTAATGGTGAATTATTAAAGGTAAAGAGAGCAAATGGACTGAAGCAAACATTTCGGCCGACCACGCATGCATGGGGCATGATCCTGGATCACTGAAGTCTCACATGCAGGATATTAGCAGCGTTCAGCAGTTGTATTAAAAGCTGTATCTAGGCCTGATTATTTTTGGCCAATGACTGTACACCTAAATCGCATCTGGTAAAATGTCCTTAGGACCACGGTGGCCTGCCTCTCGCCTTAATCAGCCTTCTGTTAAACAGGAAAGTGAAGAGACGCCGCTTGAACTTAAAGGCCATTTAAAAACATCTGCGAGACATAAATAAACTCGTAAAGTACTTGTCACTGTCACTCATAACGTATATGCACGGTACTCACACTTGAGCAAGGAAATCACTTCCTTTGGGAATGAGCGGAAAAGTCCATTTGAGTTTCAGTTTGAACCGATACAGTGCTCTGCATTTAAGGTAGCGCATGTTCCAACTGCAAAACACTGAAATGGAGTGTTTCAGATTAGGATGCCAAATCTGGGAATGTAGCAGCGTAGTATGACTGTCACCAGCCCTCATCCTCACTACCACATGAGCTACGCAAAATGGGGACTTGCAGCCATCTTGTGTCCAATATAAGCATAATTATTTCATCAAAACAGAGTTTGGAGCTTGTTTGAAATTGTGTAGGATTCCATTAAAACGATATGCAGTAATGTACAAAGTATGATCATCTAAAGGGGAAACATACACATTTAAATGAATGATTTAACTGAGCTCAAAGTTGTTTCAAATAGACTTAAAGCAAGCCGCTGTTGTAAGTGCTATTTATTTAATTAGCAGGCTATAATTAAGAACATTTATGCAGCAGAGACTGTTTGTAGCTTTGTAATTTTTTAATTCACCATGACCACAACCATGCTTTTTTTTTTACTTTTGAATTGCAATCCTGCAGTTTTAGTACAATTGCACATGGTTTCTCTAGACTGCAACGGCACAGGGTCTGTACAGAAATCCCAAGGACAAGAAAATACGAACCCCTGGATGCAGCATTTCAGTGCAAATTTTCAAAACAAATTTTCTTACAACATGAACGAGTTCACAGGGGGTTTATTTTTAAATAATGAGTAATACATACATCTGTATTTGATCTTGGTCTTGAAGACCCGAGGGGCGAAGGCATGATTGGCCGTCCTGGTGGTAGGACGACCTCCCTGTTAGACTACTGAAAAAGGTAGGTGACAAAATGGGTGAAACAGGCCTGAAAAGAAGGAGTAATACAGTGGAGGTGGAGACAGGGAGGAAGGGGATACCGGAAACACAGAGCATGATGGGAGATGAGATATGTTTGCAATGTAAAGGTATTTGAATAAAGGGATGTCTGAAAGTATTTTCCAACACTTTTGTTTTATCAAACTGATATTTTCATGGTGGTTTGAAATTTTAAAAAGCAAATGGTCTTAATTATATTCCAATGTATTACTATTTGATAAGTGAAATAAGTTTTTGTAGTTAAATGATATTTTTTTCCGTTTTCCTTTTTCCCATCCTGTTTATGCAGGATGAAAATGTTAAGCACTACACACAGGTCAACCACACTACTGTCAATTATGTGATACCCATCAGATTACACATTATTTTTCAGAGGAGAATTTGAAAGGCTTGTAGAAGAGGCCTGATGTTAAAAGGCACAAATTTTATTTCGATATTTTTGTTATGAAATTGTGTTTCACAAATAGTAACAAAACCAAAGGTAGATTGCTGGTGACTAAGTCAGCTTGTAACATGAGATAAATGTACCTTGTCCAATCGCAGGCCAACACACATTAATCAAATGTTTCAGAAATTAATATATTCCTTAAAACCTTTCCACTTGACATAAGATTTGACCAGCAGCATCTCCATCAGGTCAGCAAGCTTAATTCCCTACCACCATCTAATTAATTTTGTGACTGTTTGTACCAAACAGTGAAATAAAAAAGTGTAATCTAAGGAAAAAAGCTTAATTGGATCCAGGCTTAAGGTTTCCAAATAAGTAAATAAATAGGACAGAAAGTTCTATTTCAGAATCAAATTTATGTAAATCCATATCATTTACAGTTGCATTTAAAACAGTGTCCAAATGTAATGGTTTACTTGGAGTTTTCCAAACAATGTTGTATATAAGACTGGTCTCGGTAATCACTAATCCTTATTTGGGGATTGTAAGACTGCAGGAATAAAACCTCAGAACTGCATGTCTTGTTGAATTCACTCTATAAAACAGGCCAGGGAGATCAAATGTAAACGTTGTACGACAAGCCAAGAGGTCTCAGAAATCTGGAACCACCTGAAAAACATGATCTAAACACATCAGCTACATGTAAACAGACACATTTGGTTTCCAAAGTTAATTTCCCAAATGGGTCTTTTTTTCCGCTCACGCTTTTCATTTGAACACATGTACTTGTATGTCAACAAAACATGTACTCAACCCGAAAGACCACAGACCGGTGATGAACCACTCACAGCATAACCTTTTCACCATAGAACAAATATGATAAAATATTAGACTGTGTGTGTGGGTTTGTCATCAGAATGTAGTCAATTTTATTTTGAGGTGCTTTCAAATATCCATGTAGCTCACACAAAAATTATTGTAAGCACTCAAGGGCATCCACTGCCAAGTTATACACTATTGACATAATATATAATATATAATCATGATAAGATGATATTATTGTAACTACAATCAGTATGAAGTTCATAAGACCGATTTCTCCATTACTGACTTAGCGATTGAAACAGTACCCAACCAATGTCTGGCCAATCAAGAGCAGCGTTCTCCTACGCATCATCTGTTGCCGGGAATACACGGAAAACCCCAGAATACGCATCTGACATAAACAATAATGTTATCGATCAAATGACTCGCGCCTTCCAGTCACAGGCAGTTCTGTTCAGGCGACTGCCATGCTCTGAACAAAGAGTTCTTCCGCTTCACTGGACTGGGGTTGAAGCCGGATCTATAGAGGAGTCTTCAGATTCACGCCAGTGGTTTGGTCCTTCCTTTCCCCGTCACTCTTGATCCACTACATCATTACACAGATAAACAAAAATCAATGGTTTTATGGCTGTCAATAACACTACAAATTCACTTGCACAGTCAGTCACTTCTACCCTCAAGGGTGTGGAAAGCAAGCACTGAATAAAATATTTCATTCTGATCTGCACCGGCAGCTGCAACTTTGAAGAAGCGGGACCAGAGATTGCCCCCAGAGTGTGGGCCTCAATGGAGAAACAACAACGAGTAATCGTTACGATGGACGTTTTGACCACAAAGGAGAAGCACATCCAAGGGTGATACAATCAGTATTGTCAGAATTGGGTATAGCTGATTACAATCAGTCCATTAATTTATTAGTTATGTATGTAAATAAGGGTAATATCCATAAAACATGCTCCAAATAAACTCCACCATCCCAATATTGTTGCACAAACAAACAACCTGGAATACATCATGACATAAAATCACCTGTGATTAAAATACAGGGCTATGAATGGTAAACACAGCAGTCATTTGTTAGATGCCGGTATATTTGACAGTCGTAAGCTTAAAGTATATAGTGGCACTCCTCACATTGTCCTTAAAGAGACACACGCAGCGAAGTCGTCACATGCCACGTCCTTTTCTCAGATGGCTATGCACCGTCGGCCACAAGTATAAGTAGTATTGTTCTGTATGCACAAACCAAAGTGTGCAAAGAACAGGCCACAGGCATCTTTATGGTGGGATTGTCCGTGTGAAGGATGGTCAGACCATCTGGTGTGAACCAGATGACAGGTCCGTGTCATGCGTGACAACAGCAAACGGATTGAACCGGGAACGTTCGGAATCGGCATGCACTGTATGTTAGATGAGTCCGTGCATGCTGAACATCTCCCGGCCCAGCTTTTGAAGGGCGTAACATGATTCCACGGAACATATATTCAGTCCGGTTGTGATGGGACCTGTGGACTTACTTCAGGATTTGAGAAACTAAAAATGGGTGGAGCTACTGCATGCTATCAGTAGTTCAGTGACTTGAAGCACGCACTACATGTCTTCGATTATTCTGATTGTTTCAAAACTTAAACTGGTTGCACATTGTACGTCAGGCTATTATGTCGTTCATGTCACACTTCCTGTCATTAATGCCCATTACCTACAATAATGCCCATTACAAAGCAACTGTTACAATCATGAGGTACGCATACATCAATGGAAATATATTGTAAAATATATATGCACCTGTCAATTAAAGCTTTTGTTTATGGATATTTCAAAGAGGCAGCTGTTGTGCTTCATTGCACATAGTTACACATAGCCTCAGTCCTTTTAAAGATGCTTAGAGACGTTTGTATTGGCGCGTACGTTTAAATTTGTTGTAGCCGCTGCAATTCACAGGGAGGGACATGGTCATTCGAAATGCTGGATATGTAAAAGTGACATTACAAACAGCAACTGCTGCAGGTCGTTCTTTATTAAACTGCGACACATAATGCTGTATGAAATTCTCCACAGCAGTTACCAGGCTTTGTGCCTTCCAGCCTCTGCCTGCCAAATTTGCACAGGGTGCATTACAGTCCCAGCCAGCCTAGTCTAACATTACCAAGTGTCAATACAATCCTGTATAAAGGTAGCTACTGTTAATACCCAAGTCTCTCCTTAGTTAGAGTGTGTGGATGAGAGGGTGATGTTACTTTAATGACCTTAGCTGACATCTCTGAGTTCTGGCCTCTCGCTCTTGAGTTCCGTGTCTTGCACATGCACAAAACTTGCATGCTATCCAGTAAGATCACACAACTTTTTTTTTATTTTATCTTGAACATATGATCCCTTTCTCTTAATTAATGCTGTTAAGTTTCACCTCAAACATACCATGGCTACTAGAGGGCAAGTCATTCAGGTTTGCAAGAAAGGTCAGTATACAAGACTGTTTCGTTTTGATTCATGTACAGTTCTGAAAACAGGGTGAGGAAAGTGCGAGAGACCGCACGCTCAAGGCACTTGGAAAACTGACACATGATCATCGGGTAGATTTAAGGAAGTCACTCTGTGCAGATGCCATACATATACTTCTAACATTAACCGATCTTTAAATCATCTGGTTGGCTCGGCTCCCACCGTGCCCACTACAACAGATGTTCCGAGGGGGATAACGATCAGCAAGTATGTATGCGGTATGCTCCGTATCTCAACAGCGATGTCCTAAAACATGATGCTAATCAGACCTCCTTCCATTTAATTCTCCCTGAGGCTAACTCAAGCTATTTGTCATAATTCTATTCGCTTTTAGTTTATAGCCGTTTTGGCAAAACCTAATATCTCATTCCAGTTTTGGATTATATTTGTAGGCTTGATACGTGCAGCGAGAATTTGAGAGCCTGTGTGCATAAAGAAATTCAATAGATACATCATTGACCTTACGTCATGAACCAAATGGGAAAGTTATGTAGTTATGCCCCTTTTAAAACATCTAAGCTGTGTATAAGTGAAATGATCATTCCCATGCTTTATTATATTACAATCTCAGATATCCTTATCAAGAGTGAATTATACCGCTAACTATTTTACATGTTTTACCCATTTATTAAGTTGGATATTTACTGAGAAGTACCCTTATTCAAGGGTAAAATGGCAGTGCCCTGTCTGGGAATTAAACTTGCAACCTCTGCATTCTATGTCCAGCTCCCTAAACATTATACTATGCTGCCAACAAGTGTTCATTTTCTTTTGTTAATGTTCGGCAAAGAGCCTGCACTATTCATACTGTGAAGTTAAAACTGCTAATAAAAAGGAATGTTCTCACCTATCTCTCCTAGCTATTATTGATCAATTATACAGCTCATAAATAATCAACATTGGAATTTCTTAAAAGAACAAAGCTGCAACAAATAGTTTTTTTTAAAACCATGCCCTCAGGTCTGAATCTACCTTTGCTAAATAATAACGAATGTGGACAAGCAAATTCAAACATCAATAATCGCAAGGCTACAGACTTTCACAATATCCATAATATCTTCTTTAAACCAGAAACTTAGAATAATACATTTTAAATAACAATTGGCCTTCATTTGGAAAAAACATAAGAGCAATGTTTTTTCGTTGTCTGGGCTTGTACAACATAATGTCCATGTGCAATGGATGGTCCAGCACAAGTAAGAGTTAAACTGGAGAATTCAGTTTACATGGGCACGATGCCCAATCGTATGAAACTCCAGCGTTATTGAGTTACATTCCTAGTTTAGACATTGGATCCAGGGTCCATCAGAAGAACCACCATGAGAAACTAAAGCAGGCATGGGAGACATATGGAAGTGATCGTGCTCAGCGTTAGCTCAGAATACAGTAAGTCGGCATTTACCCAACATTTGACCTGATGACGAACAATCTCAGCTGAGGCAGAAGCAGCTCGTATCCAGGACAGTCGTATATAAAACGTTTGGGTCATACAAACAAAAGCTAAAAAAATATTTAAAAAAAAACTGAAATCGTTCATCAGAATTATTTCGTAATGTTTATATTATTCTAATGTGCCATTAATCATTTTCACATCCTGTGAGAAGAGGGTTGAAGGGTTGGACAAGGGTTAGTAGACAGAGAAATATTGTTTAATATAAAGGATTTAGGATAGGTGTGTTTTGCTCTGAGGTAACCATATGTAGGATTTTGATGAAAAGACACGATAGCTGCTTGTTTTTTCAATTCTTTTAAATTCATTTTCTGGACAGAACTGCTCCTAGGGAATGTGTATTCATTATATAAATCTATCTGAAAATTAACGTTTAATTATCACTATTGGCCATTTCATCAGATATCAAACAAGGCCCCACCTAGCCTGCTTTGATTTTCCTACTTATTTGTGTATAGTCACGAATACATTATACAATTAAATCATGCAAACATTGTTGCATTACCATGACCAGTGTTCCTCTGATCTAATGGGGCCGTTTTACTTTTGGCCCTTTTTATAGCCAGTTTCAGGCCTGTTCACTCCACCGCTGGTAGACGAAGCCATGACATTTCCAGCACTCAAACTATGGTTCACACAGTTGTAATGTAAATAAATAAACCAGACATGCAATAATATTTTCAATATGTGAATGTGAAGTCATGAGTTTAAACAGTACATGTGTTTGTGCGACTAAATTTGTCTTTCAGAATCGATGCACTAGTAATGACCAAATTAAGATCGATTAAATCAATGTTATCCAAATTAACTAATATGCACACCGTGAGCTGGTTCACAAATGTTAAAGTTTCCTTTGCAATAAAGTACAATATCTCTCTCCTATATCTAGCCTAGCCTGTCAATCGTATGTCCAATCATCAAAAATATTTCTGTCAGCATATGGAATAGGTTGTATGTCCATGAAATAGCATAATTTAAATCACTTGTGATGAGAGCATGAAACTTTCTTTGTTTAACATGTGCTTAAAACTTAAAAAAAATATGTGAAAACACTACTACTTACAGAAATGGCCTCCCTTGTGTAGAGAAAAAAATATTGAAACTGTCCATGGGCAGAGCTTGGAACTAGCAGATTACAGTTGTAGATGTAAGGTGCAGAAATGCATGCACATACATTGTGACATACATGTACTCACATACTCATTTGTATTCATAAACGAACTAATATACAAGAACAGACTGACTCTTCTATTAATACAATGACATCATTTTACACCGTTCAGTACACCTTTTCACTTTTATGACAATGGAAGTTAGCTAAATAGCTTCATTTAGTTTTCATTGTGATAACCTATTTTGCAGCTTTGCATTTTCCGTAAAACAAAATTCTGTAGCAATCATGCTAATGCTAGTGCCTTTGTCCAGTTATGGTTGCGTTTCCATTTATGAAACATGTATCAGTGTAAAGTGTAAAATACAGCATTAAAATGTTAACTCCAGGTTCATATTCCATTCGGATTGCTGGTGGTTCCAGAGTTCTTGATTACTGAGGTTGCTCAGTATTGTACATACAGTCTCAGATTAAGTCTCAGTTTAAGATTTTAGTTTGATATCTCAGTACTTGCCAGGAGTATTTGATGACTGAGTTTGTTTTTATAAATTCCGGAAGAAATGCCCTAGGATCTGAAAGACCTATGATGTGAATATGAGCTGTTTTTTTTTTTATTCTTATCATGAATATTAAATTTACCACAATGCAAAGTCCCTTGAGCAATGGTATTGTATAGCCGATGTATGGGATGGATTTACTATGGTAACATGTATCAGGAAATCTGTCAGTGAAGGAAAAACAAAAACAGATTTTCAGGTTGTCGTAATACATATATTACCCTGCCTAGAAATATCTTAATATCTTTAGACATTGACTGACATAAAAGCACATTACTATACTGCATCAGAGTGAATAGTTTTATTTTTAAATCCTTATTTTCAAGTGAAAGTTGAAAAATCTATAACAAGGATAGTAATGTATTGTACATGTATTTCACACACTTCATGGTAGTGCTTAGCAAACAAACTATATATGACAGTCATGATATCCGTCTCATGATATGGACTATGATCCATTTGTTTAGGTCAAGGGATCTGTACATGTCTATTAAATAAGAAATCATATGAGAATATTAATCAGTTTATTGTGGGTTAGGATAGTACAAAGTTCCCTTTTGCCGTTTCTCAACAGATCAGTATCCATACATTTAGCAGTCTTGATGCTGAAGAGGAAGTCATCACTACCTGTGAATTTTGGTATCAAAGATCAAAAGCAATATCAGAAGCAGTTCATTAAAGGCGTTTTATTATTTTCAGCTATGTTAGCCTTTGTCTTTGTAACTTCTTATTCATACAGCTAAATCCATTCTCCCACATCAAATAAGTAACCAGTTCTATTACACACCCTGTAATATATCACCTATTACCTACCACAGAATAATTGCCTTGAAATTAACCGCGCCCTCTGTTTCAGTCAGCTCCAGCCTTTTCAATCGTACCGTAACAAACACTTACGCTGACAAGAAATAACATGTGCACCACAATGACTAAGCAATCAGAAACCATTATAGATCTAACAACCACTGCTCTTAAAATCTGCTTTTATGGTACAAAGTACAGTATATATTTTCAACTTTATCTAGCAAATGGTCAATAATATACATTAAAGAGAGCACAATATAACTATAATATTAATGTAAATAAGCTTTTTGTAAAAGTTATACGATTCACTCAAAGCATATACTGTCATTACACTCTTACTGTCCGTCTTATTGTAACCAATGGCATCAGAGCAGATTTATTAAAACGCTTTTGGCAGTGCTGTGCAAGTCCAGATGCTATTTATTAGCTGGGTTGAAATATACAGAGTTTAAAATAACTAATAAAATGAAATCCTGACCTTCTGATTATGGTAATACCACAGGAGCTCGTTGCAAAATTGACAACTATTTGCCCTGGGGTTTTGGAATGACTCGCTGTGAGAAACTTATCCAAAGTTTCTGCTCTTCAAATAGTATTTTCTTGTTTTGTCAGCTTGATTGCTACTGGTAACGAATGCTTGCCATTTCTCTCAAGGGCCGTCTTGACATTCTTGAGAGCATAAGCATAATTGTTGCAGGAAACGACATGCTGGTCTACATGTCCTGTTGAAAACAATAACAAAAGGATACCCACGCTAATTTATTCCCAACAGTGCATTACATTGAATTGCAGTACAAGAGTATAGGAATGAAACAGCAGGTGAAATCTGCATTAGTGCTCTATGCACTTCAGGCTTATTCTAATCTCAGTCAATCTGTTTAATACCTTTTAAAATCACAACTCTTGAAATGTAAAACAGAGTAAGTCTGCATGGAGTTACACACACAAGATTCCACAACATACTCATTTTCCCCACTGTCATGTTCACAATCATATTCATTCATTGCAAAATGTCCCAAAATTTATCAGTCAAATTTCAAATTGCAAACACAAATGTGGTTAATAACATTTCCAAAGACAGCAGAGGTAAGAGAGCTGTTATGTTATTGAGTTGATCAGAATTGTGGTATGACAAGCTGCTATACAGAACCCACTTGTATCCAATGTCGATCACAAAGACACATAGCCTGGTGTAAGGAACACAAAACCTAGACCCCTGATCAAAGGGGAAACACTAATATGGTCTAATGAGTGTAATAAAACTCAAGAAATCAAGACAAGTTACTGAACAGAGCTGACTAATCAGAAACAACGGTGAGACCATTTGTCCCAAATTTTATGGTGCTCTGAGACAGGTGCTCTGTGTATAAACAGTGCTGTAATTTCTACATGATGAAACCAAAGTGTACATCAACTATTTAAAAGCTAGAGAATCTACAGTCCAATTGCATGTGAATTGTTTAATTGCAGGCCAAATCAATGATGAAAAAAAAAAGTCTTTGTTGCAGACTTGGAGGGCATAATACAATATTTATATGCAACTTTGTGTTTTTTAATTACTTTTTTGTTTTTTAGTATGAACATTTCGTCATGGTGGAATTATCATTTCCCAAACACAGAGGTAGATGAATACATGCGCAAAAGATGCAGCCGGGTGCTCACACAGGTGTTCGGTTCTTCCATTCCTTTGTGTTTCTTTTTTCAGTTTCCTCATCTGTAACTGGACACCGTGTCCTCTTACTCAGCTCTTTCCCAGGTGAGAATTCGATTCCAGTCAGTTTCTCATCCCTGCTGACAAAGCAGCCATCTGCATCAACTGCTCCTGACATCTAAAGAGCTGATAGGTCATGCTGAACAGCTAGCATATTGTGGAAGACTGATACATGGATTTGGGGCATCTCTGGTCAGCTCTATTGTTGTGAGAATTTGAATGATTCTTCAGTCTCTGAATGGGACCCAGTGTCTAATCTCCACATTTTTACTGTTTTTTTTTTTTTTTTTTCACATTTCTGCCATTTACTAAAATTTCCCCAAAAAATTACAAATGTATATGAATTTACTGAAAGTGTCATTAAGGCCAAGGATGTCAAAGTTTTATTCCACTTAAATAGATCCATGATTAAAAATTATTACATTATTAAAAATATTCAGATCCATGAATACTCGACTGTTCAAGAACTAATTAGAATATTATTCTGAAATGTTGAATGACATCAAAAATAGTGGTGTTTTCTGAGACTGATGTTATTCTGTTAATGCTGGATAGGGACCAGGGGTTTAATTCATTCCATGATATGACTGTGACCACAGAAGGAGCTGATAATGTTGAAGGGGTCGCCCAAAACGAAGTAGCATGTGCGCATCTCCTGTCTATGCAAGAGATCCTAACAGCTGATTTGTCAACTGCAGATAGCTTGGCTTGTCTCTTTATCTTGCGGTCTTGGCATTGGCACCAACACACCATCGATATCAGATGTCTGCGATGCGACCGTGATGTCTCTTTAACCGGGACGGGAATCATGCCGAGTCCCCCCAAAACGAAGGGAGGTGGATGCCGGGGGTGCTGCTTTGCGCACGCGGTGAAGATCCTGCCAGTTTATTTCAGGCTTAGGATAGCTCGGCTTATTTCTTTATCTTGTGATCTTAGCTTTGGTATCAACACGCTATTGGCATCAGATATCCAACCTCTGTAGAAAGCATTACTTGATCCAATCTATTTTTGTAGACCCCCCCTCCGCCCCGCCCCATCGGTCTGTCCCTGTTTGTTGTGTCCGTTGCCTCTTGCACTGGATCCACTGGAGGCAAGCCAAACTCCCCCACAAAATGTCATATATCAAATATAAAAGGTCACGTCAACCATAGCTGTTATGTTTCTATTCACTACAGCAATGAAATCGCTGGTTTCCACAGCACCAAAAAGGAATGAGTAACTTACAAATATCTCCTTATAAACTAGTAGAGGCAGCCTCTGTCTGGAATATTATAATGAAGTAGTTAATAACACCATCCCTATTCACTTTTCAGCCCCAGTCTTTGGCAATTTTAGACTGCAGAAGAAACAGGAGGCGAGCATTCTTTTGCAGTGGGAAGGACAGCAACAAGTAGATGAACTTGAAAAAGCACATAAGTCTGACCCATGGCCTTTGACTTTGTTTTGGATGTTAATGTAAACCAAAAACAAAATCCATACAGGTGGCCTCCAGTCCACCCAACGCCCTAAACAGACACACTCACTGTTTGTGCTTAGCAATAGGTTTTGTATAGTTGACGACTTTCAAAATTGATCAATACAGTCATCGTTTTTTTGCCATGGGCAATATTGAGCTACATTCAATGTATTATATTGCACATTTTTGTCAGTTTGAGTTCAAATTAAGTTCATGTTTCATTGTACAATCATATCTGTATTTTAACTGTTGGTTATGCATGATATTTAATGCAGCATTCCATGTGTAGCTCCACAGTCAATGTGAACCTTAAAGTTGTCCCTAAACCTTACGATTCAAGAACCGACACTGAAACTACAATAATGTCTCCCCCTAGTGGGACAGTAAATCACCTCCCTGGTTTGTCCTCCCCTCGGTAAAACAGAAATGCACACCAAAATAAATTAGGTTCAGAACACTAATCAAAAATGTAATTGCATAAATAACAGTGCAAATAGGACATGAATAGATAAGATGGTCACATGCTCTTTGCAAATCTGTCACAGACTTATTTTAATTTATGGAATGTACAACCAAATGTGGTTTAATATACCTACACCATATATACACTTAAACATCATGTAAACATTGCACTATTTCCATATCATTAGAAGCCATTTCCAGTTATGAATATAATGTACTTTTCAAACGTTTTTTATCCTGGTATGTTGAGTTGTTCGAAAATATTACCGTTGAATGTTGTGAATTTAATTCATACTTTCCTATAATTCCTTGCAAAATTGTATCTGTAAAACAACATAAGAGTCAACAAACAGTAAAGAAAAAAACTGTAAAATAAATAAAGCGCTAAAATTGTTAATCACCATTTCCTTTTCTGGCAGAAGAAAGAATTATTCATTCTGTGCACACTTTCAGGTTTTTGGGAAATACGTGACCTTTAACTGAAACGCTTTCTATCTTGGATGCACTGTTTCTTTTCTTTTTTTTAACTTGGCAATAAAAACAAAGAGAGTCCTCAGGTTATGTTTCCTCCCCTTATCTTCTTCACATTCACAACGACGATGGCCTTCCCTCCCCCTGTCTTCCATTTCCTGAGGTCTTGGCCCCTTTTTATCGAAGTTCGACCAAGTTAACAGAGCATGACACCGTGGCCATTACTGTCAATTGGTCCTTCTTTTCCGCCCTTTCCTCGGGAGAGGGGGAGTAACGCACTCTGTGAGCACGATAACACAGTTTTCCCAGGCCGCTCACCCTAATAACTCCGCGATGGTCTGTACATTGAAGTGTCAGACGGCTATCTAACCCATTCACCTCAAAGACCTTTTTTGGCTGTCCCCAGTTTTATTCATTCTTTTCTTATCTCGTAACTGTCATATGGAGGGGATGAGAAATACAGGGCTGTTTGTTACAGCCACAGTTATGTGCGCTCTCCGAAAGGCAGAGCGACGCTATAGGGCTATAAAGTATTTTACCGATCTTTGCACATGCTCTGTGGTGCATGGTGTAACTAGACTATGGAATTCCCAAATCCACCTTTGCAAGTTACACCCAGAGTACAGGTATTTCTAATTAACCAGAAAGTCCAAACCTTTGAGATACCCACATCTAAAGCTTTCTCCAACTTTTTGGCCTTTTTTCCCAATTTCATCATTAATGTAATGGTACATATAATATCTGATTTTTTTAAAACTACATATAGTTTTGATGGTGCAGTAGGTAGTCCACAATACAGCACTTTTGCAATCCAGTTATGATATTTTTTATGAGACATAACTGAATTGAAATGACTACACTTCCAATCACTATAATGGCATGTGATTGTAATACGTATTTTTGAAAAATACATAACTCAAAAATACACAAGATATGCAGCTGGGAAAACAAATGGCATTTTTCAGGTTTGTGACACTCTGAATAGCAGAGAGTGTGTGTGCTCTGCACTTTAAGTAGACACACATTTTTTACAGTGCCTTTAAGAAATCAATACAACAACTGTGTCATCACTTTAGACCTGGTTTTGGTCAGCCTTAATGCCATAGCTTTGTGGTGACTCAAAACCGTTATACATAAAAAAGACATCAGACATCATCTTAAAATCAGCTTCCCAAAAAGGATGCAAATTAATTTGCTATTTCAAGAATGTGGGCATTAATGGAGAAATGGGGAAATGTGTTCGTATGAAATTAGCAGAACAACTTAAGAGTTATCACTGCTTGGTTCAGAGTGTGAGACAGGGCCCTTAGGGTCATCCCAATGCAAGCCAATATTATCAAAAATAAAACATTACAATAAAAAAGCAGAAAACTACAGAATTTCAAGGCTTGATTTAGGAGTACTCAAATGCTGTTTTGTTTTTTCCCCTCATTTCGGGGTCACATGGCCATAGTTATCTATCAAGACCTGCCATGTGTGAACATGGTTTGGAAGTAACCCTTAACCTCTGAGGATTCTATTGGTATTTTGTAGAATTAGCTGTTTCTTGAATAGTGCATTTGGAGATGTGCATTATCACAGAACAGATATGGATAAAAATACTCTCGTTAATTCTGTGCAGTGCACACAGTTAGAGTCTCTGACAAATGCAACTCAATAAATGCTGGCTGTTTTTGCAGGCTGACCGATAAAAGAAGTTCTTCTGCAAAGCTGTGATTACATATTTCCACAGGCTGACTGATAAAATGATCTCCTTCCTCAAGTTCAGCTGAGGGTTTTTAAATCTGAACTTTGCCAGTACATGTCAGGACTTTTTTTTAATCCATTCAATTTCTTAGTCACCAAAACAGGGCAAGCTGCCAGAGCAAAACTGAGTTTTGCAGTTGAGTTTTCTGGCTAACACAACAAAGATCACAGGAGGATGAATTGTGCTCTATTCAGTGAGCTTGATTATCATCATGATAAACGTCCAAATGAAAAATTGCCAAGAATTAGATTATGTACTTTTTTCTTATAGCCATTTTCACCAAAAGGGCTATGATAAAATAACATAAATGTGTGTCTTACACAAATATAAATAGTCAAGTTTATGTCTATGGTTTTCCAAAACAAAAATTTTTATTGGTAAAACATGGTCTTTTGAGCCAGTACCCCAGTTTTGTGGTTTTGTTTTAAATATCACGAAGATGTTAGTTACAAAATATTAAACTGAGTGATTGCAAAGTGATTGCAGGTGCCAGAAGAACTATATGTTATCCTGAAAATCCCCTTTCCTAGTCTAAACACATGAGATAATCCTTTTTTGTTGCGATAGATACCAAGGGAAATGTGTGATAGAAAGCTTTCACTTTTTGTTGTAATAATAACATTGCAAGAAAAGCTAGACTCTGCAAAGAGAAACGTCAGTCCATAGTTACCTTGAGAAATGATGGCCAATAAGGTCAGGAAAATCACAAGTTTCTTCAAGAGGCCAAAGTCAAAAGTCAAACAGCTACAATGAAACTGGCACTTAAGATCTGCTGCAAACTTTTGACGTGTGCACGCACGCACACACACACACAGCAGTCCTGATCATTGCAAATCTCCTGAATCTGTATTAAAATACTCTTGAGAATGTCAAATCACAGCTTCGGTTGGTCAACCAGACAATGCACTCTCTCTACAGTTCTTCCAAAGTTATGTCTGATTAGGCAGCATTTAACTTCAAATTACAATACTGTACCCTTTAAATTCAGGCATTCCTTTTTCCAATCAGGGTAATAATCTATTCTGGGTCTGAACAAAGGTGGCCTTTAAAATTTTGTGATTTCCTATTCTCTCCTCTGTTCCAGTTCTCTCCTTTCCTTTGTTTAGTTGCTGTATAACAAATACCTTTGTGCACTTAGTCATTCAGTTGCCAGACTAGCTGGTTAAGCAGTGACATGCAAATAGTTTTGAATATGGGCTTGTCGTTACCCTTGTAATACCTCTTTTTAACACAAGATGGCGATAACATACTGGAGTGTGTAACACTTTGAAAACCCTGCGCATAGCTGAAGACAAACCCACATAAGCAAATAAAGTATTCCATTAAAAAAAGTTTATAAAAACCCTACATGTAGTATTCCCCATATTTGCACAACCATTCATAGTTCACTGACGACACTGACATTTTAACCTCCAGATTTTAAACAACTGTACTCCCACGTTGGAAAAAAAAAGTGCAGTTCATTTTAAAAGCTTGGTCCCATTATCATTGTTTTCTCTCTCCGTCTTTTATGGGGGTATGGGGAAGGACGAGATGAGCTCTGATTTACAGCCAATTTCGACCGTGGCACTCTAACAGTGTAACCCGTGGAAACCAATCAATCAGGCTTAGATAAACAGAACTGCTTCCTGTCATCTTTTCCAACGGTGGGAACTAAATGGTTCACATCAAGTGTATTTTGTCATTTATTACTTTGTCCATTATATTTCAAAGCAGAATCTTCCTTCAGAATCCCCTGTAAACAGACCCAGGTTATTGACAATGCCACACACAAAAAGTGATTTTATTATTTCCAATGATAAGGCTTCCAGCCTTGCTTTTCAGTTCTGCACCCAGTAGTCCATCCTCTGTCACTTGTCTATGATTCAGCTGAAAGGTCATATTACTGAAATTTTGTTCCTAACAGAAAGATCACTTTAACCTCAACTGTGAAGTGCAAACCAGTGGTGACAGACAACCCGCATCTACATTTAAAGGCACAATGGTACATCAGGCGTAGCAGTCAGATTGCATGTATTGGAAACGTATTCAACAGATTAATATGAAATAAAATAATGAAAGTTCCCATGAGAATGATCTTTGCAGTACATTACTGAACTTCCATAAGATACCACTGTTTGAGTTAAATATAACTAAAAAGTTTTGTGATGTTTTTTGATGTGTTTTGTGATGAAAGAATTGAATTCAAAGATCAGCAACAGTTTCCAAAATAGAACATACAGCAATGACAATAAGTTAAACATGAACTCTATCCATAAATAAAATAAATACATTACCAAATGACTGGACTTCGATATACCACAGTATGTGTAGTCCAAAAACACATAAGGAATACACTGGTAGATGTGTCTTGAATTGTAATTGTCTTTTCTCCACTGGCTTAAACTTTGCACAGGTAAGATATCAATGCTAATTTAGTTTTTGGAAGAAAAACAATAGAAGCTTTGATAGAAACTAAAACATGTCTTTAAAATGTTTGGGCCCTAATTAATGTGGTTTAGCCCCTCTAACTATACTTTCATGGATGTTTTAATTACCTATTACTCCCATCTACATTTTGTAGTCCATTTTTGTAGGTTAACTGATGACATATGAACGTATAGCTTATGTTCACATTTGTATTATTGTTATTATCTGTGTTGGCATACTGCAGAAATGGCTGGTCTGGATAGCAGTTTTGCAGGCACCACAGCTTCTGAACACAGAGGGGCTGTTCAATGGTTTAGATCGTTTGGTTTTTGGGTACAGTGCCAGAGATTGCCAGCATGACGTCCTGATGGCAGATCAGATTTGCTGGACCCCTGAAGGAGGAAATCATGATCCGATTGACAGACGGTGAGCGAGTCAGCCCGATCCGTCATTGCGCTGGAGGAGGACAGGACCCCGTGGGAATGTATAGGCTTCTGCGAGCTCAGATCGATCTCCCTTTTTCAACGTCTACCCCATGGATCAATGACCTTTTGGAAGATGGGAACGGCTAACGTCACAACAAAACAGGGAAAGAATGGATGCACTCAAATGGGTAAAGAATGTCAGTATAGCAAACAAGATGGGTCTGTGAAATAAAGAAAAACCGCAGAGTAATGTCACAATGTGGAAAAATGTTTCCGGCACTCGACCTTTAGTGGAAGGTAACCAAGAAAATAAGAAAGACACCACTGCGTTTCTGCCAATATGTCCTTCATGAGGGCATAATAAAAGTAAATTTCACTTCAGGTCTCAATGTAGCTTTGATCACTCATGGAACCCTACAAGTATATCAACAGCACAAAAACCGTATTCAGCAGCATAAAGATTACTATAGAAAATGTAACATATTTCTTCATTAAAGCCAAGATGCATATACAATGCACATGGGCAATGTTGTTTATAAACTGGCAGATTTGGATCTAGAAAACATGGTAACTGTAGCGTGTTATTGTTTCCACTCATTTGAGCTGTGCGCACGGTTTAATTCAATGTTAATTTGGTTTGTAGGGCTGCAGGACCTTGGAGCATGATACACACTGATCTGTCGGTGAATGAAACCACGCACAGCCTCAGAGCTCTTCTCCACAAACGTGAGTTTGCTCCTCTCACGTTGAAAAACGCACAGGACACAACAAGGACAGTGCCGGCTCTCATGCTCCCCTTATCGTCTCTGCCTCTCCTCTTTGGTCCCATGCTAAACCCATCACATCAGTATAACTAAACAGGAAGAGAAAGGACAGGCTTCCGACTGACAGTGATGTTTTAACTAAATCATTTACAGTCCTTGGCTAGGCTGCTCTGACAGTCATGGATTGGTATTTCTGATGCACACTCTTTCTTACTAATTACAGTAAAAATAGCTGTCTTTTAATTCATTTTTAAAAGATGGAGAAAACACATCCAGGCCATATTCATATAGAAAGACCCTAATGCATAAAGCGCTCTTAGTCAACCTTTTTGATGCTTCTGTTCCTAACTGAGCCAGCTGGGTATTAATGGTGCATGACATATAGTCAATGGGGAAGTGTATGTTCAGTCCTCCCCATTAGTTAATCCCACAGGGGAATGGACAGCCACCAGTTAAAATGCTAAAAATCAATATTCTTGTCTCTACCTCTGAATGCATGTTTTTTTTGACGACAGGATGAAGAGCATAAACAGGGGCAGAGACACTGGGCTTGAAGTAGCGTAATGGAAAGCTACTTTTACCCCGACATCAGCAACAGTTCTGGATTACAAGTGAATATTGGACAAGTATTATGAAACCTAATGATGACACTAATATTCAGAAATAAATAGATATGACTAGTTCAAAACAGGATTAATAAACATTTTTTACCAAAAGTATTTAGTAGTGCTTAGGCCTGTGTTTACTATTATTATTATTATTATTATTATTATTACTATTATTATTATTATTATTATTATTACAGGAGGTCTCATTGAGATACATATTCTCCCAAGGAGGCAAAATATTAAATATCAAATGTATATATCAAATTTTTGTTCAAAGTTTACAGGTAGGTCTCTACTGTGTGGTGAAAACACAACCAAACTTCTTTAAAGTTTAGTTAGTAAAACCTTTTGTGTATTTCGTATGAAATTTTGTTGAGTTTTACTTACTGAAATGTAACTGAGTAATTAGGTAAACAAACATATGTATGTTAAAATGTACCCTTGTGAGTTAAAAAAATAAAAATAAAACATAAATAAAAACTTTTGACTTTTAACCTAAATTGCATAAATTATAAGCCAACTGACACTGTCACTTCTTGTCAGTCCTTTGTGAGATATAATTTTGTCTTTTGTCATTTAAAATGCTACATTTTTATCAGATATGTAATTTTTGTCCCATTAAACTTTAAGCTTTGTGAGAAAATAGACAATACAGACATTTCAAAGTGATCAGTGACAGAATACAAATGGTAAATGAGCAAACTGATTGAAATAAAAACCATCAGCTAGGCACAGGAATGCTCCAGAATAACTGAAAGGAAGTAGACAGTGAGTGGTCCAAGACTACACAACTGTCTTGCAAACATTTTCTCTGTGATAAATGTTCATTCTGCCTTGTTATTCAGTAGGCTATCCTAATAATGTCTTCACCCTAAGATATAAATATTTTTAATTTCTTGAAAGCCAGTTTTATGGTTCTGCAAGAATTGCTTTAAATGCTATACGCATTCTTTGCCATGGAAATTAAGTGCATTTAAAACTCGTTTCAAGCTCAATGAAATTTCGTCAGGTATGGAGGGCTCCTTGGCATGACTAGACATTCGGACCAGGGCTGTGCTGGAAGAGAGATACAGACATATAAAATGTTACGCAGTGCTGGCTGGTGGAGCAGAGGCCTACAGTCCAAATAATGATTCAGGACCTATGAGTGGTGGCAGGACAGCCGCAGCGATCTATACGGAAGAGTGGAGGATAGCTCTGACATAACTGCCCTTGCTCCTTTTTTGAGAAGGTTACAGTGTCAAGACATCGCTCCCCCACGTCTGAGGTGAGTCCTTGAATGCATGGACTCTGCACTCTGTTGTGAGATCAATGAACGGAAATGACGCATAGCAGGTTGCTAATGCTAATGGTTTTTCAGTCATAGCTGTGCCTCAAAGAGACAGGCAAAGACCCTAAGTGAGCAACTGTATAGACTCTTCAATCCCACCTTTTAGAACAAGGTCTTGCAAAATAGGGGAGAGATAACCTAAAATGGAATGTAGGACTCTTGAGTTGTTGGATGTTGAGGTCAGGGGTAGCAAGGTGATAGTGTTACATGCGAGTCTATGAGATAAACAAAGAGCTAAACAAGGCTGTAAGTATCTGCTGTCAAGGGGTAAAGAAATATACTCATACGAACCTCACATGCAACACCATAGCATACCGTGCACACCCTCAGGTCCACGAAAGATATCTAAAACAATTATCCTGGGCAAAATGGCAGCCAGTGAAGATAAAGGTGCTTACCGGATGTACGACATCCTGATACCCACAGTGCGATCTCGCTTGTGTCCGCAGTCAGCTCCAGCATGCAGTCTTCAACTTTGACTGACCAGCTTGTTCTGCGTTCCTTTGTTTGTTCAGTGTTTCAGTTGTTTTCTAAAAGCTAGTTACCTCCCTCCTTCCTTTTCTGGCACACACTGCGGTGGGTCTCCAGGCCATGGCTTTCGAGGTCTTGGGCTTCTAAATGCAGCACTTGCAACTGCCAGCCCTCGAGATGGCCATTACCAACCAGCTTTATACCTGCTGGCATCCAATCACTCCGCCCACTTTCCATGAGGCCCAACCCAACAATTAAAGGCACAGGTGCACCTTTACAATGACTGTCTCAAGTCCAAGGATAATTACTGTCATAATGATTATTTATTCTTCAGATAAACACTAAACATATATGTATGGATCTTTATTCATTTTTAACAAATTTAAAACAAATTTCATCCTACACTTCAGGAGGTGACCCAAAATGTGCACATAGGATTGAACAATCCTCCTGACCTTAAAAAACAAAATTTTAAGGCAGAGGATTTGAAAGTCAGCTAACCAAAAGTTCATTTGAAGAAAAAGAAATTAGTAAATTGGCAGTTTAGGATACAATGATAATGAACAAACTTGCACAAAAATATGAAATAAAATTTTAAGGCAGAGGGTTTGTTTGTACAATTTGATTTTTTTATTAATTATTGGGAAAAAAGAAATGAGTTTCCAAATGTTACTGGTCTCAGACTTTCTCCCTTTATAAATAAAGTGTTTCTAACTTGTAGTCTTTTCTAATTCCTGATTATCTGATTGTGAGAATCTGTGTCCCCAGCTACAAGTATGCCTGCAAGGTTAGCACACCCTTACTATCATTTATTTTATTTAATGTCTTTTGGATTTAGTGTTTGTTTGTTTAGGTAGTGAACCACATGAATTCTTATCTTTGTCTCCCTGCTGTAACCAATTAATAAATTATTTTTCTCATTTTCCTCCTGTGGGGAGTTGTAGCATAACTATTGCCACATTCAGACATCCTGCAATTAATGAACACACCCCCCTTTGATTCACCTCCACCCCGTTTTGCGTGAAATTTAAAGGTTGAAGCCCTATAAAGGGTAAACATTTCTCTCACCCTGTGTCTTGCTGAATGGCACTGAATGAACATAACAATGAAGAATGAAGTTGGGGAAGGAGGAAGTATGTCACGGCTGTGGAATGGGTTGAGGCCCATTAATCTCTCCCAGCTAAGGGTGAATTATTATTTTTTACTCCTCCCCCCAGCCACAACAGGTACATTTTATCTGTGATATGGAGCATGATCTCGTTGGATGTTGTTCCTGATGTGCTTGTTAGCTGGTGTGTAATGAATCTGGCAGCCAAGAAGTTTTACGTCTCACTTTCGTTACAAATGAACCGAATATCTCATGTCCCGGCCACACCAAGACCTTTGACCCACAGAGAAGTTCCCTTAAAATATCTAGAAATACAAATGACTATGATAAACAGTACTGATAAATGTATTCTCCCTCAAAACAGGAAAAAGGAGTGAGATAGCGATATTGCCTGCTTTGGGAGGTGCATAAACGCTCACCACCCCAAGCAACAGTGTGTAGTGCTGGTCCCACGGGTCCGATTCAATAACCGCTGTGAGTGGTCCAAATTCACCTGTGTGGACTGAGACAGTGAAAAGGACCGGTGCTCAGACTGTTACATGCTATCCTAATTTGCCAATCAACAATTCCTTCTTTAGCTGTTAATTTATAATTGCAGATCAATATTTTTTTCTTGCTGATTTATCATTGCTAATCATTCAGTGTAAGTGCATTATTTTAATTGTTAATCAATAATTATTTACTTTCTAATCATTTAATGTCATTAGTATTGAATTGGCCTGCATTTCTGTATTCTATGACAATGGATATTTGGACATAGAATTATTTTTGTGACTTTAAATCTGTTGTAGCGTTCTTGCCACTTAATACTCATGTCTTCCTGAATGCAAACTATATTTTTTTTACCATCACAACATGATTGTTGTTATTGGCCGCCACAACTTAGATTAGCACAAATGTTTGTTGACATAGAAATGGGAAGCGATTTCTCACCTGAGAACGTGGCAGCAAACGGTTAAAAAAAGGATACATCTCCCTTTTAACTCAGATGAATCAGCGCTTCCCTCTCAGCAAATTTACTTTTTTCGGTACACAAAATGGACACCTGAACCCCAGTTACAACCTGTGCACTTTCCATTCTACAGGTGTACCAGAGGACAGTATGAGATGTGAATCTGCTGCAGGGAGATACCACAGGTATCTGAAGACTGACTTGGTTTGTCATATAAATATATCACAGTGATTCATATACTACTATAGTGTTATCAATCACCAGCTCCCCTTAGCCATGATTCTGCTTGGTGGCCTATATCCTCTCTGCCTATTCCAGCCAATCATAAACTTGCACAAAATTTCGTAACTCTCAGTCATGACATTCTGATGTTTTCCCGGTCTCAGCCGTCCAGAAGCAAATACATTTTAGAGGGGAGGTGAGTGATAGTCAAAAACGCAAACAAGCGTACCACATAGTTGCATATTAAGCTCATGTATATCATTGCAGAGGTACAGCAGAGCATACTGGTGTTGAATTACAAGAGCTAAACGTTAATTCACAGGTCTCGCCATCCCAGCCCTGACTCACGTGTTGTTCTTTCTTCCATATCTAACACATGAACTACTTGTTTCCCTTCATGTATGATCAAGTTATCGGCAGGTCTCTCTCCATCACCGCATGTCTCCCAGTATTCCATCCTTTCCTAATCCAGTCAACCTCCCCAACTTCCCCACAACCGATCGATACACCTCCTTCTCCATGTTACTTCGAATCGTGTTGTGTCCTTGAAAGCGGTGGACTCAAAACTGCCACCACACAGCTGCCTAATCAATTTTCAATTCCCTAGTGTCAGGGGGCTGATTTGTGCCTTTTCATGTCATTCAGAGTGAGCTGTAAGTAAACTGTGAAGACAGCCTAAAACACTGGCAAACATCTCCTAGGGATGGATATACAGAGTAGCACGTAACCCCCGACCTGCAAATAAAACACTTTGCCCATTTTCTTTGGCGAATGCATGCATTTAACATTGTGTTTTGCAGTCATTACAGGTATGTCACACACAGAAGCCCAGTCAGGTAGTCCTTGGGCTTTCTGCATGGATGGTCCGGGTTCTGCTGTCAGTATATGTCATTCAGTAAACTTACTTTGGCTTCAAGAATATGGCATTGTGGAGGTCTAATCAATGCAGAACCATGACTTAAAGCTTCATTAGGTTTTCAAACATTGGAAAAAAGGTAAATAAATAAGCTCTTTCATTTCAAATACAGTTTGAAGGCCAAACAACCTTTCACTTTCTCATAGTGCTTTATTGGTACATATGTATTCGGTGGGTCTCTGGGCGCAGAATGAATCATGGCCAAACATTGTATTGCTTTTCATATGTATAGAACCCTCATGGCAATATGGACGCTCAAAAACAATACAAGATTGCAGATCACACGCTTTTGATTTGATATGCAAATACATACTCTTGTAATTCATGACACTGACTTCACATATCAAGACAGTTGCATAATATGTTTATTTACATTATGTAAAATATGTGAATCGTTATCCAGTGCTGAACTTTTCACAGCTTTATATCTATCAGCAATGGAGCAATCAGCATTTCAAAACAGCTATAATTTTCCTTGTGTAAAATAACAGGCCAAAATTGAGGGTTCTCCCCAAAGGCTCAAGCAACACAAGATATAAATGCTAGAAACTTAAAATGAGTGTTTCTCATCTTATGACAATAAATACGAGGATATGTGACTTGTTGTTGTCTAAGTAGCTGATAGAGGCAATCTATCGCATTAAACCAGGTCATTTTGAAGAAACTATTCAAAAAGATTAATTGATACAATATAAGACTAATGGTTAAACTGTACCATGTCCATGTGTCACAGTCTCACTTGGGGTCGACTGTCTGGAGATAGCAGAGATGGCTGGTCTGAAGGTGAAATGGATTCATCCATATGTTTGAGTAGGTGATGAAGAACCCACCAAGTTGGCAGCGTGAAACACAGGCTCAAGGAAATTGTGTTTTCCAGGTCATTTGCTGGGTTGTTTTCTGTGTCTGGCTTTGTCCATGGATGATCAACTTCGGAAAGGAATTAACAGAGGAATCTGGTTGAGTAACAAATAAAAGGCATTCCATGGCAGAGTGAAATCTATTAGCAAAGAAACTACAGCATGCAGTTTTAAAATTTCAGAAGAATTTGAGGGAAAATTTCTCATAATGCAAGAATAGCCAGATTCAGCAGGTGAGTTATTTTCTTCAAAAAATTCTACAACTGCAGGAAAAAGGCTCAAAATAGTATCATCAAGTGATTAAAAAATGACTTCAAACACTTTTCGTGTCTCTTCTAACTTGTCATCAACACCTCAACCCAATTACTGGATATTTCTAGGGTGTGTCTTACTTACTCACCTATACAAGCAGAGCTTCAATTATGGTGTTCAATTCAAGGAGAAAGTAGTTGCCAATGGCCAGGGCTGCTTGTTCTCACATCCCCTCCTTGACATCGCAGCTGAAGCAATGCAGGGTGCCACCGTGATCCCTCCTCCATTTGTAAACGATGCATGGATCCATACAAAATCTGCCATGCACATGGTAGGTCGAGCTTTATTTTACTTGTCCTGCAGCACCACTAGAACCTGAAATTTTAACAAAAAAATAAATAATGAAAACCCAGTTTTTCAATTCCCTGACAGACACAATACAGGAAGCAATAAAATTCTGAAATACCTTCATAGCTCGATGACCCTTAAAAACAGATGGCCACTGACAGTAGAGATTTCCGCCCAGGTGCTTAACCCCTCCATGGTGAAGTCACAGTTGTGAATGCCAGTAAGTCCCATGCGCACTGCTCCGTTCCTGACATATTCTTACACATATTAAGCACTCCTTAAACACCCTATTTACACAGCCATTCCAATCTGTCTTAAGGTACAAGTTAAACGCTGATACAAGTTGTGATCCCGCAACGCACCATGTATCTGCACTCTAAAGATTAATTTAGGACCACAGACAGAGGAAATACACAGCATATTGACGCAATGATGTAAAAACAAATGTGCATCTTGCCGAAATTACTAAATCAATTTGACTACCACCCTGGAGGTTTGGGGGTCTGTTTTTCTGCCTACAGAACTAACAAACTAAACACGTAAAATGTATAACAAATAAATAACATATAACAATCTCTGAAATTACAGACCTCTGCAGTCATTATTAACAATGAACATGCAAGTCACAGAAATTAAAGAATGTTACAAGTTCTGCACAAGTATTGCAGGAGTTCTCTCCATTGTATGTTGTGGTGAATCTCTGCCTTACTCATGGCTCTGTCCAGCTTTTGTTCATCGTGTGCAGCTGTGCCTCAGAGATCAATAAATGACGGCAAAAAATGCTCTCAATCTTAATTAAATTGATGTAATAACAAAATATAACGTTCAATTTGAAATCCTTAACTGTATCTGTTATAATTGAACATAATTTGCTGTATGCATGAATGTACAACTTGCTTTACACGTATTGGCTAGCCTTCCATAAGATAATTGATCTTATATCACTAAACTGATCCTAGATCTGTGGTTCAAGTCAACTACCAAGACTGGTCTGCTGATCTTTATATAAATACGGATCACTACGCACTAGAGAGTGATAAATAAAGATTCAAAATTGGCAGCCAGGCATTATACACAAAAAAAAAATTGTTTATCTCTCATCTCATATTTTTTTTCCATGCTCTGATCTCATACATATTTATGTATTTTTCACTCAAAATACTTGAAAGGGACATGCATTCATGATGGCAGGTCTGTATCAAGACAGACTAGATGTATAACATAGTCAGGAATATGGTTACCATGGTGACAAAGTAATGATCAAGAAGATGTAGTACAGGAGAACTTGAAATATTAGCAACCTGATAAAAAACTTGCTTTAGGCACCAAAAATGGAAACAAATAATTCAAGTAAAGGTAACCTACAATGTTGCATCAATTCAAGTTATTCCATCTTCTCATTCCATCTCCTCTCTTAAATCTAGTCCGTGACTAGCCAAAAAGACAGCAAGCATTTCGCTGTGTAAAGTGTAGAGGAGATAACCACATGACAATGTAAATACATATTTAAAAAAAAAACATATCTATTTGCTGTGTAAATAGGCTCAAAGAGCTGAAGGAGGCAATTTTCAAAAAGTTGATATTTAAGAACATCATGGAGGTGAATTGAGGCTTGCAGCTGGAAAAAAAAAAGACAGAAAACAATATGTTCACTGGGGATGAGTTAGAATTTTAAAATAGTTGACTCATCACACTCGTGTACACATTCAAATAGCATGCCAAGGTACATTTATTTATTTATTTATTTATTTATTTAAAAAAGAACACATAGCAAGTGCATTGAAAAAAGTGGACTTTATAGCCTAAAGACTAACCTTTGATAAAAATTTTCATTAGACTTTATCTTAGCAGACTATTCAATATATAAACTGGTAGCATATCCTTGGTTTTTGCAATCAAAACCAAAAACCACCATTCAATGTGAAAGGAATACCACATCATTTAACTGCTATAACCAATGTAGCATAGACTATCCTTGTTTTGGTTGTTGTTGGCGTTAGTCTCAAAAAGATGAACAAGACGTGTTGAATTTTCACACGCTGTTCTTCTTGTTGGTGGGATAATTGTTAAAAAAGCAAAACAGCCTATTAGGTTGTTTAATGACATTTAATGCTATTAAGAAGGCATTTTTGAACCACGACTATTAAAATGGGAGTTTTACATTGTTTTTAATATTTACTTTCAACAGCAAGAAAATATTCGAACTTCAATTTGGCCTGTCATGCACGGCAGTAGTGTCCCCATACACAACACAGCCATCTTAAAATAAGTTAACGAAGCTAATTAACCGAATTATGATCTGATACATCATTCGCCCTGCTATTTTTCAGGCTGTGCAATGCTGAAAAGTAAGGGTATGTTTAGAAAGGAAAGAGAACAACCATTTCATCGGAAGTCCAGTCAAAGTATGGACTGTGTTCAATACCCCTTGTAGAATATAGATGTGAAAAAAACACTTACAATACAGTAGTTGATTCAGTCAGTCATGGCACAGTCACTATAATTATGTCTTCTGGCAGAGGAACCTCAGTGCAAGTGTCATCACATTCTAGACGGGTCCGTTTCGAAGGTATAAAGTCTGATGTCCTGTCCTTCGCAGGTGCTGGGGCGGAAGGCGGAGGAGCAGTAGGCAAGCGGGAAATCCTTTCAGTTTCAACTCCAGCGCTCACGGACTGGGCAGTCGCCTGGGAAGCTAGTTTTGGACAAAAATAAACATGCAGACACTTTGACACGAGTACTGTGCAGTTCACAGAGAAGTACGAGTTTGGTCAACAAATTAAGTTATGGTTTGGATAAGAACTGCAGTGAAAACAATCGACTGAAGCTCCGGTACCTCAACCTGGCCCTGACTCAGCTATCACTCCCCATTCTGCCTGTCCCACCCTCCCTGTGCCAAAAACCGCACCCCACTGTAAATAGAACTGTAAATATGTAAAACTGCGCTTGATGATTTATGTCTCTGTAAACCGCTTCTCTAGCCTTGTCAATGCTCAAATTCTGACTGGCAGTTGGGATTTGTCTTATGGCGTATTCAGCCATATTACTCCATTTTGGCTCTCACTGGCTCAGTTACAGTGAGGACCAGCTAAAAAAATGAATGACAATTCATTATCAATACTATGTTGGTATCTATCCAATAGATCAGCCTACCACTAAACTCACCTTCTAAATCTTTATTTTCAGCATCAGGTGGGGAGCTTCTTCATCGTCTCTGGCTCCAGGTGAACGTGAAGGAAATCCTAGCAAGGGATAGCGTCATATTCAGTGTCACTGTGCACACAAATATACTTAACTTTTATTATAACTTTTTATGCCCACAATTTTATACATTTAACTTTCAGGAGATGTAATTAACTCTTGACATGAATTACAGCTGCGAAGATATTTAACATGTGAAAAATCATATTCACTTACTGAGAAAAATGAGTTTGCAAGCAAGTACACTTTTCATTTTGGAGGCATGTTTCACAACTAAGATATGTTTTTGAAAGTTTCTCAATGGAAGCATGCATCTGAATTACACAGAACATGAATCCTTGATGAGTTTTACAGTTATTCAAATATCCCACATGTTTTTGTGGTTTATGCTATGCAATACAAACGTGTGCAGTCTGCAGATGACAATTTGAGACTTACTTGTCTCTGCTGCTTGACCAAAAAGGTTGTCTACAATTAGAAATGAATTAATTCAGATATGTATTCATATTTATAGGGAGTGACACCATGACCAAATACTAGAAGAGGATCACTATATGTGGCATCATATTCGGCCATAAACCAAACCAAAAATCCTCCACAGATACCTGCAAATGCAGTCCCTACACTGTGACTTGGTCTGAAAATGTAGGCCCACTGGTGTAATGACATCAAAGCTAGCACACCTTTAAAGGTAGACTTGCATGTAAAACTGTGTGTTCACGACAGCATTTGCAATGAATATCTCTGTAAAAATCTCAATATAACCTTCCACATTAACAGAATACTAGAGGATATTCTACAAAACGTACACCAAGTCTCTGAAGGTATACCAGAAAACCCCTCAATCTCGTTATGATTCTAAAGAGACACACTGAAATGGCACCATTCACCTCCACACAAATCATCCCTGTTCTGTTGTTCCTTCATGTTTCCAATGTGATTTCATTAATTTATTAAAAGCATTCTGTTGCTTTTATTAAATGAATTTTGCATGTGTAATTCCCCATTTTCAAGTTAGAAATTTAGAAAGTCTACCTTGGGTATGAGGGGGAGGAGGGGTGATATGAGGGGTTTTTTGCAAAAGAATATGTAAAAAATGTAATATATTTTTATCAGTTATCAATATTGTGATCAATAAGAATCCTGTAATTCGACTTTTCATATCATTAGTGACAAATAGGACATATGTTAAATCCACTCACATCGGGGGCCCCTACCCTGCCTTGGATTTCTGATGCATGATCACCTTGCACTGCATTACAGTTGCTAATGATGTTGAGTAACAAGATAATGAAAAGCACAAGCTCACGAGAAAAACGGTACAAGCATGAAGGCAAATACATGTTTTGGCAAAACTCTTATCATGTCACAATGTTTTATCAATCTTCCGTAGAGTTCAAGATACAGTTTACAAACCTCGACTTCGAAAATGCTGCTGCAGAGACCAGGACAGTTGTGTGCCTACAGACTTTCTTTGTGGGGGATCGGTCTGGCAAGCCACATCCCTCGGTGTGGGCTTCGAAGTATAGTTACACTAAACACAATGCATTTTGATTACTCAGCTAGGCAGTCTTCAAATCATTCAGATTAAATACAGTGACAGCTCCTATGCAACTGCTAAGTAGTCAAACTGCATTCGAAACACTTGGAAGCCAAAGCTAACGAACAGTTAAAGCTAACTAACAAAGCTAACACTGGCCTGTAAAATGAATGACAATCTTATTACAATTCATGTTAACTACTTACCTGTTCAATTTTCACTGTAGTGGGGTCCCAGATCGTAGGAATTGCTCCCGGCCTCAAAATGAGCTTTTTAGCAAATCCAGCTGCGTATCTTGCCTGATTTTCCATGCAATCAGAAGAGAAATGTGCACTGCACACACAAAGATGAGGACTGACATGCAAAGGTACTTTATGGTTGAAGATGAATTCTAACCATGCATTTCGCAGATTCCCATCTTTAGGGAGACTGTGCAAGGACTTTTGAACTGCTTTACAGCCGTCCACTGCACAACTCACATGCCCCGCTTTACTTGTCATTTTCATGGAACTACTCCTTCAGTCTTTAAAGTATTACATTTGTACCGATGGCCATACAAGCCTTCTGTGGAGACCACATCTGGACCAGAAAGTTTTTTTTTTTTTTTTTTTTGCGCAGAGCAAAAATCATTCAATTGTCTCTGCCCTGATCTTCTGGCTTCAAAAAGCCTTTATGAGACTTCCGGCCACAAAGGACTCTGGGAAGAGTTGTCAAAATAAAAGCTTGAAAAACAAACGGGAATTTTCTTCATTGTTCAAGCTAATGTGGGAAAATTGCTCTGAGCCGACCAGTGACAAGCATTTTATGCAGGCGGCATATTCAGTGACAAATGGATTGCAATGTCTGCATGTCTTTTTCCATACTTTGCTAAGCTACATACACAAGGATACTAGGCTATTCTGGATATGTTTTTTTTTTTTTTTTTCTGATTTGGCCACGTTCCGTATTGGAGATGAGGTAAATTAATAACATGAATTTAAAGTCTCATAAACCTTATTTTTTTGTATCTACTGTTGTGTGATAAATTATATGCATAGTTTACATGACAAGTGCCTGTTTGCTGAAATATGTAATTCCTCTCTGTAATTTCTTCTATTTTTGTTTGTGGCCGTGCACATTTGCATAAATAATACCATGTAGTTGACTCAATAGGCATACATTGCTGTCATTTAACTTTTTATTTGACAGTTACAATAACTGCAGTGTTTGGACTAGGTTACCACCACCCGGTGTGCCAGTGGTAAAGATCATCAGTTACAGGGTTCTGTCATAAAACAGTTTTCCTTGACCCGTCCCCAGCAACTAAGGTAAGGTGGGTAACACAATTTTGTTTCTCGTAGTCACACCTGACAAAATGACAGAGTTTATGTGTAATGTAAAATATGCTGGATTATCATTATTATTATTATTATTATTATTACTGTAATCATGCATATGCCTCAGATATAAAGCCACAACTAGTACAATGGCTGATGATAAACCATTATGGAAGTATATGGTACGCCTAGTCCAAGACTGCTTAGTAAGAAAATATTACATGGATATGAATAACAAGTGTACATGTTTAAACCTTTCATGACTGATGACAAAGTTTTTCATTTTTCATTGTGCTTGGTGATCTGTAGATGGGGTTTCACTTCTACTATGGATGCAATTTTTATCAAACAAGAGTTGCAGGTAGTCCAAATGCCTCAGACTGACCTTGTTTGCCTACCAGCTCCAAGTAACAACCATACTTGGAGCAATAATGTTTAGGAAGCAGGGAGAGAGCCTAATCAAAAATGTTGGTGAGTATAAGTTTTTCATTGAATGCTGTGGCATAGTGGCAGGCACTGGCACTGTGGAAGGAAAACACCATAAAAATGAGACAAAATTGGCCAAAGGCTTTCTTATTAACCCCCTTTATAGGGACAGGGGGTTAATAAGAAAAAAAATCACAGCCATGCAAGAACAATTACAAATATAACAAAAAAACCAGCACTCCCAGATATCAACAGCAAACAAATACCTTTCCAGAAGGATTTTTTCCCCCAGCATGCATCGCCATGTTTTAATAGAGGGCCTAAATGAAGGCTCCAGTCAACAGCTGAGTTGATTACAAATCCCCCATAGGTGAGCCTGCCTGTTTGTGAGGCCTCTGCTGCTGCAGCGTTGGCTCCCCAGGGCTGAAGGAGGGAAAAGGAAGACTGGCAACCGTACAAGGGGAGGAGCAGAGACTCTTTCTGCGGATGTCCTCTTGTGTACTGGGTTTCAGCATCCCCCCTCCCCCCAGCATCACTTCCCACTGCTACATCTTGGCCAACATGCAGCGTGTGTGGCCTCCTTGGTTGCCATGAGGGGCGCTGTCAATAAGAGTCACAACAGATTTCTCTTGTTAAAAGTTTTGTGGTTTAGCTTCTCTGCTCCCCACTTCCTGTGTTATTTCTTTAGTCGCTCATTCTGAACGAGAACAGGATGACACACAAGGATAACAAAGAATTTTTTGAAAAACGTTCAGGCTGATTGTGGTCTGAAGGAGATGACAGCTTAAAGGAAGTATGAGGAGATCTACAGAGTAACAAGAGTTGAAACGCACTGTTGTTTTTGTTATTGTACGGTTGTTGAAGTGAGTTATTGGCGGAGCTGAATGGTAGCATGGTTTGAAACGTCCTTGGAGGGGATGTGTTCTGCTACCCTAAAGCCCTCAGAAGGCAGAAACAATATATTAGTCAGGTTAGCTAGAGAAAAGGGAAAGAAAGGAAGAAGGACAGAAAGAAAGGTCACAAGCAGTTCAGTCAGAAGAGTAGAAATGTCTCACGATGAGCAAGGCCTGTCTGGTGATAAGTGTGCTCATGTGAGTACCGTGCACGCTGGACTCTGTGGTGTATTTTTAGACTTTGTTCTTTTTGGGTGGGGACTATAAGGTGTGCGCTGGGGCATGTGTGATTCAAGGTAGTGGCGTGCATAATTTCTCCTGGTTGGTTTTTGTTTTAGAGTTTGTGGGATGTTCAGAATGGTCTCAGGTGTTGTGAGAGGGGATGACTCAGTGTATGCCTGAGTCAGTGTGAGACCGAGTCAGCCTCTGGGATAGAGATAAGAAGTCGTAAAAGTAGAATTTATTTAAAGGCAGGCTCTTTAAAATGGCAATTGTAGATGCTGTCGTAGTGGTAGTAGAAAAATGCATCGAATTTAGGAATAAAACATTTTGGGTGCCCGGTCACCACCGGGTCGGGCACCGGCAGCGTCATGAAGCGAGCGCACACTGACCTCACCTTCCTCCAATGACACAGGCAGTATGTGATTAGTAGTGCAGCTGCAGTGTGAAAAAGTAGCAAGATTGTTGTCACATGGATCAGAGGAGTCACATGTCTATGATGCTCCTCCCAAAACCAGCAGAATGGTTACTTGGGGATGAGTCAGCTTGTTCAGTCAGTGGTTGGGGGAAAAAAGTAGGGGGAAGACAGGGGGAAAATGCACAAAAAGACTGTCGATAAAGTCTCTGTATGGGATTCTTTGTGGTGATGTTTCAGGTGCTCAATGTAATGCCACTGCAGATTCTACATGTGAGGATATTCAATATTTGATCATATATATGAGGGGGTATCAGACAGAATATATCTAGAACATGATTGTACTGCAAAATATAAGAAATTCAGCAGCCCTATTATCATACCTATAATTGGGTACATTTATTTGAGGATAAATTGGAGGCACCCAGCTCCAATTGTGGCTTAATGTTTAAAAGGCCTTATTTTCGAGCAGCATCAAAATGAACAAAACAACCACATTTTATGATTGAAGGTAAATGTGCACACTGCTCTTGTGATACCGGCATTGTGATTTGTCTTTACATTTAGTGAAAAGTCTAGCATTTAAGGTGGAGTACAAGGCTTCAGTCTAGAGTTTAAACAAAAGACTGAAATGCTGGCCATGTACGAGTGAATACAGGCTAGTGCTGGATAAAAAAAATTTGAGGATGTACGAGTGTATATAGGCTAGTGCTGGATAAAATAATTTGAGGATGTGAAGCCTTTTTTAATTTATACTCAACTTTTGAGTGAGGCAGACACTTAATCCTCAGAGGTCTAAGAGAACAGGTGTTGGTGTAAGTACTGCCATTTTTAGAAAAATACAAGAGGGAAAATTGTTACAGACGCTGATTAGATAATGCTTAAACAGTTAAACCCCTGGAAACTTAAAATGAAATTAGAAGGAGATAAAATCTCTCAAAAAGTAAAAGGTTTCATTCAACTTATCCACGTAGTGCCCCTAGAATGTGTGAAATGTGGAATGTGTCGATATGTGACTATGGTGCTATTAAAGGTGCTATAAAGCAGTTCCTTTCAACAATTCAAGACCATGAAAGGAGTTTTTTTTTTTCCAAAGCTCAAAAACTCTACAAGTAAACAGTATTAGATGTGTACTTTTGCAGGAAGAAACCATGGTTGCAACTGAACTTTAGTATCAAACTTACAATAAAGAACAGGTCTTTCATGTGGTGTTTTTGTGGACATACCAACTCAGTCTCCATAAGTGCTGTGCTGTGCTGCGAGTCGTGAAGCGTGAATGGTCTGCTTGCAGACTGAGCCAGTGAGTTGTGGATATCTTGGTTCTGTCTTTCAAGTTCAAAAATAATCTCTTTCTGTCAATGGTTAGTGTTATCAATATATAGGGTTTGACATGTTATGGTGTTTGTAACATGGAGATGTCACGACAGACACCACACAGCGGCTTCCTTATGGACTTTTGTGTGTGTGTCTACATCAATCTGGCACAAATGCTATCCCCCGATGGTTGGGTTTTTTTTATCTCCCAACAATAGTCGCAGTGTTGGAAATCCCAGGCCAGTGCATTAATGTAATTTACGCTCCGTTTCTTTTTTTACAGTCTTCTTTCTGGCACATATAACTACTGCCCTTTCTTAGTACTCACGCAACGTGAACAAAAATAAGTTCAATTGTTTATAAAAAAGGATCCGTCTTGTGAGCAATGTTTCCAGGACGCAGATTTACGGCCACACTTGAATGGATGAATGAATTCCCTTCGGATGTGGCCTGTGATTTCGCAAACTCAATTACTGTTAGGAAAGTAGTACATCAGATTATCTGTGTATCAGTAAATGAGGTTCCACATATTATCCAAAAAATGACAGCTGACTGTGATTATTGATTTGAGGAATTATGTTGCACGTTGATCGCTTCATTAAACATTGCAGTTTCATTCGTCCTCAGTGTGCGGACCTTATTATGTTCCTGCTTGTATTTTCTCACGCTAATACAAATTTCATTTCAAGAATCGGCTGGGGTATAATAGCTATATTTGCGCTACGAATTGTCAAGAGAGGAATTCCATCAACAAACATACTCAAACCACAATATGGTTTGTCCCAGCCTGTTCTCTGTGATTGTACAAACTGAACGACCAGATGACATTTGCGCTTTGACTGGAACCAGATCTTATATGGTCAGATAAGACCAAAATGTAACTCTTTGGCTGTAAACTGCATCAGTATGTTTGGTATCTGAACGTGAATGAATACAAACTAAAAACATTGTACCTACTGTGAAATATAGTGGCGATCGTTGATGTTACGAGGTCATTTTTGATTGAAAACTTGTTCTGGATTGAAGAAGATGGCCCATAAGGGTAGGCCTAAGGGCATCAGGGATGCCAACCATTTTGCAATGAACTCGATATCGTCAGCTTGGATGGCAATGAGCCAGGAAAATGGCAACTTTCTGGAAAACGTTCAAAATAATAAGCTACGCACTCTTCAAACTGCAAACAGAAAAAAGAAATGACCGCAGCTTTGATATTACGTTTGGTTCAAAATGAACATGATAGAAAAAATATATCTAGTTCATACTCTGGTGCACGCAATTCACAGGTTCGATTTTGTAAGTGATTGTTTTCCCTGCTTGATATTCTTTAAGTATGTACGGTAGTTTTGTATGTATGTATAAAATACATGAATGAAACAGTTTTAAGAAAGTAAGCAGGGATGCAGCCTACAGCGTATATCTGTATAATGAGTCTTTTATTTTTTTTTCCTTTACGTTTTAAGAATATTCATCATTTAAACTAAAGATCATTACACTTGAGATAAAATTTAAAAAAAAAAAAAACATTTATGCAATACAAAAAAATAAAGAAATACATGGTGGGACATATTTCTGTGTAAAATTCTGTACAATTATTTACCTCTGTTTGAATAATTTGGAGTCTGTAACAAAAGGTAGTATCTGTGAATTTGCAATCCCCAATGTCTGAATAGAAAACCTTTCTTCTTGGAAATGTCTTCTTAGAATAATGTTGTCTTCCTGTGACTTCTTTTCCAAAGCATTTACAATCCATAAGCACTTATTTGAACTGATTGTCAATTAGTGTTCCTTTCATTTTCGCTTTCTTTGCCTCCAGTTCAGCCTGTTGACAAGAAAAACACAAAACAAAGCGCAATTATGCTCCATTGCCTCAGAAAAGGAATATACAATTGAAAACCTCCACATTATTCAGACAGTGGATTACAGCAAAAAAAAAAAACCGAAAACAGGACCTGGAGGGTACTTGTTTTCACGATGGTTGTGAGAATAAGAAATGACACCATACACAATACAGATGGAAAACCTGAGGAGGCTTTTGTTTTGTGGGTTATTCAGCCACAGATCCCACAACAATTAAAGATTGATAATTAAACATTATTAGAGTCACATGCACCAAACCAGTCCTACAGCAGAGTGAGGTACCACTAGACCACTCAAGAACCGGTCAGAAATGGACATGCCACGTTCAGGACTGCTGAGAAATGTGGACGGTAATAATAACCAACTGAGTAACATTTATGATGGAGCGTATTAGACACAAGGGTCCTTGAATTGTTGGAAGATCCCTAAAAGGAGTAAATAAATCCTTAAATTAATATTTTAGAAAATGACCCTGCAACTATGCAATTTTTTTTTTTTTTTTTTTTTACATATATTCAAAAACAAACATGATCTAAACTACAACTTCGAACATGAGCTTTTTGGGACTAACTGTGTGCGTAATACCACTATGTGGGTATTTAATACATTTTATAAAAGCATATTCATAAAAAACAAAAAGGGCTCGTAAAATTATTACTAGAGTCCTTGAAACATCACCCCGTAATGGAGCTATTAAATTCTCCACATCCATTAAATGAAACCGTTTATAATAATGACATGTGCAACTCCCAGATAGGCTGAAAGAACGTGTATGATCCAATCATAATGATGATGAATAGGATTGTTCTAAATGTGAAAGGTGAAAGCGTGAACGTCAAACTCACCAGCTCCTGCAGCCTTTTCTTGCTCATGCCCTTCCGTTCAAGCTGCTTCTCAATGACTTTTGCGTTCTGGGCGTATGAGTCAGCCACTTCTCTCTGCAGGGATAACAACATGGATTCATTTTAGGGACATTCTTATTAATGTGGACCCTGCCCCCCCAATCAACCCCACCTCTTATTCCCACTTCACTATTATGGCCAATATCAGGATTCATATACCCCGTTTTAGCTTAACTGTAAAACAGATTAATGCAGAAAATGTACATATAAATAAATGTAGAAATCTAACATACATGTATAGTGACATTCCCTATACAGTTATCTAAAAAAGGTCCACACAGGCAAATGTGACTTCATCTTTCAGACTAGTTTAGAGATATTAGGAGGCTGGGAATCATGAAGGGTTTTTTTTTTTTTTTTTTTTTTTAAACATACCGCCTCAATCTCTTCCTCCTCCTCATCGATGGTGGAGACGGTGACAGAGCTGAACTTCCCCATGTCTTTGGTCCTCTTCGTCATCATCACCTGAATGGGAATGACACATTTCACGCTAAGAACGAGGCAAACGAAAACCTGCTGTTGGGAATTCCTTCCAGATAGGAGGGTCTGAGAAAGGGGATAGGTGGTCTAAAGAAAAGTTGTGACCCTGAGGAGTGCAGAGATGAATTTTGTAAATGAACAAACAAAAGGTCACGTACAGTAGGTTAAAGAAGTGTAAAGAGTTGGTACTTTATACTCCAGTGAATAACAATAAACCAACATGGATTCCAATCTATTTGTTTGTGATAATATTTTCTACAATATTTGCTTTTAATTAAAAAATATATATATTTAATATTTTTGACTGGGGTGAATCAATACGCTCCTTAAGTCACTGAACACATGATTAAGCTTCTAATTTTTTTTTCCTTTTGCTTCGTAACACAATGCAGGTTTGGCTCTTTATAATTAGCTTTGACTTTGAATCCTTCATTATCTACTAAATGGTAAGTTTTAGTGGACATGTGTCCAGAATCACCCTGGTCATTAATATGAGTTAAAATTGTATTGCCTGCAATATGGCTCAATGTGAATATAGGAGATTTTTCTTCATGAAATGCATAGCTATACCGGCCAATTATATCTCTAATCATGAAAAGCATGAACAATTATGAACAATTAACAGCTATTTAAGACTCTGGGGCTGCAGTTGTGGTTGGAATAAAAACGAGCATACACAGTGGGTCCCCAGGACCGACGCTGGGAACCCCTGGTGTAAGCAATGTTGTCTTATATATGCAAATTATCTAATCATCCGCATGGGACATTGTACGGAAGTTGCATTTAATTAAAACATTAAGCCCACCTTCTGTATTTTTCGTTTTTGTTCTACTTACACAACACTCTGGAATTTTACTGTGAACATGTGAAATAGCACTGATGAAAGCTGTAGCGCTTCAGTTTTTTTTCTTTTTTTTTAATTTATGAAAAAGGTAATCAAGGATTTCCTCAGAAATGCAAAACCATTTAAGCGAAATGTAATAGGGCTCAGATTTAAAACTGCCCGACTTAATTGTTCCATAAAAGAACACCTACGGACTTTTTGCTACACGACACCATGTATTCACAACCCATTTATGTTAATGATCACGATGGAGAACGGAAACCACAGTGAATTGAAAATAAGAAATGTATTTTAAAGTAAAAAAAAATTCCTGATCATTGCTACAACATAGCATGCTCAGCGATACCATACAAAATGTTTCAGATACAATAATTATCATATAATGATGCCCCATGTCATGCTACTCATTTCCACTAGACCTGCAGTGCCTCTGGGTAGCAGATGCGGGTTGCATACTGATTACTGGAGCGGCTTAGCTGATGTTTCCATACCAGGAACAAAAAAAGCAGTAAATAAAACATTATAGTTAATACTGAGAAAGAAACCCCATAGCACCACCAAACTGCATGACAATCTAGTTGGGTGTTTTGAGCAACTAATGAAGAAAAGGTTCGAATAAAGCTGCAGGTCTTTCCCTCCTGAATTTTGAGATCAAAACTCAAAGACACACTACAACAATAATAATAATAAAAAAAAACCTATCATTGACTGTCTATTCAAGTGGAGGTGGAAGTGACATAACGTGACATATTTTTTCTGTGGTTTTCATTGGTCAGTCGTGTTCTCAGGATTAAGACTCTCGGTTCACCGAGTAATGGCTGATATTTTTGATGTTTTTAATCTGAGATGAAGGGTAATTGTACTTACTTTCTACTGATAGTCTGACCAGCCAAGTCATGTCTCATGTATTTTGCTGGCTAGACATGAAGGAAAGTCTCCACGTTTTTATAGGTTAATTTGGGGGAAAGGAGCATAGTAGCTAGTAGCTGGCTATCAGTAGCCTAGCTATGTCACTTGCCTTAGTGTTTCTTCAATTGGTTATGTTTTCAGAAATAAGTGTGTCCGAAGTAGAATATTTTGTGAAGCAGGCTTGGGCCCTGTGACTGGCTGTTTGTGTCCAACCCAAAATGATACCAACTATGGCAGCAGGTTGGTGAGGCAACAACTGGTCCAAGGGGTCAGCTTAAGCTGGTTAAGCTCCTGGTTGGCTGGGCGCTTCTGGATGCACAAACGGAGTATACACACACTTTGACATCGTCCCACACACATCCTCTGAATCGTAAGAGACACGTGTCCACGGCTAACTTTGCCTTGAATCAGCGGAAGAGAGTTGCTGGGTATGGCTAAACGATAAGCTGCATTCTGGTGGGAAAACAAGCGACACCATCGCTGAAATAACCCATAATTTTTCATCTTCAATAATTACCAATACCTTCCTGCTACAAAGGACCTTTTTAAGTCAACACTTTAATATGTGATTTTATAAAGCAACATAAGACAGCTAACTGAGCTTGAAAGATATCAAATAGCTTGTGGTAGGATATAAAAAAAACCCCTCAAACACTAATATGCGTCTCCATACACACTACAAAACACATTCCACAGGGGTTTTGTAAACACGAAGGTGAAGTCAAGCACATTCTAAGACCTACTCAGTAATTACATCTAAACTTTAGAAGTTTTGGAACAAAGAATGCAGAATAGATTTCCATCTCAAACTTTCAAACAACTGCCCTTAAACAAACAACAAACCCCTCTCATATTACATTACATTTGCCCTTACTTTTTTTAAAATTGTCCTTTAAATTCAATAAATTGGTATGAGAATGCTCTAGGAAATACATACTCTTTTGTCCCGATTGTATCTTGTAAGTTATTTCTTGTAGACTAGTGAAATTAATAACAATAATAAAATTGTCTGTATTACTGCATCTTCTCCCTACCGTTTCAGAACCACAACGTCGGCATGCCATGACATTTTCATAATACTTTGGGTACATCAACATACAGTTGGGAAAATTGTTGGAATGGGATTGGGTCTGCTGGTGTTTGTTCTCTCCCTAAAATCAGAAACTATTTTGGACCCAAGAAACCAGGTGAGTGTATTCAGGTGAGGCTGCGTAATTAACTGCTTTAATTGATCATTTAAGTGCTGAGAGGGAACAAAAAACAGCACACCCCGTAGCTCTCGAGGACCAGATCCACCTGTCCATGCTCGAAAGGGAAAGACACAGAACATTTGGGAGCTGAATGCCTATACCGCCAGTATTCAACAGAATGTGTGAGGATCACTGTGATAATGAAAAATAAAATAAAAAAAGACCACATGTCATCTTGCTGAAGAAGAGAGCTGCAATCATGAAATTTGAGGTAATGCATGACTGGCATGAGCTCGCCACTTGCCCAACATTTCTTGCACACTGGGAGACAAGACATTGAGAAAAACACCAAGGAATTACTCTTTATGAAGTGTAATGAAACAAAAATTTGCCCATAAACTTGAAAACACATTAAAAAACTTGGAATACACAGATTTGGTTAGATAATTTCATTTTACTTATGTTACCCCACTCGATATAGCATTAATATTAAACCTTAATACAGATCCAAAGCTTCTGCAGAGTTGGAGGAACTGAAGTTAGAGATGAACTAAAGGGATTATATGGTTCGTACCCATGCCAAATCACTCTTACGACCTGCGCTCAGCTGGGTAATGAGAGATGGCTATCAAAGCAACACATAAAATATGTATGCAGCAGATACTCAGCTGGGGATTATGATGGTATGGCTAAAAATGATATTTAAAAAAAAAAAAAAAAACTATATGATAATTTCAAGGACACAAGGGACTTATTTGTGCTTCCCTGAAAATGTTTGCATTTACCATAGAGATCTGCATTAATACAATTGGGTTTGCTTTTTTGGATCAGAACTACTTTGTGTTCGAATGCATAATGTACAGCACACTTTGCCCCAGAAGTGTGTTCATGGTCCTGCGCGTCTGATTGCATAACAGTATTGTCTCTAGTGGAGATCATTTCCATACAATGAATACATAATTTATTGTTTACCATACCTTGACTGGCAATGCATGTTAAACTACATACTATATCACAAAAGTCGATTCTCGCGCTTTCCACTCAGCTGCAGAAATGACAATGAAACATGTGCTACATCCCATTGTAGCATACGTGTGCTTCTGATGTGGAGTTAGTGTTGAAACTTTTGTGCAGACCTCACCCTAATGTGCAGTGGGATAGAAACTTGAATTTCAGAGCATAATCCCAAAAGGAAACAAAAGAGGCTAACCCAGCTGTCATAAAAATACTTTGAAAATATGTTCTCTGACAAGCCAAACTTGAGGTTCAAAGACCACATAAAGGGGACTTTGCAAAGCTATGCCAAGCCTGGGGATTTTGAAACAGCTGCTGCCAACCAACGGTTATGGAACGCTATATGAAACTACGGATGAACACCCAGCGTACTAGCATACCCTCCAAAAACTAGCACTATGTCAACACAAAATACCAATACAACCATCAGTATCAACATGATTATTCAAGTTTTTATAAGCAACACACCTTCGTACAAATTATTAAACTAGAAGAACTACTGATTAAAGACAGCAAATGACAGAAACAACCAACTGGTGTATTTTTTTTTTTTTTTACTTGTTTGGGGACCAAGGTCACCAAACATGCAATCTCCAGCTTTGTAAAAGTCATACAATCCAATACAATCCAATCCAGTGAACACAATCCAATTGAAATGCTTACTATTGTCCCAACAAAGAAAGTTTGAGTCTCTCCAGGAATGGTCATCTACGCTCAAAGAGCGAAGTGTAAAATCATTCAGGAGAAACAAAGTAAACTTTATCCACAGGGTTATCTCATCTCTGCAAATTTTAGAGTTAACACAGAAATTACTGATCGCACCAAAACTGTCCAGATCCAGTCTCAGATCCTATCATGTTATGTAATCGTGCTACATATTCATGACTAAGTGGTACTGTTTCAAAAAGCACCAATGAGTTCCTGGAACATGGTACAAGATATCACAAGATATCAGGACATGAACCAATTCAAAGACTAATTAATCTGGATAGGATGAATCAATGGTAACCAAATCCAATAGGATTACATAACAAAGTATGAAAAAATAATATTCCAGGACACAGTTCCTTGTCTTGTGACATGCCCAGAACACAACAGACAATATGTGAATCCAAACCTTTCTTTAATCAGCTTTGTAATTAAATTGTAATTAAAATGGATGACAAGGTTTGAAATCCCTGACATGGACTATAATTGTATTTGTGATTCCTTAACAAGTACATACCCTATAAAAGGATGCATAATTGCATTCTGTGTTACTACTTAGGGATTTTAGCTGATGTGCAGTATTGTTATTTAGCTAATTATTTAGCTTGGCTGTACTACATATATGTACGACAGCAGAATGAAAATAATGGAACACATCTGAACTGAGTCAGCCATCAAACGTGTTTTCACATTCAGGTGATATATGCCTTTGAATTTTCGAAGAAAATGAAATCGACATACCCTGACTTTCTTTGGAGCCTCCTGCTTCTGGCTGTACACGCTGGTGTTCCCAAAACCCTGGCCAAACTTCACCACTGCACCATCCACAATGAATGTGACAGGAGTGTTTTTCATCTGATGCTGGTAGAAGAGAAGTAGGCCACACCTGCAGGGTAGACAGCAAGATTGTTCAGGTAGAATTCCAGAATAGTTTATGTACTGTGGCCGAATCGGTTTAGCATGCACAGGGGAAATGCTGCTCATTCAGGCGAGACTGAATTAGTAAAAAAATGAAAATAAATAAATAACGACATGTTCAATGTCCAAACGAATGTATTTAACTATTTGACTGTCAATTTCTTGCTTGTGCACCCAGTTTTTGAACAAAACAGTTTTTACAAAGAAAAGTATACACACTGTAAAAAATTGATGTTGTCCATATATATTAATAGTTTGCGCACTGTCCAGTAACAGAATACGAGTAAGTAATGTTTTCCACAGCTTTTAAGGTCAATGAGACATCCAGGTTTCTGAGTCACTGGTTTTTCAATGCCATTCTCTCAAAGCATGTTCAAGAGGGTACACCTCTTCAGCCAAACAGAGATGTATGGCACTTTAACACTGAACTACATTAGACTGAAAAGTAACATAAAATCTATGTTCAAGGGCAACAAAAACATTTCTATTCATAGAACATTCGCATAGCATCTGGAAATATTTAAAAAAGCTGATGTGGTCATATTTAATAACACATTACAATTTAAAAAATTCAACTACATACATCGATTTTTTTCACTAAAAATGCACTTCTAGAGAGATAAGACCTAACTTTTGTTTCGCTGTCGAAACAGAAATCTAAACTGAAGGACTGAAAGGAGGATGGGAGGAGAGTTAAAATCTTAGGTAGAGGAAGCTCAATAATTGAAGAGGAGGACTGGTACTTACTTTCCACATTTTTTTCGAAACTGCCTCTCGATCCCCTCTGGTCTGCATGGAAAGAAGAACCAAAATGGTGACTTATATTTGAACCTATTAGGAGGGCTCCAATTTGCAGGAAATCGTAAAAGAAAGTCATGCAGACATTTTCAGCAATTCTTGAAAACCCAACAATACACTGATTGTACATTTTGTATAATTAACCATGCAACATTGTGCAACAATTTTTATAGTAAACCGGGCTTTAACTCACGTATGGAACTAATTTACAGTGGATTTAAGGACATACCTTTTGAGATAGACGCTCTCATCCTCCTCGACATTACAGAATTTGTGAGCATGCTTGGCAGCATCGATGACTCTTGCTCTGTCCCGAGGCCTCATGGGAAGCTTCTCCAGTTGGCAGTCTGGTAAAAATGACACAAGATTCAAATTATGTTTTTCATTACCAAAGAATAAACATAAACTGTGCCAGCAACTGCAGATCTTAGGTTACCTTTCCCAAACTTAAAAAGAGCCTACTGAATCTTATCAAAAGTTTTATTGCTTTTGCGATTTGGTGTTAACATAAAAAATGCTATTTTATTAATAAACAATTCATACTTTTGGTATTTCTACCAATGTATGAATTTCTAGTGGTGTATGTCAAGTTCAAGTCAAGATATGTTCCAATCATGAACTTACAATACATGGCGGACCAATTTCTGAAGGTCAAAACAAGACGGGTGATAATATTGGCGCGTGAGTCACTCTAAAATCCTTTTCATGTTGCGGTATAGGCATCTGTCAAAAAGACTGACAGGCCTGCCTCAGGAGTCTCTCACGTTGAGCAGTAAGTGCTTTTCACAGTTCACAGCCACCTGTAATTCAACATTTCTGACAGCTTGCTTTTTTTTGAACCCGATTACCAGGGGCTATCATGCTGCAGTCTCAGAGCTTTCACACAGCCAGACACACTTTGAATCGATCCATCCTAGTTGGCGTCACAGTTCTGGTGGCTAAAGGCGAATAATTACACCACACCAACCTGCATCACACCACACCACCTAAAAGATCAAGGGTTCTTAAGGGTAGGGGCGGGAAGTATAGCTTTTAATTCTTATCACGTTATCGTTTTTATTTTGTTATGGTATACCTCGCAGTATTTGTTGATTCATCCATTCCCCAGCTGCCACTGGCTCGTAGATCGATAAAATGCTCAACACAATTTTGTGGGGTACACAAAACTAAGCTACATTGGAAATATTGTGCTCTGCTAATACCACACTTCATGTATTATTAGCTTCTTGAAGACCTGGCCATTTGATTGTGTGGCCATGTGGCATGTCGTACACATAGCCCCTTCTTGGAGACATGGAGGATGGGAGCAATGAGCTAACTATACAGAGAGAAGCAGAGGAGAAAAACAAACTGAAATTACACCATTTCCTTGGAAAAAATGAATGACTTGGTAAATTCTACCTCGGCTCGGTTGTTATGAGCAGCCACTTGAAACCAGCTTTCAAAACCATATTGACAGGAACCATTTATTTTGCAATATTATCCATAACTGCAGCAACTTTCTCTCAGTTTCCCACTGTTTTAAATACTGCACACTGCACAACTTAAGAGAAGGAATCTGTTAGCTTCGCTTGTGCTGACACCAGAATAGTGGGTATGCGGACAGGTGAGGCGACTAGCTGAAAGATCAAAGATAAGACTATTAGATATAACGGTAAACTGTGGGCTATCAACTGTATGCCCTGAGCATAAAATACATGCAAAATGGCAAGTCATGCATGTCTTCAGATATTTTTGTATCTGCATTTCACATTGTTACACCTTAGTTTTGAATTAAGAATTCAGACTTTAGAAATTCCTGATTAACACACCACTCACACATGCTTGGAAGGCAAGCTTTTCTGTGATACAACTATTGTGTATGTAATAACAGCAAGCAGTGGACTAATGAGTTAAAACCCCGGGTGTGGTGAGCAGTTAGCTGGGGAAATATTCCTTGCAAACACATTAAGGCACATTAGATCTCATCTTAAACATGTTTGAAGTAGTAATCAAAGGTAAAAATAAATAAATAGATAGCAGGAGACTACAACATCCATAATTTCTTTATTTGATGCACCATTTTCCATAGAAGAAGATTTTACAAATCAGGTTACACATGAGATCTGGTTGATGATGTGATTAACTGCAGTCTGTATCACATATTTCATTTATTTAACAGTTAAATTCGGAACTGGGCTTCAGTGTATCCCCTCGCGCCCCACCTGCTGCCAGTGCGTCCACCAAAGGTAAACACACCAGGTACCATGGAAGCACAGCCGACATGTGAATTAAAATGCAACATGGCAATGTAGCTTTCAGGAGTTCCAATTAAAAGGCATTATTGCCAATACGCTCAGTGGAATGTTGAAGGCGTGATGGATAATTACATTCTGTAGGAATGTGTGTGTGTGTGTGTGTGTGTGTGTGTGTGTGTGTATGACTAGTTTTGAACAGCAATACAACGGTTGCATTGATACAATATAGGAGGTCCTTGACTTACGAACGAGTTCCGTTCCTACGACTTGTCATAAATCGATTTTCGACATAAGTTGGAATTCATACCTAAATTATACCTAAGTTAACACCTTAAATCACTCACACTGTGCACACAACACATGAAGGACATATAAAATACAGTAATTAAATGAACAAGTAATAAAAAAAGAGAGAACAATTTCTTATGTTTATTTCTGAGGTCATATTTACGAACCAAACCGCTTAGTTTGAAACTAGATTTTTAAAATAATTTATGGGAGTGCGTCGTAACCACGAAACGTCCTAACTCGAGACCGTCATAACCCGAGGACCCCCTGTAGTCTCTTTGAAATCCGCATCCAATGGATGTCATTTGTGATTGGCTTGGTATGATACATGCATAATGTGTATCATCTTTGTCTTTTGGTATGAAGACTGGAAAAAACTCTTGAAAACCAAATGCTGTGAGTACAGGACAAGGTCTGAACCCTTTGAAAACTCTTCCAGTCTTATCTACAGAAGTGAGTGAGCTGTTTTAAGGGCCGAGCTGAAACGGTTCTTGACATTAAGGATCCTTTTGAAATGAAAAGGGTTTCTGAAAAAAGTAGGTCAACATTATTAATAATTATAGCTTGTGTGTTAAAATGCACTTCACTGCAAAACTAAAATACCCACAAAGTACACTATGAGATTCTTGAATAGCTTTCTACACTCTAACATTGGCTTAGTTTAACTGTTTTTTTTCTCTGATGACTGCTGACAAAAAATTATGCTTTATTTTGAATGGCACCTCTCATGTTTGAGCAAAGGCTACCCATTTCACTTATCACACTACATCAGATATACCTTCAAGCACATAAAATATTCAAAATGTTCCAGAATAAATTGAGTGAATGGAGGGATGCATCCAAGAAAGACTACAGAGACTTAAGACAAACAAGGCAGTGGGCTACAATAGGCTATATCCAAGAGCACTCTGGGAATTAAGGATGTTTTCTATGAAACAGAAATGAGGTCTGTTGAAACATGGCTGCATAATACCAATAGCTAAAAAGGGAGACCATAATGACATGGTAAATTGCAGATACATCGGTTTAACTTGCATCTCAGGTAACTTACTAGACCCTTTTATTAGGGGCAAATGGGAATTCATACTTGAAGACAATGGTACCAACAAAGCGACCATGTGCATGAGTTTTGTCCTTTGTCATTCCGAGCAAAAATCCTGGACAAACTTCCTTCACATGATGCTGAACAGTTTGTAATGAAAAACAAAACAAAACTGACTGTATTTCAGTCTATTGGTCATATCCATCATTTTGCGATAATCTGGGATGGAAACCATTGTGTAGTGTTGCTAATTAAAATAATAAAAAAATAAAAAAGTCCTTTGAATAGGTTTAACTTTTTTGGGACCAGAGAATACATTGTGTTTTCTCCCCAATGCTCATTGCAATTACTATAATTTATAATCATTTGTTTCCATGGATACGTATAAGTAAACTGTATAGATGCATTCCAAAATATGAATCATCTCAGAAAAATGCATTTCATAAAAGGTTTCACAAGCTGTCTCCTTACACAGCACCTTCCTACAAAGCATGCTGCCAATTAGGAGGCGCCCTGCATTTGAAGGATGTTTACTGTTTCTGTGACAACACTTTCCTTGTCTTGCCGCACTGTCCTTGCCCACTTCTATGAACCAGGTTTTACATTTTGTCCTAATCAGGCTCAATGCAATAACATACATATTATCATACCATTTTATTCACATCACAACAAAATGAAAAATATTCCATTCTTAACCCTTGTTTGCAACTAGAGAAGGACTATTAAATGTCATTTATTAACATTGAAGCCTATGCTTGCATCCTCAGGCAGTCTTCAATGCTAGTTGTATAAACATTTAGCATAACAAGTTAACTGCTGTGGTATATTGGCCTGTTATGACTTTCTGCTGCTGTCGAACCTTCCAGTAGGGTCCCCGACTGCTGGACCCTGAACTCGCTCAGAGGAATGACAAAGTGGTAACATCTTGACACTTTTTTGGCCTCTAACAGTCTGATGATTATGATTGTGTTCTTCACACATATATTACCCTTGAAGTCTGAAAACACATGGGCTAGGAGTGTAACCTGTATTTTGTCATGGTGCCATTTGGTCTCACATTGAGCAGATTTCACAAAACAAACTCAAATGCAAACTTTGTGACACTGAGGTAGTCCAGCAAAATAAATGTCCATGTAATACTGAAACCAAGTAAATATGAATGAATCTGTTTCATACAAAATACTTATTAATAAATTAAAGTCTTGAAAGGTGACTAAATTAATCGGCCTTTGATGGAGGGTTTGGGTTCCATCGATCTACCAATCATTCAACGCAGATCAGAGTGAATTTACAAGAAAAGAAAACGTGGTCTTTGGATAAAGTATTTTTTTTTTTTGAAAACATACCCACGTCTCCCTATAAACTAAACGGACTTCTTAAAAATTCTCTTGATGTACTATAATGGCATAGAGCATTTAAAAGTGCTCATTCATTTCTAAAGTTCTTAACTTTATGTGATAGCTTGACGGACATGTATTACCATTCCAAAGCACTTAAGACATTAAGAAACGTCTTGTATGGGAAATGTGACTTTCACAACTGAGCATGGTGCACTGTATGTATTTACACAATGTAACGTTAACGCAGATATAACACGAGTATTCTCAACCTAGCATCTAGCTCGTTGGCTAGCTCCTGCGCCACGCCACTTGTTAGCTACTGTTATCTGGAAACACGATTGATGCTTCATATTACGATTAACTACACTAGCCTAGTTTTAAATTACATTCACATCGTTCAACTCAGGAAAAAAATCGGCTCGGGAACTCACCTAAAACAAGTACCATTTGTCCACACAAACAGTAGTACACATGGAGTGGTTTTTCGCCATCGTCATATTCTTCCCGATCCCGAGTATCCGAGCAAACAACACTCCGCGAAACGACCTTCGGCATGTCCTCTCAGTAGTGAAATAATCTAAGTTTAAAAAGACCACACAAAAAAGTTCCTCTAGCTTGTTATTCTACAGCCAAACATTTCCTTTTGTCGTCTGATTATTACGTAAAAGGCTACCTATGTCTCGTGGTGATGACGTCACCAGTGGAGACGTCATCAGACGATAACGGGATATATAGTATACAATGGTTCAGTGTAAGGAGTTCTGCTTGACATGTAGACTACGACAGTGTTATCAAGAACTATAAATAAATTTATTCTCCATACCTGAATGGAATGATCACTCAGCAGCTTTTTGATTGTGGATTCAACTAATATAGTAAAAGGCTCCAATTAATTAATTAATTTTTCTTCATTTTCTTAATTAATGGAAGTCAGTGACTTTCAAGAGAAGGTATATCTTTAAAACCAAATTACAACCAAAGATTGTGTGCTTCTGACTTCCAGCATATAACAAAGGAATGTTTCTGTCAGAAAATCAAGGATACATGCTATCACTTGTTTATACTCCCAGGACTTTTAGTTACAGAGGTGTAGTTACAATGCTGCTTCATTACTTCAATTCTGTGAAACAAGGGATAACTTGCATCTTTAAATGCAGTGACAATAAACAGCCTATAGGACTTAAGAATGAAAGACTACATTTGACCGCAGTTTCACTGCCGATGTCATCTACAATCAATTTGCTGTGGCAACTCTAATGGAAGCAACATATTCAATATCAACTGCTGCTGTTGTACTTTAGCATATTTAAATAGATAGCACTCTTCTATGCAAGCACTCAAGCATTCAAATACTATTAATTTTAATATATAATTGAATTATATTTGGGCTATTGCTGAGTATATAATACCATTTTTTTCTTAGCAAGCTGTTTTCTGCTGATTTTTATTGTATGGTGCTGTTGTGACCGGTTCCAACAGATCTTATGACGTTGCATATTTCCAGACTGTAACAATGATATTTTATTTTATTTCATTGTTATTGTTGATTTGTGTTTGCATGCCCAATTGTCACGTGCTCCCCCTAAATACACAAAGAAACACAATGACAATTTTTTAAAATTATTATTTTGGTAATTTTAGGATTGGTACTTATAGATGTTCCTGCCTGGACTACTTCATGTTTCTTCTGAGGTTTACCTAAATAAATTAAGTTATGAGTCAAGATTTTCAGCTCATTTCCAATGTTAATATAAAGTTGTAAACAAAGCCCTCTCATAAAATGTGGTTTTTGCTTGTGCAATTGTAATGGTCTTAAACAAGCCTGTCTACATTTATCTTTAGCCTCAGGCTTCCAGGCACCACAATGAAACCACTGTGCCTGGTGATCTGAAACTAAAGCCAGCTTTTCAGTGGTAATAACAAACCAACTTGATTAATGCTGTCTTATGAAGGGTAAAATGAAAGATGTGAGAGTGTGACATGGGACAGATGTACCTGGGATTACTCTCTACAAAGCTATGCCACAGAAATGTATATTTGAGCATTTCCAAAGAAACTGCTTTTTTTATTCAAAAACCCTGTGACTCAAAACATCTGTCATTTAAATTTAAAAGATGGAAGTAAATGGGATTAAGGTGTCATACTAAAAATCATTAATGGCATCAGACTATAGTCTACCTCCAAAATGAGGAAAATTGGGGTGACACAAATGAATGATTTTTTTTCTTTAAATGACAGATAATCATCAATACCATTCATTCAATCAAGAAAAAGTTGTCAGGGATCATTAGAATGGAAGTAAATGGGACTAATGTATCATACTAAAACTCACGAAAAGACATAAGACTATTGTCTTACCTCCAAAATGAGGAAAAATGGGTTGACACAAAAGAAATAGCTTTTTTGTCTTTAAATGGTGGCTAATCAGGTATATTAATCATCTGAAGAAGAAAAAGTGATCAGGAATTATTTCAATGGAAGTATTTGGGACACATGTGTCATCCTAAAAACCAAGAAAAGACATAAGGCTATCGTCTTACCTCCAAAATGAGGGAAAATGGGTTGACACCAAAAAATTCTATTTTTCAACTTTGAATGATAGCTAATTATCTATATTATCCATCTGTAGAAGAAAAAGTTGTCAGGGATAACTTGAAAAGAAATAAGTAGGACACATGCGTGATCCTAAAAATAAAGAAAAGACATACGACTGTAGTCTTACCTCCAAAATGAGGAAAAATGGCTTGGCACCAAAAAATTCTATGTTTTGACTTTGAATGAGAGCTAATTACCTAAATTACCCATCTGTAGAAGAAAAAGTTGTCAGGGATCACTTGAATGGAAGTAATTGGGACACATGTGTCAAATTAAAAATCAAGAAAAGACATAAGACTATTGTCTTACCTCCAAAATGAGGAAAAATGGGTTGACACAAAAAAATAATTTTGACTTTAAATGATTGTTAAACATCAACATTATCCATTCTTGTCTGGGTAAATGGTCAGGGATTATTTGAATGCAAGCAAATGGGAAATACGTGTCATTCTAAAAATGAAATAAAGATATAAGACTGTTGTATTTTCTCCAAAATGAGGAAAAAAATGTCTTGACAAAACAAATACTTCATTGTATGACTTTAAATGATAGTTAATTACCTGTATTATTCATCTGTGGATGACAAACCTGTCAGGAATAATGTGAACAGAAGTAAATGTGATATATATGTCATACTAAAGATCAAGAAATGACATGACCATAGTCTTATCTCCAAACTGTGGAAAAAAATGGTTGACACAAAAAAAAAGTTTGTTGTCTAGACTCTAGAATTGCTCATCAAGACCCATATGCCATTGCGTTTACTGGGAGATTTTAAAAAAATACAGGTGTGATATGATAATATGATACTGAAGGAGACAGAGTTAAATTCTGGCAGGGTGTGATTTGGACGTGAGGAGGCGGAGCTCAGCTCCGGTTGGCTCCTGGGCAATTTAACCCCTGGGTCTTAATGCTGAGTCATTTGACATTTCATGAAGCCAAATCAGGAGAGCAAATAAATTCAGAGTAAGAGTCAGTGACATGTGAACATGCCATTTAATCTACCACAGAGGAGTTGATACTAATGAACTTAAAGAAAAAATCTCAGTTTCACAGTGTCCCCTTCTAAAGGTCTTAAATAGTTGATAGAGGAACAGTCAAACCACCCAGCTCAATTTAAACTGCTTTAAGCATTCCTCATGAGTAAACACACCTACAAATGGATCAAACAGCCAATTTAAATGCGCTTCATTGTGTATGAGTATTACTTTGTTGCAATGTCACTGGGATGAAGGTTACAGAAGGGAAAGTGTCTCTGCCCCTACCTTTGAACCTCAGTGAGCAATGGTTAAAGATCTGGAATATAATTAAAACAGACTATAAGTCGCCACAGGTGAGTCTGTCTGTGAGTGAGGCACTTGCTTTGTGTTAAGACTGGATACATGAGGGTAAGTAAATACCCCATGTAAATGGGGTAAATACAGTGTGCCAATTCCTGGGGTTGCACCTCACCCTTAAAAAGTACTAGGAGCGTTAGTAGTGTCGGACATTGTAAATAAAATTCTCATTAAAATAAAAGTCTCATTTTAAAATGTTATCATTTCCTTGTACATGCTCTTTTGCTGACCTTAGCTTGCATAAAGTAATAACTATTATTTATGGCATGTGCGGCGCTTCTCGCAATACACACAATTTCAGTGCATACCATTATATAACTTAATATGTGGTAGGGGTGGGCCAAGTACTCTGAGAAAATGAGTATGTGTTATGGATGCTGTTTTTTTTAAACAGGTATGATTACCATCCCATCATAAGGGGATATTATGCGTAAAGAGGGATGTTAGATTTGCATCCTATTTCATTGAATTGTTCCATTTTGATTCATTGGTTAATGTTTGCTGCTTGTGTGGGCAGGAGTGCTATGTTCTTGAATTGTCACATAAAACCCTTGCAGACTTGAAGTCTCCCAAAAATAAAAGGTTTTGTAGAGGGAATGAGGTCTGCGAGGTCTCAAGATTAATCCAAATTGAAACAGGGTTCTCCTTCAACTGCTACACGACAAACCGAAGCTGGCAGGCAAACTGATACCATTTTATATTAGGAACATCCTAACCTCCCTCAGAGCTAGGCAACTGCTTTTTTTGCCAGTTTTAATTGTAGGCCTCCTTTTGCTCCAAAGGAACACAACCAACAATTTAGCTCTTTCATAATCTTGTTTAAAAATAAAATAGAATATTAATTTATTTTTATTCTGTAGTTTGAATATACAATAAAATAATAATCTGAATTAGTTGTATCAGTTCCTGGTGGTGAAGCTGTTTACCTATTTAAGTCATTATGTTTCTTTCAGGTACTGGTTCAAGTTGGATTGTATTTTGCTGAAATGAAATGCTTATTTGAGTGTTAAAATACACAAACCTTGACAAAGACAATCTGACAAGAGAAAATAAAACCACTCAATTTGCTTCGAAGGATTCCCATTGACAAATAGATTTCAAAAAGTTATAATGGTGGATAACAGAAATTTATTAATAACACAGACAAGATATTTTGGTAATTTTATGTTGCTTGTCACCCACTGTTTTACCTTAAATTAAGGGACCCAGTTGTATGTCTTCAGCCAGTGACTCTGTAATGGGGACAGTCTGGTGCCTGTCTGAAGAGGAAAGCTGGGAAATCTGTACCCAGTACTGATAACTGAAGCTACACGTCCGTTATAGAGAATCTGTAACCTTGTACTGAAATATCTGTCAAATTAACCTTTTAAATGTATAAAGTTAATATGACCATTCAAATATTGCATTTTTGGTATCCAAGCAAAGAATTAGGCTGTTGATTTCTGCTTTATAAGAAATATTTATACTATTTGAGAGCCTTCTAACCATGTGATATGAGCTCCTTCCTTTACAAAACTCAGTCTGGTCTTTATTATTTACAGCAAGCAATATTATGTCTAGGTGTGATGCTAAAATGTCAGCCAATCAGAGTTCTATAATGCTATCAGCACATGCAATGCAAAGTCTTCAGGATTTTTCCCCTTTCTTCAGAATTTAGGAAATAGCAGCCTATCCGAGAGACTGCGGTAGGTCATTCTTGAGAGACCAATTCAACATTTAAAGAAGAGGATCCATGAGAACACAAAGAACTCTTTATTCAATTCACAACCTGGCCCATCTGGACTTGGTTCCTTATAAGTTTAGGGTTGCATTGCATGTGTGAAAAGGGCTAGAGATAGTTGGAAGTGTCAATACAGAGGAAAAAAAAACAAAACAAAAACAAAACTTTTCATCCAAAATTGACTGATTTCTCATATTTATGTAAACGAGAGTAAAATTATGTATTTATGCAATGTATTGTTTTTGCACATTATGTTCTATTACCATTTTTCTTTGAGAATATAACTTACAGGTAAATTTTTGTTTTGATAAGCCATGCTAGATATTTACTTATCTTGTCTCTGTGGTCATACACATTTTGCTTTCAGAATAAAATATTTTGTTTGCCTGCTGAGTCAGCAAAGATTCAAGGGCAGTTTGAATACCACATATCGTTTCAGAGCTCAGAAGTATAAACAGCTTCTTTTTTAACTTCTTCATGGTCTTCAGTGAGATTGTTCTATTTCCCCAGTTTTTTATACCTTGAAACCTCTTGCATAAGCATAACATGTTTCCCAAATCAATGATGGGTTATCTGCCACATTCCTGCCTGTATTACATTACATTACGTTACATTAAAGGCACTTGTTAGACGCTCTCACCATTGTAAGTCTCAAGGACTTACAAGGCAAAGTGCATATGAACGGTACAAAACGTGCAGAGGTAACCCTAGAAAGGGGAAAAGTCCCAAGTGCCAAAGGTGACCGAAAAGATCAAGACTCTTCTATAGACTAATCTAGTAAAGGAGAAAATTAACAACAACAACCTATGTTAAAAACAAATTACAGTTAAAAACAAGTACAGATAAGTGCAGAGAACATTATGAAGAGCAAGGGAGGGGAGGGGAGAGGTGTAGCCTGCAGAGGTGAGTCTTCAGTCTGTGCTTGAAGGTGGCCAGTGTCTCTGCCGTTCTGACCTCCACGGGAAGGTCATTCCACAACCGGGGGGCCAAGACAGGCAGCAGACGTGACCTGGAAATGCAGGAGCAGATAGGAGGAGGTATCTGGCGTCCAAAGGTGGTAGAGTGGAGGGGTCTGGCAGGGGTGTAGGGTCTGATGATCTTCTGGAGATATGCTGGAGCTGTCCCCTTAACGGCCTGGTATGCTAGCACCGATGTTTTAAATTTGATGCAAGGGATAACAGGCAGCCAGTGGAGGGCAGTGAGCAGGGGGGTGACGTGGGAGCGTCTGGGGAGGATGTAAATCAGACAAGCTGCAGGGATCTGCTGGCGGACGCCAGAAGGACAGCGAGGAAGGAGTTGCAGTACTCCAGGCAGAACAGAACCATCGCTTGGACCAGAAGCTGAGTAGAGAAGTCGGTGAGGAAGGGGCGGATCCTCTGGACGTTGTACAGGAAGAACCTGCACGTCCGGCTCACCGCTGTAATGTTCTCAGAGTGTGACAGTCTGTTGTTAATCACCACTCTGAGGTTCTTCGCACAGGACGAAGACGACACCAGGGTGTCCCGCTCTTCCAGTGTATGACATTTCTGAAGAGCAAGATGAAAAGTCAGCTCTTTTTCCTGAAGGATAAAGTGTGTACCAAGCATCTAAGTAACCACACAGCCAGCTGACAGAGCGTTCAATTGCTTTGTAAGATGAAAACTCCTCAATGGGAACTTGCCTTTTAAAGGACTTCGCTGACAACTCAGATCCCCTCTCACAAGAAGTGTCTCTGAGGCAGTTTCTATGAATTCAGAAAATTGTTTGGCACGAAAATCAGGTGGAAAAAACTTTCAGGGTCAATAAACAAGCTGTCTATGGTATGGTATGAAGTATGTGAAGACCTGACCGGTCCAGCTGTACTGGTTGATGTCCAGTTCATGACATTTGTCATTATTCAGATGGGTTTCTTGCAAGAGGCCAAGATCTATGATCTCCTTCCTTAGTATCAATAAGACATTTCAATTTATAACCCACCCACACAGCCCTCTCGCATTTCACATACATAATTTTAACTTTCAGAGGACCATTATTAACCCAGTTTAACCCTGTCAAGTAAAATGTGTATTTCCCTCCCACATATAAGACCTCAGCTGCATTTACTACTCCCACATGTGTAGTATTCAATGCTGCTGACACTAGCACAATTTTGTGACCTTATTTTCTTAGCCCAGAACAGCACATTGGACAGACAGATTCTGAACCAACAAATAGGAATTCATACACTTATGATACAAGAGACAAAATGATAACATGAGAGAGCCTCTGGGGCAGTTTCCCATATGTAAGGGAATTTGTGAAATAAAGGGTACTCCTCAAGAATATGAATTCCTCTCTTCCTCTCTCTGGAATGTCAGTTAAACTCCCTATTTTCAAATAGACTGTCTTGGTCAAAGTTGTCATGCCTCCATTGGACAGCATTTGAGAAGTCTTGATAGAAAAATATCTTGTTACTCTGGTGTGCCCCTAATCTTCCCATCTGCTGGCTAGACTTACCACTTGTCTGTCTGCAAAGTTATGAAGCCGCAGTATAACTGGAAGTGGCTTCTGGTTTACTCCTGGGGTTGGCGTCAGTGATTGCTGGACCCTCTCAAGCTCGATATTCGCAGCATTGGTCCTGATTTTGAGAGGTGACCAGTTGTGGCTGCCCTCTGCACTTTCAGGCAACCTGATAACACAAGTATTTTTCCACCGAACTCTAGTGATTACATCGTCAACATGCTCAGACAAATAAAGGGATTTACACCTCAAAAGCCTGTAGCTTATCATCCACAGATTTGAAGTGCTTTCAACCACTCTAGTTACCTCCTCAGCTTCTTCTAATCATTCGCTGGCATTCTTTAGTTCAAGAGCATACGCTTGAACACTTTGTATTAGGGAACAGTGCTTGATGGCAATCACTCTAGAAAATCTGACCTGTGTCTGAAATTTTGACTGCAATAACCTGGAAAGTGCGGGATCCAAAGCAGGGGTCCACTTTCTGTTCACTGTCTCAGCAGGAAGATCTTTTTCATCAGCTGTTTTTCTGGCAGGCTTCAGTACTTGTTGAAGGAATCTGGCCATTAAGTTTCTAAAACTATCTGAGCCACTATATTCCATAAAGTGACTCAAATGGCTGGAGGTAGCTATGCTAAGTCAATGGTGCTGGAGCTTCCAAAATGCCATGCGCCTGCCTATTCACCCCTCACTTGTGTCCATAACAAACAGGTCAGAAGAAAGTTTTATGTGGGGGATGAGTAAAATAGTCTCGTAAAGATGTGTAAATTTGCTTTATTGCAGGAGATATATGTACAGGTCTAATCAACAGGTATAATGAAGTAGAAAACCCTGAGAATCTGGATGCACATGTTACTGTGGTGGTGAAGGTTAGAGCAACTTGTGACACTGACATTATTAAGAGCAACTGATTCGTTGTTTCAAACAGGTCCATTTCCCCCATTACAGCTCATAACACAACATTTCCCTTTTGGAAGTAATGTCACATCAATTTGGCAATTATCACGAAGATTCAAACATGTGTCTCCAGCTGACAAAGTTCTTTGGCTTTACCACTGGCATTAGAAATAGGTCACATAGCCCATTTACATGATATATTATTGCCCCAACTGATTCTGTAGACACCCTTGGGTGGTGACTCAGAATAAAACCTGACGGACACAAATGGGAGGCCTGTTTGCTTTAGTTGAGTCATAGTCTTCTAACAGCTTAATTATACCTTAGATATATTCAATACTTAAGTACAGTAAATGGTGCCTAAAACAATACTAAATGTGATGTCTGTTTGACAGTCTTTGTATTGATTGCTGGTGAGACAGTTTATGATTTTATCATTGATTAATCATTTGACAGTCTTAGTGTCAATACTTCAGAGAAATCTGAGTTCCATATGCAATAATTTTCATGTGAAAATAATAGACTGTGAATAAACAGGGAGCAGCTAAGTTCTCTTGTCATAAGTAAAAATGTAAGTGGGGAAATTCTGTAAATGAAGCTAATATGAATAAAAAATGATTCAGCATGTAAAATCTGTTATGGCTGATTTTCAAAGTTAATCTGCAGACTTTTAAAAAAAGATCTCCTCAGTTCCTCAGTTCCAGGAACCAACTTTTCAAGAACTATAAATATATAATCAGATTTATTTTTCTTCATCCGAGGCAATTAGAACCACACAGACAGACTGAGGAGTCATGCCAGAATAGGTTTTTATGAAATTGTGAAAATTAAAAACAGTAGCTTGACCATTTATCTTGATAAACAACATGTAAAATAATATTGCCAGACATATAATTTTTCTATATTTTATTCAAATGGTAAGTATCACACAGGCATATTTTTATATCACCATCCAGTTAGTATGGAATTTATAGTTTCAGATGGCATATTTTATAAAAAAAAAACATAAAACATTTTAATTTTGATTTATTTATAACAAGTGGGAAATGGAAACTAGTTTCCAGAGTAAATTTGTTATGTCCAAGTCCAAACATGATGCCGTAGCGGATACTCTCTGGATTAAATGATGAGTTTAGCCGGTCAAAATGGCCTGTTTTTCGTTGTGATGTGTCTATGTTCTTCAATGCATTTAAGATGAAATCTACTGTAAATATATTCATGAAGAAGCTATTTACAATTGACCTTATGTGTTACATAAGAGGACAGTATATTAACACTATTCCGCCACCTCTAGTGACACTCCTGTAATTGAAGGTCTGTTGATTTGTTCGTCTGCATTAATGTATCACCTTCAGTCATGGCCGATGGAGCAGCTCCGACCTCTCTAAGGGTTATGTGGGGACCCATTGGCCTTTTTGGTGGCAAACGTAATGAACCGTGAAGGTGCTGTGCACCTGCGGAATGTGCCGACTTGCCTCAGATGTGCAGGACAAACATATTGACAGCTGGAGCTCTGTTTTATCTATCTTAGCTCTCAGGGTTTGGTCTTATTCTAGGGCATGTCAGTGGTTCAAGGGTGGATTATTTTGGTACAAACTCAGGAACATCATCAATAAAAGTTGGACTGCTGATCTTAATTAATCAGGGATGTGATTAATAATATGAGAAACTGTTATGATATTCATCTTTTACATATCTTGATATATGCAACAATAATCTTTCACCCTGTAATCTTTTCATTCTTATTCATTTTTGCATGTGTGTGTAACCCTATATAGGCATGCATAACTCTCTAGACATTGGGTTCCATAAAATTGCAATAAAAAATTGCAACATGATTTTAGACCTGGTTCTTGTCAAAGCACAATTGCTTTCAGTTACATGCATGATAGCAATGCACCACCAATACTACTTATCACACCTTACCTTATGACCAACATGCCCAGGTGGGCACAAGATCAAGAAGAGGGCTTTGTGAAACTCGAGCTGCCTCCTGTAGCTTTTAAGATTTTACCAATTCCCTTGTTTGGGATAGGATTAAATGTGGAACATGGGATTCATGGTTAAGAGAAAATTTACTTAGGGAAAGTGGCTTCAGCTAAGAACAAATGTTTGCAAATTGTAAGTACGGCTCCATTGTCATGGCAATGAGTATAAATCTTAGAGTCGAAGGGGTCCATTGCAGTTCATGCAGTAACACAAAGCTATGGAGGAGCTTAGAAGTATTCACTACAAGTGCTGTGACTGGAGACATGAACAAAAAAAGGAAAACTGAATGAGGTTACTGAATGAAACTGAAACTGAATGAGATTAGATGGAGTGGAGAATGCCTCCACTGATTCGAACGGTGAGGCGGTAGTTCCATGCAATGCGCTGAGCACAAGGTCAGAGAGAAAATACGGTCCGAGAGATGACACTAATGCAGCGCTGCTTGAAGCCGCGCTGGAAAAGGAAGCTGTGCAGGACAGGTCTGTCAGGTTTCATCTCGTTTTAACATGCCACCAGTAAGCCTCACAAAAGGGGTACATCTGAAGGGCTGTTAGTGAAGTAGTACCCAGAATCCTGTTGGGAAATTCTCTGCCAAAGTGACAAATCCATGCAACAAAAAAAAAAATCCTACAGAATAGATTTTATAGCGGTCAGCAGAAATTGGCTTGGCCCAGGCTATGCTCCAAAGCTATTCAGGCTATCAGATACATGGATGTGTTTTGCAGGGAGGACTGCCTCCCTGGGAAACTGATGAGGCTAGAGCTGGATGAACAAATGGAGCCAGTTTAGCTTCCAAATTGATGTGCACCAGTGTTGCTGTACAACTCCCTGAAAGAAGAGCGAGCTACCCTCCGGGGATCATCGCTGCAGGTAGGACCAGCCCAAGCCTTTATGGGGCCCTAAGCCGAATTTGATCCCCCCATCTCCTTGTGGTACATTTCAAGCACTCTTCAGGGCCCACTGACGGTCATGGGTGCCCTAAGCAGTGGCTTAGTTTGCTTATGCGTCGGGCCGGCCCTGGCTGCAGGTGAGAAGGACACAGAGTACACACAACCAGCCTTGTGGTGCTAAAGAAACCTAAGAGGGAAACTGAGAGTATGAATAGATCCAAGGCCTCTGAATCAGAAAAAGGAAAAAAGTTCTTTTCATTGAAAAGGAACCATCAGACGCCCCGAACGACCAATGTCAGGGGAGGACAGTGTTTCCTCAGCATACTAAATAACCTTGCTAGAATTGGCAGCAATATATCGGAGAGTTATGAACCATTGAGGCAGAAAAATAAGGGTGTGCAGTGGGGGTGGACTGAGTCACACGGAGATGCAGTTGATGAGGTCACAATGATGGTCTCACAGGTATCCATGGTGATTAACTATAACACAAAGTGTGGGACATGCACCAACCTCACCAGGTTACCCAAAGAACAGTGACAAAGTGGACTCTACAGTGAAAACATTGAAGTGGCTGTTAGCAGTAAATGGCAAATAAAACAGATCTGTATTTACTTCAGAATGAATATGATGAAGATTCACATATGATATATTGTCTATGTGTTTGTCCATCAGGTAACAGATTTATCTCCAAAGTTTGCTAATATTATCTGTACACAGACAGACAAAGTTTATTATGTTAACTACAGCTAATTTTATGCAGTTATAAGTGTTCTTCTTTGAACAATATCACATATTATGTTACTTCAGAAACCATACAATTCATGTTAATAGATTCTATGTATGAATCCATATAAAAGCAAATGTTAATTCACAAAAACTGCATATAGGGTATGCTTAATGTTAGTCAGGTGAAGGTAATGTTAATTAGCTAACTAACTTCAACCAATATGACAGTTTTGTTCTTTTGAATTACCAGAAGAGAACAGTTAGAAATAACAATTATTCAAGGCAGGGTGGTTTACATTTTTGACAGAATTTCCTACCACTGCACGCTCCTAGGGACTCAGCACCGTATTTCTTCCTCACCGCTCCCAGCATCCCCTCCAGAGTTGGAGGGCTTCCCCCGGCACCCATGTCATCAGAGGTAGCACCGCTATTGCACGCTCCTAGGGACCCAGCACAGCACCCCCTCCCCCCCTCCCTCTGTCGGCATCCCCTCCACAGTCGGTGGGCCCCAGGCGGTGCCCGTCACACCGCCTGTCCTACCACTGCACGCTCCTAGGGACTCGGCACTGTATCTCTCCCTCCCAGTGTCCCCTCCGGGCTTCCCCCGGCACTCGTGTCGCCGGCGGTGGCACCACTATTGCACACTCCTAGGGACCCAGCACAGCACCCCCTCTCCCCCTAAAAGTGGATGTTACTTCTGCTTTTAAAATCATGCCAATCGATCCCCTTCACTGGCACCTATTTGGTGTTAGGTGGTGTGACGAGTTTTTCCGTGGGTCTAGCCTTCGGTTGTAAATGCAGTCCTAAACTTTTTGATACTCTGTCTGAGGCTATATGTTGGATTCTTTTAAATCGCCGCAGTGTTCCATTCGTCCTTCACCTGTTGGATGATTTTTGACGATTACGCCCCCTCGTCCCCCCTGGCGTCCGGCCTTGCCTCTCTACTCCAGGTCTTCCGGAACCTTGATGTCCCGCTGGCCACATAGAAAACCTTCGGCCCTTCCACCTCTCTAGAGTTTTTGGGCATTTTTCTAGACAGTAAAGAATTCCGTGCCTCTCTCCCTAAAGAAAAGCTAGACCGGATTAGCAAATTATTGTACGGCCAGTTGTCTAACCCTCGCTGCACAAAAAGAAACATTTTGTGTCTCCTCTGTCATTTAAATTTCGCCATGCCTGTCCTCCCCTATGGCAGGTCTTTTATATCTTACTAGAGGGAACTCCAGCTGTGGCACCTCCTTTTAAAAGATTGTAACGGGATCTCATTTTTCTACAATGACCATGTTTCCTCTCCTACTGGCCTACAACTATACACCGATGCTGCCCCTTCCATGGGCTTCGGCACTTATTACCAAGGCTGATGTTTGCAGCCCCATGGCCTGTTGAGCTCTCTTCTCTGCTCCCTTCCGAATCTTCCTCCACTCTGTTCGACTGTACCCGGTGGTCGCTACCGCGGTCATCTGAGGGGCCGAGTGGAAGCAAAAGACCATCTGAATCCATTATGATAACTTAGCCATAGTTCACATAATCAATAAAGGTCGCTCACGCACTAACGCCATCATGCCACTCCTCCGCTTTCTCACCTGGACTTCCGTTTGTAACCAGTTCATCATCCCCGCTGCTCACGTCCCGGGTCATCATAACTAAATCGCTGAGTGTCTTTCTCACTTTCAATTCCAGAAATTCTACGCATTGGCTCCAGAAGCAGACAACAACCCGGTTCCAGTCCCTTCCTATTTACGACTAACGTTCCTGTGAATCACCCGCTTCATCACCTGCACCTGTGCTCCCTTGACACAATCCTTCAAGCCTCATCACCACACACACTCCAGTCATACTGCACTGCCTGGAATTGCTTCAAGTCATTCCACGCTCTCTACAACCTCCAATTCCCATCATTCAGTTTAGTCACATACTCCTCATTCATCTCTTACGCTAACTCACATCTTCAAATCGAAACCTCTACCATCAGAGTATACCTAAGCAGTATACAGTTTTTCCATAAACTCCTGTTCGGTTCTAATTGCTCATATACATAACCCACAAATAAAACTCCTCCTAAAAAGGTACCAAAAGCAAGACCCACAAGACCCAACATTTAAAAGCAGTCTTGTGTGCATGTGGTTTTCCCTCTAACAATATTTCTTCCCACTCTTTCAGAATCGGAGCAGCAAAAAACGGACTTCCAGACCACCCAATTAAACACCTGGGTCGCTGTTCCTCTGATGCGTTCCAGTCTTACATCAGGCTCAACACTCCAGACATTAACTCCGCTCACATCGCTCTGGTCCATTAACGTTTCTCTTTTGCAGTCCCATCATCTCCATTCTTAGATCTTCCAGGCTGGCAGTCTTTGGGGGTCCTCTTCTCCTACGAGAACATCTTCACTCCTCTCCCCCTTAGGACTGCAAGCCCAAAACCAGTGTACAATTCCTGTGCCTAACCATTTAATTAAACATTCTATTCCTTCCATTGTCTGAGAATGTTTCTACTGAATTATTAGATGATTATCAATAAATAGTCAGTCATGTATTAAGTTTCTTTTTCTTTGCTAAATGTGAAAATAAACACGTAAACATACGTTATGAACGGTGTAGTGCAACACAAATCAGATTTTTTAGCATCCTGTCCAGTTAAGTGTCTATTCCCGTTTGTGAGTTTTCACAAGAGATCACTGTTCCTCTTTCCTGGCACATTTTCCCTTGTTTGGTTTATGCCATCATAATTTTCAAATGACATCCCCCTTGAAATATAAAATAATTAAGCTGTTTCTGAAACAGACTGACAAGTATTTGACTTCCCACAAAATCTGTTAAAAACTCATATACTTTAATTTTAAAATATATTTTATTACAAAAGCACATTATTAATTAGTATTGGCATCAATATAAAACACATGTGTAGATGCATTTATAGGTGTGATTTAGTTTCCAACTGTCAGTCTTTTCTGAATTTGGTTTTTCCATTATTTTCTGTAATACAGATATTGATTCCAATTCATCAAGCTGGTGGATGCCTGAAACGACTGTGCAGAAATAATGAAATGAGATCGAATATACACTGTTTCTCTTCCCCCTGCCTGCCTCCAGGTGACTAACAGGTGTGCTTGCAAGTGTAATTTTACATTGTGACAACATCTTGATGCGAATCGAGATGGGAGATCATTACTTATTGAGATTGACGCTGCAGGGTCACTTCATTTTTTTTTCCAGTCTTTGAATTTACTGAATGAGTCCGATGCTATGAAAAGCCAAATCCGTGATGCTCACTGCTGCTCTCTGCTGTCCTGCAGGTCATATGCCTTATTTAAAAAAGTGACAAAGCCTTTCACTGACAGAACATGAAAAATACAGAAAACGGCTCATTAAGGATATAATATTAAAATTATCACTGCATACCTGTGTGCGTACAGGAGGAAACGCTCAAAGGTGAATTTTTCATCGGGGGAAGTACAGTGCAGTACCATTCTTTAAATAATACATCGGGTTTGACATTTATTCATTTCCGCTTGCTTCTTCAGTGGATGAGACATAGGGCTCCGCGAGTCCACACCGTTTTCTTTGCAGTGTGCTCACAGGCATGCGTGTGTGTATGCGTAAGTGCAAGCGACTGTCTGTGTGTGTGTCCCCTTCAGATCTGACAGGGGAAAGCTTGAGGAATCAGTTAGAGCAGCACCTCTGCTTGGCCGGCAGTTGCTTGGATCTGGATTTAACCGAGGACCACAGCGATGGCTCACCTCACTGTCTTCACGTACCTAGCAGCACTGATCACCTTAATAGGTAAGTCATTTCCTTTGATCTATTATTTTCATTGGGTTATTTTGAAATACACTTACAGGGAATTCAGCATGCGGTTAAAGAAAAGGAAGCAGGGAGATTTAAATAGCCTTTTCTCTGTGTGAGGTGTCTCTTCATGAAACTTAAGGGTTTACAAAGAACAGCATGTTTTCTCATCTCATTTTTTGGTAATGTTACGAACTCAGACGTGACTCATCTGTATTGTTTCTAGCTTTAGTGTATAGTATTTCTGTATACATACATATTATAGGCTTTTTAATGCACTTCAAACTTGCATTTGATATTACTGCATGTCATGGGTTCCCTATGGTCAGAAAAATCGGAGAAAGGCTATCATGTAAAAATATTAAAACTGAAGAAAATTATCAAAATAAACAGATTCTGTTGGATTTCAGTTGATTATAACTCAGGTTTAAATTTTTCAAGAATTCAAACACACTGGATCTTTGTGTGTAATTGTATAAAGTCTCTTAAAAACCTTAATATTCCACCTGTCACTGATAAATCAATGGATGTGACGGTGAAGAGAGCTGTGGCAGAAATACCATCTCAAAATGTTTTTTTCTGGCTTCTGAAGAATACATCCTGTACTCCATCCTGCAGTTAATTATCAGCTGAAATGTCAAATGTATTCACTCACGTAAACTGGAATACCATTGAATGTCTCAAAACATGATTGTTTTGAAGGTGAATTCATATACATTTTGTTTGCATCCTCAAAACATATTGCTATGCATTATTACTTACAGTGAAGGTTGATGTTTTTGTTCAGTTGGATGAGAAAATCTCAAAACTGCAAAAAAGGCACTATACAGGAGAAGGGTTTTCTATTTACTTTTCCTTGCTTGGTGGTGGTCAACAATACTTACTTTGCTGCATTTGAAAATGACAATAGAATGAAATGAGTACATAATGGTCTGTTAAGTACAGGGAAAAGATACATTTTGATTTATTTAATTTTGAAAATGGAGTATAAATGCTTTCCTTGTTATTACATGCAGTAGACATAATTGCTTAAATGATGCACTCCATTATGCACTAAATTCTTTAACCAAACAGACAAGTTATATACAGGAATGTGTCAGTTGTCAGTCACACGGTTTAGACATTTGAAAAGTTTACAATATTTTAAATGTTGTATTTTAAAAAGGACATGAAGCATAATTTGGCCTTTCATAGATTATGCAATTACAACATCATGTTGCAAAACATACTAATCAATACCAGAATAAATGTAAATTATTGATATTATCAAAAGTTGCTTGGACTGTCTGAAAGGACAGTCCTGTGAATTCAGCATCACAGTTAATATATTCATGGCAATTTAAGAGCCTCTTGTTACTGTTGTAAATGAGTGTTCACGTTTGACTTCTCTCAGACCCAGACTTTGCAATTTTATGTAACAGTCTGCAGTTATGTTCAAATTCTCATAACCTAAAGGTGGTGAAATATACATGTGCAGAGATTAATCACTCAGTATCATTAGCATAACTGATTTGTTTTAATTTAACATTTGACATGTACCATGCTGGAGGTTTTTATTTTTATTTATTTATCTTTTTCTAATGAAGGACTGTATGTCTGTTATTAACAGCACGATCCAATTTAAAATGTTGTAAAGACGGAGAATGTGACTATCGCTTTTCTGAATATTATATGGAGTTAGATGCAGGTCACTCAATGACCACCAGATGGCACATTTCCTATAGAAACCAGGATAGCAGCAATACACAACATGACTAATTGTAGTACTGTATAACATAATTGTACAGATGGCAGTATGAATATGAATGTTCTTTGTGTCTATGAAATATTTTTTCCTTGTGTATTACTTGTGTAGCTGGGCTGTATATATACATATGTAACAATAAATACAGACAATGCTATCAATGCATTTCTATGAAGTGCTTGTTTGGCAGCAAAGACATATTTGTACAGTATACCAGGCTATTATACAAAAATTGATAAAGCCTCTAAGTGCCCCATTGTGTTATGCAGACTGTGCATATAAATATAGAATCATTTTGGCAATTGTTCCTGTATGGATTGGGATTGCATTGATATGGTCTATTCACCTATGAGCTTCCAGTTCTTATTATTACATTTCTAACTGCACTATACACAATGAGTGGTGCAACTAGCATATGAATGTGTCTGCACTCAGAATGTTCATTCTCCAAAACTCAAATTCTACAACACACATTTGTATGTGCATATATACATTCAATTTATAAGTCACGCATTGCTGGTGCTCCTGAATATGTTTTACTATGCAATCAGAAATAGCATTTCACCACAAAATTGCTTTCCAGGTGATCTATGTCATCTTATATTGCGCTTTGTTTTTTCCCTCAAAGTCTTTCCTCCTGGGTTTGATGAATGGGCCTATTTTCACGACAATTTCTTCTGTAAGAGGAAAAATTCACACATCTAACGCAGTTTGAAGCTGCTGTGCAGACCAAGGCATACTGCATATACAGTTCATGCTCTCAGCTGCTAAAAACACAATACCATCTCTATAGGACCGTTATGATATTGTGGTGTTAAATGCTGTTAGCCAGGCTATAATATTAACATAATGAAAGTTATACAAAGTTTTTATACATATTATATTAAATACAGTTAAATAATTCATTATTTTTTCCATACATATAGTACACGTGGACTGTTAACAAGTATTGCAGGCTACAGTGCAATAGAATTATTTCCATTGGAAAACGTCATCCAAATGGGTAGATATCACATCAGTTAGCTATTGGACTGATCTCTGGTCTGCCAGTTCTGTCTTCATATCAGTTATAATTCTTTAGGTTTATAATAGTTTAGGTTCTATGGAATCCTGGGAAACAATTTTCTTATGGGAAAGGGATATCCTTTGGTTTATTGTCAACCTCTTGGATTGGCAATTATGTTTGCCTTCTTTGGCCTCCAGACGAGAGAAGAGAAGGGAGGGATTGAGCATTTGATTGAGGTCCCTAATCCCTTTCTATAAAACCTGATTGTTAGTCTTTAAGGATTTCAGATGGTGAAATTCATTTTGGAATAAATGGTCATACCTTTGAAAAAATACCAGTACATGAGCAAATGTAAAAGATAACACCTAAACAGTTTTCCAGATTACTCTGCTATTCACAAACATTTACAGGGAAGGCAATACCTTCTTGCTTTGAGACACTTGTCAGGCAATTCTGTTAGGGAGTTTAATAGAACAGGTTTATTTATTTTTCAAAAAACGTTCTGTCCAAGACACATCACGCGTGCACTTACTGGCAAACTCTCTTGATGGTTTTACATGAAAAATGTCAAACATTTAAGAATACTATCAAAACATTGAAGAATGTTCTGAAGGAAAGTATGTAATTGGGAAGATTTGTTATCATTGCAGACAGAAAGTGAACATGAATTATACATCCACAACTCTACTTAAATTGCATTTCAGTTTGAATAACAAATCTGAAACGTGTTCCTACCAGCAATTTTCGACAGTAGTCTTCATTTCAAGATAACATTCAAGGGACATCCATAAACTATGCATGCTAAGAATTGTAACCATAACTTGAGAATATTCTGAGCACAAAAATCTTTTCAGTTGGGTTTCATATTTTTCAATATAACCAATTAATTATTGAATTGTTTTGATTATATTTTTATGATATTATTTCTGGGTATTAAATGGTTGAACATACTTTTTCTGACTTGGAGATATAGATTTTAGTTTTTTGACATCAGCTTGATGTGGCATTATGATTTTGAAATATGGGTCAATTTCCTTATTTCACTGAACTGTCTCGCTGTAAACACTTTTAGGAGCAGACAGGATATTGCACAAATCTTGATGTCAAAGTTGTTTCCTGTATTCAGAAAAATGCAGCGTGAAGCCGAGTAAAATGTATTTTGTCACTGAGCACATATATCCCACCTGATGCAACCCAGCAAGTTCTGCGTCATGTGACCGGAAAAAAACGTCTTGAGGCTATGAGGTCACGCGAGTGGTGGCAGAAATGGCAAAGTTGTTGAAGATTACTTCCATCAGTCATGTGACCTGACAGCATCATGAACTGTGACATCCTGGAGGATAACCAATGACAAGTCAGTTGACTCATGGATCTTCAGCTGGATGTAGATGACCCCCTCACCACACAGAAACAAAGAGGGTCGTTTGTGTCCTGGAGAGGGATATATGTATGTGTATGTGTACATCAATATGAATTAAGAGGTTTAAAGATCTGAGGGAGTTATGTTTTCCTTACACTCTCATTTTTTTATTTTAAGTCAGTCTACAAAGTCAGTTACATAGGTGGTTAATTAGACTCAAATGCTAATTAGCAGTGTGTTTCATCTACCAAACTGTAAAAAGGGTCTGACAGTCAAAACTTAAGTATGTGACTTCCCAAAGCAGCATGGGATAGGTGGGAGAGTTCCAAGGAGGCCTCATAGCTGGGGTGTGAATTACTGGTTCATTGGTTAAAAAACTACAATTACTGAATGTACCAAATGGAACAAAAAATATGCCAAGATATATTAAACCCGAACGTACTGCATTGACAAAGAGAAACAGTGTGTTGGGGAGTTCAAGTTCACCAACAGGGACATACAGACACTTTACAGGATAGCTGCTAAACACTCTAAAGTTATGGACTCAAAAATGAACAAAAACTTGAACCAACACTTCAGCGAGCCAGTCGCCGCAAAAATGATTTGTTGTGAGTTTCACAGAGCTTGTATTTATTTCCACCATTTGAAAACCGCTAGAATCCAGGGCTAATACACAAAGACACCCAGCCTGGTGTAAGGAGCACAGAACTTGGACCGCTGAGGGAGTGATAAGAACAGCGTGGTCTGATGAGTCATGTTTTCCTACATTTGGATGGTTTTATGTTTGGAGAACGTAAAAGGAAATCTCCTACCCACAATATCTGTTGTCAACTGGAACTGGTAAACATGGTGGTGGACCTGGAATGGTGTGAACAGCAATCTCAGTGGATATTATTATTATTATTATTGTTTTTCCGTATGGCCACATAACAGCCAAGGAATATGAATCCATTTTAAAAGACCCAGTTATATAAACACTGTCCCTTTACGATGTCCCATATTCAAAGATGATAATGTCCCCGTATTCACGCCTAAACAAATTATCAAGCAGTTTCATGAAGCTAGGACAAACTCAAACAACTTCCACAGCCTCCATTGGTCACCACATCTACACATCACTGAATACGGAAACTTCTGGAGTGCTGAGTGCAAAGTAGATTTCAATCTGAGTTCAGTCCACAAGAGACACTTTTTGAGCAATGGTACAATATCCTAACACGTACAGTTTAGAACATGAATGATAGTCTTCTGTGGTGGACTGAAGCCGTTTCGAAGGGAAAGGGTGGCCCTTTTTTTCCATCAACGTGATATCTACATATTTCTTAGACTAGTGTAAATGTAACATTTCTGTTATTTTGTCTGACCCCTGTGTGTGTATAGATATTTAAAAGATGAAATGTTGTGTGAAGCTCAACAAATCTTGGAGATATATTAATTTGACAACACCCAAGGCAGTGCATTAAGGACAGCTGCTTATAATTTATTTGCTCATGACAGTCACAGCTCTTTATGATACAGACCAATGGGAATTAAGCAAATACTGTGTTCTATCCAAATATTTACAGTGAGTACGCTTGTGTATCCAGTATGTTCTGACTTCAACTGGTACATCCGCAGCACAGTGAACAGAAGAGATGACTAAATGCTCAATGACCGCATATTATGTACCCATTTACTGTTTGCAATCCATTTAATACTTCTCTGACAGTAGAGAATACATATTATATAAACGATGAGTGTTGTAACCGTGAGGTACCCTGGGGGTTATATTTGGAGATGCTGGCAAATCGAAAGAAAAAGGCTGCCAGAATATGAGGTGGATATGGGCTGTTGTCCATTGAAAGTTTTAATGTGGGGAGGCAGCTCAGATAAGCTGTTTGAAAGGAATAATCCAGACATTGTATTTTATATATCCAGATTATTCATATTGTGATCTTGCTTAAAAGCTGCTAGCAAACACATTTCAGATGTGGTTTTACAATGCATACTATTGGGCTTTGGTAAGGTTAACTTAAAATATTATGAAATGAAGAAGAATTACAGTTCTTAATGGGACATTTTGTATTTGATTCAGCAAATCCAGGCCTTGCTTTAAGATGTGTTGCACAATATATATGTGTGTATGTTTTATATTGTTATGTCTTTTTATTCTTCTGTATTCACATTCTGACTGATAGCAAACCTTAGATATTATTTGAGTGACAGGGCTGTGAACATAATACGAAGCAACTTTCAAAAATATAAAAATCTCCAGATAAAAGGCACAGAATAATCCACCAATATTCTGCAGCTCATCTACCATCTAAAAATGTTCACAGAGCATGGTCACCTTATTAGTTATTTATTGTTTAATTTAAATTTGTCAAAAATATAAACAAAGAACATTTTAGATAAACATTTCTCTCAAATTTATTTGTATTTGACTGATTTTTATTGATATTAAAGTCTAATAAATATTAACTGTGTTATTAAGTAATGAAATAGATACATGCATATAAATATATGTTCCCCATTCTGAAGAAATTAATACATTAACTAACAAAAACTATTCATTCCACACCCTCTCTCATTTTACAGCAGGCAAACATGTAATGGGTTCCAAATGTATTTGCTGTAGCCTCCTTGCCCAGGAGCATTTTTATTTTCTTCCTTCCACTTTGTCATGAAACTGGAATTTAATTTGGCCAGAGAATTTTGGGAGACATTTTTCTCTCATGACAAGGGACCTTGAGTAGGTAATAATTAAATGGGTCTCTCCATGGTGTCCTGGCTCAATTGTAAAGTATTTGTCATTGAGTCTGTGCCTTATTAATGCATAACTTTGTCCCTGGTCTGTCACTTTGACAACTTTTTCTCTTCCAGGGAGTAATTTCTTGTTAAATTGTGGTTATTTAATCAACAATGAAAAATGTACCATCTTTGTTAAATAGCGGGTTGTTAAAAAATGTTACTTTTTTACCTTCTGGAACCAAGAGGAGAAAGCAGCCTAATTTGGCCTTAAAATTGGCCAATGATTGGAATATTCTAAAATGAATAGCCAACAAGGGGTCATACACAGACTCAGAAGAATACGCCTACTCAGTCACTCATTATATAAGCAAATGTGTTGATTATGTCACGACTAAGAAAAAGATATAAACTCTACCCAAGCAGAAACTCTGGGTGACCAGTGATACCTGTGCTCTCATCCGAGCTCACGACAAAGCGTTCACAGCTGGTCAGCAGCGAAGAACAAACTCAAACGTGGCATCAAGTCTACAAAGAACAATGCGGAGAGCAGACTGAAGCCCACCTCAGCAGCCACTCTGACGCATGTGAAAAAGTATATCAATATTACATTATTATTATTACATTCATTAGCTGATACTTTTCTCCAAGGTGGCTTACGGTTAACTTTGCTGGCTGGGGGCGGTGTGGGGTTGGGGGCCTTACTCGGGGGCCCAACAGCAATGGTGTTCTTGCTGAGGCTGGATTAGGGCTTGGGCCACCAACCCCGGGGTTTCCAGTCATGTACCATAGCCACTATGCTACAGGCTGCCCCCATATACATATGTGTACAAGCTGTATTCAAGCAAGCACAGACTACACAGCAAAACTAATTTGGTTGCATCTAAGGATGCCCCCCTACCAAATATTCACATGGCCTACTACACACATTGCTATCCAGCAGTGCAGGGCGTACTCTCAGAGCTTCAGAGTTACATTCTCAGAGGTCCACTCTTTCTTATACATGTTCCTTTTCTAAAAGTGCATATAAGGACCTAAGATGGCCGCCACCATTTGAGAACAATGGAGTGGTAGGGTTTGCTAGTGCTCTTTGTTTCTTCTCTTTTTTTATCAAGTAAAAAATGAGGTGTTTGGCAATTAAAATTGTGGATGTTTATTCAGGTGACTGATGGACTGCCTCCTGAACTGGACAACAAGACGTTGTGAGATGCAATTGAGTGAGATATTATAAAATTACTTGTATTTTTCCCATGGAATATGTTTTGAATTTCAGATCCTCCTTTTTTGAATTTTGACCTTGCTTTTGCATTTATTTATTTATTTATTTTTGCTGGGTTGAAATGTCTATTGTAAATGGGACTAACTTACATTAGCTGAGCTCAGTTGGACGTGAATGAACTGAATGTGATTGAAACAAACAACCACTGATTGAATTGATCAGCAAAACCGATCCATGGAGGGGAGGGTGCCGTCTACACAGGTGTCCATTTTGCCCAAACTCACCTGGACAATGATGGTGAATGAGTGCAGATACTATTCATACACTTAAGCTCCACATTCAGCACTATCATTCTCACAAACTCACCCACAAATTCAGGGACCTATGCCTCAACAAACACATCTGCAGCTGGGCTTTGGACTACCTCACTGCCTGACCTCAGTCTGTCAGGATGGGGGACTACACCTCCCGCTTCCCTTATACACTATACCCTGAACGCTGGTGTGCCACACTCACTGTTCACCCACAACTGCGTCGGCAAGCACAGCTCAAATGCAGCTGCCACATTTACTGACAACACTGCTCCAGCAGTTCTGATCAGGAAACATGACAAGATAGGGAGAAGACTGATCTCCAATAGTCTGTTGCATAGACAACAACTTGTGCCTGTTCATCAACAAGACAGAGGAGCTGATAACAAAAGTATACGTATTAATGTTAACTTCTGACAATATTGCACCGGCAATGTCTGCAATTTATATATGTTGTGCTTTACAACTGTACTTTTTCTTCTTGCATTCACACATTTCTCTAACTTTTCAAATTGCCTTCAGCATCATTGATTGTTTATTGCGCCGTGAGACCAGTGTATTAGCTTTTTGGTTATGCTGTACACCTGTGTGGCTTTGGGAATATGTCTTCACAGAGCCGGCTACTGACAAGCTGTATCCAGACATTTGTCCTCTGGGTCAGTTTCCCTGCGGGAACCTGTCGATGTGCCTTCCCCAGCCTCGTCACTGCAACGGCATGCAGGACTGCCCTAATGGAGCTGATGAGGAGAACTGTGGTGAGTACAGTCACTGGGAAGCTAGCGCGGGCGACAGGTTTGATGGACTGACAACATTAACCTCAGCAACGCATTTTTACAGCTGACATCATTCAGCTGACATCATCATGGAATATTTCCCCCTGTTGCTCTAACACTGCTGGCACTGGGAACGGAAATCGAAGCAAAAAATACAGCATCAATGCAAAGGGGGTTATTTATTTGGCACAATGACTTTTTGGTTTGCAGTCTACAGCTTGTACTTTTCATTGCTGTTGCTTAAATCAAAGACCCTTTTTTTAGCCAAGGTATACACACAAAGTATGTAAATCAAATTGTTAGCCTTGTATTTGTAGATACAACCTCTAAAGAAAATACTTTTTATGTATTTATATAAAACTAAATATATTTTTTATTATTAATATATATATAATATATTATATTATTTTTAAAATATTTTTACATACCAATACAAATACATACCTGGATTTGGGACAAATTCTGGTTTTTGGTTGTTGTTTTTTAGTCTTTAAATACCCTGGAAAATGTATTTTGATACATCAAAGACTTGGCTGTTGAACCCTGTTGCACAAACACATGGAACAAGTATCACACATTGATATGTACATATAGCAATGTGTGGCATTTGTTCCACAAGGTTTGTGATAAATGATGTGGAAATTGTCCATTCAGACTAAAATGTGAAACAAAAATGAATACATGCATGTAATTGTGAGCAATAGTTAAGGAAACAATTAGCTTGCATCCTAGCCTTGGTTTCAGAATGAGTCATTGATAATAACGGCTTTGGATTGGCTGGATTTAAGACTAGATATAGGCAGTGGGTAGTGCTGGCAGCGCAATCTGGGGATTAAAAAAGAATGAAATGGACACAAAAGGAAAGAAACCACAGAGTGTTGAAATGACAGAGGATGAGTGTGTCGAGTGTTTTTTTGTCTGTGGATGAGCGATAGAAGCAATACTTTGTGTAATAGGTTTCACAAAGCAAAAGAAAGCATTTACTGTGAAGCAGGCAATCAAATTACATTTTTCTCCCAGGATTCCCCGCTCTTGTTTTCCCAAGAGATTTAAGTGCCTGTAACGGGGAATGGTGCATTGAAGTGATTCTGGTATATCAGCCTAAACAGATTAGAAGGCAGGATTAGAAGGCAACCACTGCCAGAGTGAATGACCCTGAGAGGTAGAATTATGTTTGGCCATCGTGAGTCTCCTACTCAATCTGCTAATCTACTAGAGCCATCATTCAAGGGAAATGAAACAGAGAATACATTCTAACCTGATCACCAAGAGACATACAGATGGAAAACTGGCTGTAAAAAAAGACAAACAGATGAATAATGTAACTAATAAACCAGACCAAAAAAAGTCACTGGGATAAATGATGCACTCCTGTATTTACTTGTTAATCAAAGAATTACTCTTCATAAATTCAGGCCTGTGGTTGATAATGGAAATAACAACCATACATGTACACACACACACACACACACACACACACACACACAAATAAAAAGTGAAACTGTAATCCATGTTCTGTCTTCTACCTATTGACAGTCGATAACAGTGGTTGGCCTCACCTATTCGATGCTTTCCTGAAGACAAACATCCAAGAGTCGAAGGAATGCTGTGAGTACGATGGTACTTTATCACAGACCTACAAGGCCATACTTAACACACAGCACAGGTTCAGTTTTTCATGGTGTTGTTTGATCTTACAATATGTGTAGGAGACATAGCCTACATTGCTGGATTGATTGAAATCGTATCTTAGAAAGTGCTTCACCTAACCTACCCAAGTTCTAAAATTCATTTCCTTCCTTTACACGTTCGCATGATTCTATGTCTTACTTTGAGTATGTATATGAATTTTTATTTAGGAGTATGTTTATGAATATCTATGAAGTACCTCAATATACCTCCGTTCATCTGTATGACATGCCAATCTACTCTACATATTGACAACTCTCTGTAAGAATAATACTTCCTTACTATCCATCTAAGCCTCCTTTTTCTAGACTGAACTCAATCTAAAAACAATGTGTCATCCTATTGAATTCTTATCAACTTAACAACCTCATTTAATCTGATTTCCGATTGCAAACTCTGATTGCTGACCAAACCATATCTATGAGTAATTAAGATTAGAAGTCGGTCCATTATTCATAATTAAAATATTTAACAGTCCTCCATAAAAATAGCAAAAGTGACTTAGCCACATCTAAAATGTGCCTTAGATGAAGAGATAAGATCAAGAGCTTAGATCAATTAAGAGGAGCCCAACACTGCATGCATATCATATTGTCACAGAGAATTGTGCAGTTTTATTTTTAGATAAAGTTTCCCATCATATGTACATACAATATACTCAAGTCCCAGTGTCTTAACACCTGTGTCTTTACACCTTGGCATAACTAAACATTAACTAAACATTCCCTAACTAGGGGATAACTACATTGACCAACTACACTGAAGGCACTTATAATTGCTAGATGGTGTGTCCAGCTGGGATGAATGGCTTGATTTTTCAATATATACTTCTGCTACATCGTTATCCCATAAATAGACAATTTTGAGATACTCTTTCACATATGCGTAGAGCATGAATCACAGGAATTTCAGCACCTCTCGATAACAACTGTGTGACCTTTCATTAGCTGTTGCGAGACTGAGATTTGGTGATCATTTTGGCTGTTGTCCTGTGTTGCAGTGCTAGATATATTTCCAGATGTATGCCACTGCAAGGGCATGAAAGTGAACTGCAACAGCAAAGAACTCTTGGATGTTCCTGCCGTGTCTTCCAATGTCACCGCGCTGTAAGTATCAGAGAACCTTCTTCGTTATAATCACGCAAGAAAAGCATCCTTAGCAGCAGTATCCAGATCTTACAATATTTTTACAGTCAACAAAAAGGATTGTGATGTGCTTTAAAGTATAGTGTCGTAAAGTATCGTGGCCAAGGCCTGATCCTGCAGAGCAATGAAAAATGTAACATCTATTGACATTAATCTTTGATTCACAGTACATGCATATTGTCCTGTGTACACTTTATCTCATTAATAAGAAAAGCTCATATCTCATACGACATAGGATTTGTTGGAAATAATTCAGACGTGAGCTATTCTTGCTGTTCTTGACAGATATGTTCATGCCTCGTTTTAAATACATACTCAAGTTATTCTGCCACATGTCTGGAGTCAACATTTGCATTCCACATCCAGTTTCAGTAACTGAAGCCATTTATAAATGCTTACTTGATTGATTATTGTTATCACATTTTAACATTATGTTATTATATGTTATTATTATTATATAACATGTATAATTACAATCGTTAGTCTGAATATATTGTTTTTTTTCATCCATCAGCGAGCTGAACAGCAATCGGATAAAATCTCTTCAAGCTGACCTCTTCATCAGATATCAAAATCTGGAGAGACTGTGAGTCTGCCTCTGTAAATCCTTATGTGTCTGTATTCTTGTGCATGTGCACATTTTTTGTCTACATCCAATTTATTTTCCTAATAAGTGTCTTCAAAAAACTGCTTATTAACCATACAAGCTTAGAAACCTGGAAAATAATTGGGCATAGGACCACTGACTACCAATCATCCATAACACACAATGGAGCTGTGCTTCATAGCATATGGAATCCATTGTGATGTCTCTACAGGCCTTTGGTTAATGAATATAAACACCGTTACCCATGTCTCCAGTCATATTGGGCATTTGCCACCTAATGCCATACAAGGGTAACCTGAAAAATTTTTGGCTTTTTCCATCCTGGAAGATTGACAGCAAAACAACATGGCACAAATGTGTCAGCAGCAAGCGTTTGTTGCTAAGTGATCCGTGAGTCATGTTTATAATATATGTATTTTAAATTGTGTTCAATAGTTTTGATCATTGATTGTGATGGTCAAAAAAGACTGGAAGATACATTGTAATAAAATTATGGACCCAAATAACAATAAACATCTGTTTTTGTCATGCTCTTGCAAGAAAGTACTATCTACTGCTTCGGTAGATGGAATATTCTGCCAGTCTGAACCGGATTCGTCGTTTTGTCATTGAAAACATTCTGTTGTCTGTCTCTAACACTCCCCAAGTGAATGTATCATGACCAGGTTATGGCAGCAGTGTATCCTAATCCAAAGTTTTACCAGGATCTCTATAAAGGCATCCATCTCTACCCAATGAAAACTTTTTACACACCCTTCCAAAATGGCAATATTCAATATCAGCTTGTATCGCAATATACAGTATCGTGGTTTCTGTATTTAAAACATATATTGTGAGGTTGTAGGCAATACCCAGTCCTGTGGTGCACCTTCCTCTCAGAGTGAATGTTATAGTCACAGATCAGTGGGATTTCTACAAGAAACAAAAACATTTTATCTGGGTTATGCATGTGCTGCATGAGAAATGAAATCCTAATGCATTTCTGTATATTGAATGCGTTCATGTAGACTTGTCTTGTTTTCATCTTGACATTTTGTTGCATTTTCAGACACCTGCAAAACAACAGCATCAAAACCATATCCAAGCGAGCATTTTCAGGACTTTATAAACTAAAGAGACTGTAAGTACACCGTTTGTGTTCCAAGTGGTAACCCTTGCCGGTCATAATCCTGGGTTGTAAATTTTGTGTCTAAAATTGATGGTCAGAAGTTCAGGTGGGGAGTAAAGGGTGATCTCTGGTGGAATGACCAAAATGTCACTGTACTCCAGCATGTTGGATCTGAAATGAAAAAAGTATCTCTTGGAAAAGTGTGTTTTATTTCATTATTACTTCAAGCACAGATGAGCTAGCAGCAGAGTTGATTCTAGGTGAGACATTTGCATTTGGAGTTGTCTCTCAATGTGAGGACTAAAAAAATATCAATGCCAGTAAAGCATGCTGACTTCAGAAATCAGGCTAAAAATCAGAAAAAAAAGAAAAAAACACACACAAAGCCAATATTAGGTGCGTGGAAGCTAGCTGTTTGTTATAACTCTCTGTTCATTAAGAAGCTGGAATCCATTGTTGAGCTCAGTAATGGAAATCGAACGGCCTAGTAGACCATGAAAGACCAATGTATTGTGTATCTATTATCGACCACTTCAAACGCTAACAAATTCACTTTAAATTTATTCACAAAAAGGCGATTTCTGTTGCAGTGAAAGATATGTCCCATAAATATACACAAAATAAACTAACTACAAGAGAAAAATTAACTTTATACATATACTCTTTGATGTTTTAATATGGCTTCCTTTAAAATATTAACTTTTAGTCATGGCACAGGCTCTGGTGCAACTGTCTGAAGAAAATACCCTTACATAACACTAATGCTAGACCAGAGGGACTGCAGTTTTTAGCCTTCAGAGGACAAAAAACAGCATTTTTCTCTACAGAAAAGGTATTTTGTGTAACCAATACTCCACCAATTTTTATTTATGATAGCAAACATTTTAATTTTCGGATGGGATAAAAGGTAGATATGTGAATGACAGAGAAGAAAAACCCTTAGCCCTTCAACACCATAGGATGTGGGTATAGATATGTCAAGAGAAGATTACACCAGCATAACTTTGGATGGTTCACCACAAGATGGAAACCCATGGAAAGTCTCAAGAATTGAATGGTTTGCAGAAAAGTACATTAAACACCCATAGAGTTCTAGAGGAAATGGTAATGAAGGAGGAAACAAACATCCACCAGTACCAGAGTGATTTAAAGATGACAGTATAGAGAGAAAAAGGAGCAAGCCATGATCCAACGTACGCCACTTCATCCCTCCAGCATGGTGGAGGTACAAACAGCTCACTTCCATGTGTTGATGATGCCTCTACTGACAGCAGCAGGAGGATGAATGCAATACGCTTTTGATTCTTTACGCAAAAATATCAATGTGGAAGTGTTACATGAAACATTTGCATAAAGCGTTATCCAAAGGTCATCAAACTCTGCAAAACTCGATCCAATTTTTAACTGTCCAATTAACAACAGTTGTTAAGAAAACAAAGAGATGGAAGTAACTATTCTGGATAGTCAAGCACGTAGCATGTGAGACAATCTAATCTTTTCCAGTATGCCTAAACAAATACCCAATGATCCAAGAGAAAGCAGTAAAAGACTTTATGTCCACGAATCAAAAGATGTCTCCCGAAACAGTAAAACAAATTACATTTCATCCTCTTCACAGTCTTGGATGAAAAAAAGTCAAATATACATCCAGACCCCTTATCGCAAAATTTGAATGCTTTAAACAAATATCGTTAAAGCCAAGGGAAGATAGCTAAAAGGCACCAGCTTCAGTATCAATGCTCAGTACCCAAAAAAATTATTTAAAAAAAAAAAAAAAACTATTTCTGATCAGAAAGCAAATTATGGAGAAAGGAAAGCAAGAAGTTACAGTCAACAAATTGAACATTGATGGACAATTATAACGAGACACTCATATCTCTCCCTGATTATATTAATTATCCCCAGACTTAGAGCACTGTTCAAGAGGATGGCAAGGGAGGTAACAAAGGCTTGTCTAGCTTCTATGGATGTACTTTAAATACTTTGCTTCTTTCGTGTCTCAGGCATTGCACATTTAATTTTGTGAATTTTCCATGTTTTGTTTATGATTTTTTTCTCATTTTCCCTTTTCCTTTTTCATACAGTGTCTGTTTTGTGTGTCAACCTGTCTCATGTGCCTCAATTTACTCAAATATTTTCTGCAATATGTAACTTCAGGAAATGGGGTGTCTCTTTCTAGTTAACGGAATCATCCCACTCATCCATAATACCACTATATCAGATCCCAGTCAATTATTTTAAATGGCTCAAATAACAACAAGTTAACTATTGCAAATATCTGTGACCAATATAGATGACCGCTCTTTTTTCCACACCTTTTTTTCACCTTGCTCTCCGACTTCAACATGGTACTCAGTCTAACATTAGACAGATCCAGTACACCAGGGAAATCAAGAAACTGGTATTCTGCAACACTCTTTAGCAGTACACGAGCAACTATGGTCTTGGCAACATTTGGTCATTAAAATATCCAAATTTAATCTACCCCATTGACTTTTTCCTAACAAGCAACTCGATTATATATGATGTTATTGACACGGATATCCATCCAATCACAATAAGCAATCATGCATAGCAAAGAATTTCAGAAAACAATTACTAAACGGTGCTGTAACACCTCTCTCTCCAAAACCTGAACTCGACAGCTTCATCACTAATGAGTGTTCATCCTTCTTGGGAAATAAATGATTCTCCAAATATCTCATCAACACTATTGTGGGAAACTGGGAAAAAATTGTTAAGGGACATAATGAAATCTCACTTAAAACAAAGATCCCTCCCAGTATGAACACAGCCTCTATCTCAGTACTCCTCAAACCTAATAAGGACCAAATGCTCACATTTAGTTACTGCCCACTATCCCTAATCAACACAGACATAAAAATCATCAGCAAACCACTAGCATCCAGAATTGAGAGTATCACCCCATCCATAATAGAACCTGGCCAAACTGGATTTATTGAAGGAGGACAGTCAACAAACAATATGCACCTACTGTTCAATCTCATTCACCAAATATCTCTTATTAAAGAAACAACAACATGAGCAACTTGATCATGAGTAATTACTCCTCAGTTACTGCTTTCTTATGATACTGATCCAGCTTCTTCCAAAGATGTGGGGGAAATGCTCCTCTGTGAATCTATTTTTTTTTTTTGTATTTTCAAAAGAAAAAACACTGTACTAACATTTTAGATGCATTATTTTGTAGTTTATTTTAAAACAGTTTAGTTTGGGTATTTAGTATCAAAGTACATTTTGATTAAATTTTGCCCATCCCTGGATGTAAATGCTCTCATTTAAAAGCTGAAAGTTTGCACAGTAACTTCATGGTCATTTTTTATTTCATCCAATATGCTGGAGTACAAAGAGCATAAAAAATCATGTTAACTTTTGTAATGATTTTTTTGTAACACAATTACTTATGATGATGAAGTGTATGCATATGCAAAATATCTGACCACATCCTCATATGTCTTATATTATCTCATCTTTTCTTGTGATGTCATTGATTTTTTTTTTTAATATGCCATAGATTTCTCAGTCAGAACCTGATTACCAGGCTGAAGGTTGGCGTTTTCAGAGATCTTCAGAACCTCGAATGGCTGTAAGTCAACGTTTGTAACTCTGACTTACTTTCAAAACATGGTTACATAAATGTATTTCTCAGAGAGATTTGCAAGGCAATGTGCAAATTAGTCAATCATACACATATACACATATTAGAAATGCAAAAGAAAAAAGCAGGTTTTCTTTCAGTACTACATTTTTTATTCAAAGTTGAGGAGGGACTGTTCAATATTACATGATTAAAATTGTTAAAAACCTTATTGAAAGAAACCAAATACTAGTTCTGGGAAAGGTGATGTGACCAGAAGCCTGGAGCTCAGTCTTGACCATACTGGCTGAGATTGAGATCAGGCAAGACACCACATAATCAGCAATAGCAGTAGCCTCTTAGCATGGTCTCCCCCACCTCCCTGAGCAAGAGTGACTCTGTAGATTAAGCAGAGGAGGTTTAGTTCCCTCAACACGATGACTCAACCCATCTGGTGGGCCGCCTATTGGGAAGTGCTGGGTGGTCCCACGTGCTTCAAAGACACGTGCTCATCCGCACTCTCCAAAATCGATGGGGGGTGCTGAAGTGAAGCAGTGGATGAGGGCTGTCTGATGATTAGATATTAGGAATTCAGTGGAGATGAAAAAACAGACAGATTAAGAGCTTATTTTCATTATAATATTATTTTATTCCTTGTGCGCAGTTACATTTTTTCTCTTAATTCACAATGTAGAGAGGTGTATTAGGAGGCAATAATGGAGAAATAATGTCAGTTTGCCGACACACTTACTGAGGACCTTGTGCCATTCTATAAAAAAATTACTACTTTTGAGCTAGATAGAACAGGTAGACCATTTCTTTCCATTCAAGGGAATGTGATTTGCACATTAGCAGTTCAGCGATACAGATGACATGAAAACACTTTAAAGCTCATCTGGCTTAATGCGCTTTTAAATGTTTCATAAATTCAAATCTTATCATATGCTTTTAAATGTGTAGATATCATTAGCCTTGCATGCCAGGCTTTTAAATTTCCTCTATAAGCCTGGATAAGGTAGAGCAGTCATTTCCCTAATATCACTCCTTTTAAGGTGGGTCTAATGTGAAGGTTTATCGTCTAACCTGCCACATCCCCGGTAAAATGATAAGGTGAGAATAGGGTTTCCACACAGTAAAGAAGAGTCTGTCTTCCTGTCTTCTGTGATCTTACTGTCTGGCCAATGAGACGAAGATAAGACTAACTTGCCAAGGTCATTTCTCTCTCTGCCTTTTTCTGTAATTTTGCCGTGTCATATTGAAATGTATCATATGTTATGTTATACTGTAGAATTTTGGAGGACAACAAAATTGCAACAATAAGACAGAAGTCGTTTGAGGGACTCAAATCATTGTTTTTCCTGTAAGTATGTTCCCAGCAAAGTTTCTGATACATGATCACTGCATCAATCTGTTTGCTTATGTATGTTTGTGTACTATTATCTCAACACACTAAATTAATTGCATGCGGAAAACATACGCAATAGTTCTATATTTTCAGTAATCTTATCATGTGATTGGAGAGTAGTGTATTTATGACATGAGATGAGATGAGATGAGAGCGTGGACTTAAAATATTAGGTTTGATATTCAACATTAAATGGTCATCTTATGTGTACAGTGGAATTGAATGTTTGTGTGCTTGCATGCTTGTGAAATTTATAACTCTGATGCATTAATAAAAATGTTCTTTGATATGTAAATTGAATTGAATTTGGTTTTAGGTCTCTGTTGAATAATTCACTGAGGCACATCCCGAAGAAATCCTTCTGCTTGGAAATGCCACGGTTAAATTGGCTGTGAGTAACAAACAAACATGCGTATGAATTCATTGTAATGATCACTGTGTGTAATGAACACATTTTCTACATGTTTTTTTTTACCTCAAAAGTGACAATATTTTTCAGAGAATTGGAGGGTAACACAATCTCATCATTACAAGGTTCCAGCTTTCAGGAATGCACTGCACTGACAGTCTTGTGAGTTCAATCATTTTTTTTCTCAAGGCGTGCAAGCATTTACACCTGTTCCAAGTGTCGATAACAAGCATCTCTCATGCAGTTACCTCCAGAATTCTTTCAGCTTGATAATGAATAGAATGTGTTGGTAATTTTTGTAATCATGAGCAGAATTAATCCCTTGCTGAAGACTCAGAATGCTGGCCCAATTCTTTGTCAACCATTGGGCCTCTAAGGTACCAGCACCGGTCCAGTTCCTATCCTTATAATGCCTCCTTAGTGTTAATACCATACTCTCATCGAATGATCACTACTAATGTCTATATTTTGATAACAACCTACATATCAAGCTCTAAAAGTGTAGGTTTGAGGTACCTAGAAGGTGCGACAGATGAAATGTTAAAAAGATGCTCTGGGCATGCATTAGCTCACTTAGCATTTAGCTTTTATCTGGTGATTGTAGTAAAGAAATATGACAAAAATATCAACAAACCCCAGTTAAGAGGAAATACAATTTTATGTCATTATTAGTGTTAGGAAATGTTACTATTTCCAGTTTGTGGTAATGGGCAGGTCCATGTGTGTATACTGTTGAGTCTTTGGCATGCTATCTCTGATGGTCAAAAAAGATGAATTACTTTAGTGTATAAAACTGCAGGACTGATAATATTCACATGACAGGAATGATGTCTCTATTAACAGTCTAAGCTTGTGGTGTAGATGTTGCATTTCCATACTCTGTAACAGCAATTTTTTGCCAGATATTGAAACATTCTGCTGTTTCTCAACTTTTTTCTGTTGAGTAGAAACACTGAATTCTGAAAGGTTACTTTTCACACAGTATCTGTTGGTATCATTACATCGATATGACAACTGCTAGAAATTCCCCGCCCTTTCTTTGCTTTCTTTGACTGATTGTTTCAACCTTTGTCGTAAAAGGCCTCGCTAAAACCTGACACCAAGATCGAGAGAGTAGGAAATGCCAGTTGTGGACAGCATTGGATTATTGCTGCAGATTCAATACCCGCCTACACACAATCATTTTCCTTTACTCTGTGCACACCTCCAGTTTACATTCCCTGGACACTGGAGGAGCTTGTGATTGACAATGAAGACATTATGCAGCACTGCCTTATGGGAAAAAGTTGCAGTCATATTTTCTCTCTGTTCCAGAGCACTTCGAAGAAACCAAATACAAACAGTTGAGGAAGGAACCTTTTCTGCAATGCAGAGACTAATAGACCTGTAAGTTGTTTTAACACCCGCTTCAATTTGTGACATTTAGAGAACAGCCTTGTTTTATATTATATGATATGGAGATGGTATTCGGTTATATCTGTTCAAATTAGCGATGCCTCCACACCTTCCTTGCTGGATGTCCGATTGTATTATCTATAGATGTGTTGATATGCCAAGTTAAAACCATGAATGGATATTAGCATTGCAAAGTTTGTTGTGTCAGACAATTTTTTTGATAGCAAAAAAAATAAAAAATCACAGGCACTGAATTACTTGCAAAAAGGGCACTGAATTATTGTGTGTGTGTGCATGTAATTCAGTGTGAATTGACCTTTTTTGTACCATTGTATCTTCCACCCTCCATTGTACCTGAAGTCATAGTTTTTAGATGTATCTTTTTGTCTGTTTGGAGGTTTTTATTTGTTCATTCTCATCTGTGCTTTAAATGATTATTCAAGCACATTAATGTTTCTTTGTACGTTAAAAACTCAGCATTTGTAGATTCTATTTACAAGTTTTGCTAGTTTATTTTTTTATGTATGGTGTGAAATGAATACATCTTGTAACGTTAATGCATGACTTCATGGCAGTATAGCTTCTTTGTGCATGTAATACTGAACATGGAGCATACACAATATATATTTATTTTTGTTGTAAGTCATTAATTTGTCATTTCAGGGACCTGTCTGTAAATAGAATCCAGGAGCTGCCTCCATCTTTATTTAGAAATCTACAAAATTTAAAACAGTTGTAAGTATGATTTGTATAAAACCGAAGAAAGATGTAAAGAACATTTAAAATGATTTCCATTAAATTTCTTCCCAAACGTTGCCATGGGTACATGATTGAACTATTCATTATAGTCATCCAGTTCAATACTGCAGGATATGGTCATTTTTATTGCTTTTCATATTATCTGCAAAAAGTAAAGGATTATGCAGTTCAGTTCAGTGGTGCCTGCAGTCATACATTAGTATGCATTGTGCATATCACTATGGTTAGATGTTTCTTCCCTGAGCTTTTTAATGTGTGTACAAGACGATTATAATTATGTCTGGTGCTTTGTGGGCCATTTTGAACTCTTACCTGATTGTTTATAATTGCATCCATGTATATGGTTCGTAAGAGGCAGCGTTTGGCCCACGTCAGCAAAAGATTCTGAAGAAACTGCATCAACTGCAGTTCGTGATACAATTTCACGACAGCATGTATGGTAGAGCCACAACTGAATGTTCCTTTAACTACCTATGAGTTTTCCTCTTTATTTGGCTCATCCGTGTAGGAGAACCTGCATATGTGAAGTGTCATATTTATTGTATGTCAATTACACATACTGTACAAACTCTCTTTTATTTGAAATTCTCTTATGCAGCTCTGAGCTTATGAATTTGATGCTGGATGAGAATTGACATCATATTATTCTTTATATGATGGAGTAATAATGATTAAGCTGAACAGTAATGCAATCTTGAGCAGGAGGTAATTCAAAGAGGAGGAGGTATGGCACATTTTAGGTAGGGTATAAGACCACTGAGCCTCTACTCAGTACAAGTTAAGTGTTTGTGGTGATAAGAAACCTACTTTGTCGACTTCCCTGACATTTTTATACTTGCCATCTTGTCTAGTAACTGTCTATCAGCCTATTCTATCACTCAATTTCTCTGAATCATTCTGAACTCTTTTCCAAAATGTTTCCCAAAACTACAGTGGCTGAGACATGCAAAGCAATGCAACATTATCACAACACTGAAGCAAACTGGAAAGCAACTGAAAGTGACCAAAACACATTAGAGGAGAGCAAATTCAAATTACAAAACACAGTGGCAGTACAGGAAAGCAACTACAAATTCCAAATAACCTCTGAAAATCAAAAATCAACTACAAATTGTGAAAACACAATATTTGTTAGTTTTGTACCCATTGATTGTAACCCCTTACCCTTCCTTGCTGTCTAAGTAATTAATTAAATGGAACCTAGAATAACCCATTGTCTGTAACCCTGTATGCTTTGTTTTGGTCCAGGTAACTCTTAAATGATAACCAGAATAAACCAAAGACATGTGAAAACACCTTAACACATTATTTAAATGTAATTGAATTGCTTTAGTAACAGGCTTATTTCTAGCGGGGTTTTAAACTTTTATCTGCTAACAACTCACTTGAGCTACTGTACTTCGATTATAACTTTAGCCTGGGGTAGGGTAACTTTCCCATTAATTTTCTTGAGATTATGTTAGCAATGCCATTATATCAAATATGGCAAGGAAATAATCAACTGTCGTTTTCTTTGATGCAGCACAACAAATTTAAGCTTATTGGTAACTGCTGCCACCTGTTGTTTGGGTACATTTCACTGACCTATTGATGTAAAGAGCCCTCAGATGGCCATGTCATACCTTAATCATATCCAATCCACAGCCAAGTCCTACTGAAGAACAAGACAATAATCAATTCATACCAGTCGGGGCATTTTAGTAACATGGAGCCAATTCTGCACATTTGCAAATCATAGCCCTAAATGTGAATTATAGTGATGTGACACATGTCAGTGTTATATGACATTGATTATATGTGGGTTCATTTTTAGGAACATCTCAAACAACCCAATGACTCACATCTTTGACGATCAGTTTGACAGCTTTGTCAATTTGCAGTCGCTGTAAGTAATATCTGAGTTTCATATCTTCATATCATACTTGTTTCACATGATGATAACATAGTGAGGTGAATTATAATATTTTTATTGGAAGCCATTCAAACAATCGCATTTCATTTCAATGAACAAAACTTGTTGTTTCTTCCCAGGGGTATGGAAGACATTGAAATCCCAAATATTAGCATCCGGATGTTTCGTTCACTCAGCAACCTCACCCACATGTGAGTCTGGTTATGTAGTGCTGGTAATCACTGTCCAGATTTAGGTAATGGTACCAACTCAAATCGCTCAGGTCTGAACTTTTCATTCTGATATCATTTTCCAAAGCTTTGTCGTGGTGAACCCCTTTGGACAGATCAGAGAAATGATTATTCATCTCAAGAATGCTGTCCTATGCAACATCGTAGTTCTGCAGTCTTACGTTTTCAAATTTTATAAGAACCAAGTCAGACCCACTCCTATTATACCTACATCTATTTTAGTGTATTAAAACATGCTTATGAAGAGTTGAAAAAGACAACTTTCACGGATATTTTTCTTAGAAGTTAAACATAATGCCTAGATAAGATCACGAACGGTAGCTGAAGACCGTTTTCATGTCCGTCCATGAAATTTTTTTAACCATGTATGCGGTTAATTGGGTAACTGGCCCAAAGTAACTGGCAGTGGCCAACAGAGCCTCTATATTCTTTGGAAATTCAGGCTTACCTTGAGCATAAGTTGCCTTTATAGTTTAAATTTCCAGAGGATGGGCCCACATTCCTTATTATGATGCAGGTTTGCTGTGAACAACTGCTGTATGCAATTTACTCCTATTACAACTGAGAATCTCTTTGTAGGTATTTTGGGAGTGATTATAACTTGCAAAGTTTACTGAAGTGAATGTTCATTAGAATGCATTGTCTGCAAAGCAAGTCGCCTGCCTTACTTCAATCGTTGCTTCTCTCCCTATCCCTTTCAGATATTTTAAAAAGTTTGAGTACTGTGGGTACTCTCCCAACGTTAGGAGCTGTAAGCCCAACACGGACGGGATCTCCTCGTTTGAGAACCTCCTGGCCAACATAATCCTCCGCGTCTTCGTGTGGGTGGTGGCGTTCGTCATCTGCTTCGGCAATGTCTTCGTCATCTGCCTTCGCTCATGCATCGTGTCCGAGAACCGCCACCACACCATGGCCATCCAATCGCTGTGTTGTGAGTTAACTGTGCCATCCTCTGGAAAGCAGACATTTAGCATGAACTCAGTGACTATTGGTCACAATAATCCTGTGAAGCGGTCACATGACAAAGTGTAGTAAAACACTCTTAGTTAAAGCTTATCCAAAAACTATCAAAATGCTAAATGTACATTATATGCAACTGAAATGTATTTTGCATTGCTGTTAAATAAGCACCTTTTTTCCCCAAAATGTTTAACCGTTTTAAGGTGGACTACATGTGATTTTTTTCACCCATAAATGGCTTCTGCCTGAAATCAATATGCCACATCTTCAACTGAATCCATTCACCAGGTGCTGATTCTTTGATGGGCGTTTATCTGTTCTTCATCGGTGCATTCGATATAAAGTACTGCGGGGAGTACAACAGGCATGCCCAGATCTGGATGGAGAGCCTCGAATGTCAGCTGATCGGCACTTTGGCCATGCTGTCCACGGAGGTGTCCGTCATGCTACTGACTTATATGACGCTGGAGAAGTACCTGTGCATCGTGTTTCCCTTCCACAACTATCGGGCAGGGAGGAAGCAGACTCTTTTCTCCCTCATCTTCATCTGGTTCCTGGGGTTCATGATCGCCGTGATACCCTTTTGGGATAAGAAGACGTTCGGGAACTACTACGGGCGGAACGGCGTCTGCTTCCCTCTTCATTCAGATGTAATGGAGAAACCGGGCGCCAGGAGCTACTCAACGGGAATATTTCTGGGTAAGAGTAATGTCTGTCCAGACAAGAGACTTTGCAGTTGAAGCTGGGGAGGGTTTTGTCGATGGATTAAGCACCCATTTTTACAGATTTCCCCTGGAGGTGTGACACAGCTGCCAAAAGGATGTTGTTATCAGCAGTGTGGAACTGAATTATCAAAAGGTGTTTTGTCACCAGTAAAAATTATTAGGCAGACTTGTAGTTTTGAGTTGCCTTGTAAGTTGCTCTGGATAAGAGCGTCTAACAAATGTCCTTTAATGTAACATAAGAGTAAGGATGTTGTTATCAGTAGTGTGGACTAAATTATCAACAGGTGTTTTGTCACCAGTTAAAAATTATCAGGCAGACTTGTAGTTTTGACCAAATGTGGTAACAAATTTAATCAAGGAAGTGTAACTCTTTGCTTACATGTGTGTCTTTAAACATAGCACTGAGAATTTATTTTCTGTTGTGAAACATGATCAGTTATCAAGTTCATTTTGTCTTTCAGGCCTGAACCTTTTTGCTTTCATCATGATTGTCTTCTCCTACACCAGCATGTTTTATTCGGTACGGAAAACCGCCAAATCGGCGAGGCAGAGCATTTTAGATCGGGAGGTTGCCATCGCCAAGAGATTTTTCTTCATTGTGTTCACTGATGCCATGTGCTGGATACCGATATTTCTGCTGAAGGTTCTGTCCTTACTTCAAGTGGAAATCAAAGGTAATTATTCATTAGGGGGTGTAGTCCTCAATGTTCAGCAAGTATCAGTTGAGCCTATTGGTGTTGCATATTTAGATTAAACTTCTTGGGGAAAATGAGATCAGTCTACATGTAGTGTGCTGGTACCCATCCCTCAAGCCTCAACTGATCAGGAAGAAGCCTGAGAACCAGTTCCCAACCACATAAAATAAAACAAAAGAATATATGCGGTGGTACCAATCCCTCAAGCTTCAACTGATCAGGAAGAAGCCTGAGAACCAGTTCCCAACCACATAAACTAAAACAAAGAATATATGGATGGTACCAATCCCTCAAGCTTCAACTGATCAGGAAGAAGCCTGAGAACCAGTTCCCAACCACATTAAATAAAACAAAGAATATGAGGTGGTACCAATCCCTCAAGCTTCAACTGATCAGGAAGAAGCCCGAGAACCAGTTCCCAACCACATAAAATAAAAAAGATTGTAAGGAAAGATAAGCTGAATTTGATAGCCAAATACCTTCTTAATCAGTAATAAAAATAAATAAAATATTGCCTAATAAAAAATGCCTCTTCAATATGTAACTAAAAAATGCCTCTTTGGTGTATAAGGGAATATAAATATCAGGAATATGTGAAGATAATCTGAAACGAAATAGAATAAAGCTTGCAGGCATTAGGCCAATGTGAGGCAAACCAGAAGGACTTGCACAAATGACTCCATCTGCCCAAATGCAGGTGGGCAAGCGAAAATGAAACTCCCTCCCAAAACAAGGCAAGAGATTGTTCACAATAAGCCTAAATCAAACCACACAAACACACAGCAGCCAAGAATACTCAGTAAGAGCCCAAGGCTAGAGTTTCAAACTAAAGAGATTTGATATGCTGCAGTCCACTGGGAACAAAAGTAAGATCAGAATGAACTCAGGTGTGCAATTTCCTACCTCTTTTAAGCCCAAAAGAAAGGGCTTTGTCACACTCTGATTGGCCAAGAGCGGAAATGCACTAAGCTGGTTCCAATTATCAATTAGGAGCCAGTCTCCACACCCTGAGCAACAGGTGATCCAAATAACCCTCCAATCAACTGAGCGAAAGGACTTTCAACATGGGAAAATGAAATCAGGGAAAAAAAAAACCCAAAACAAAAAAAAAAAAACTGAAAATACCTCACACAAGTACCAGATTATTCATGACTACTACTGTAGCCTCATGCAGCAGTGTTAACAATATGCTCTATGATAACACAAAACTAGCATTAGGGAGAGACAGTATTAATCCTCAAAGATGTGAGGTTCATATCCACTTAGGGGAAACATTTGGTTGCAGTTTTTGCCAGTAAGGGTGGTCCGATCTGATACTTAGTTAAAGGGGGCAATTACTTTTTCACATGGGCACTATCGGTAATTGGTGACTGCATCTATTGAGTGAATGAAATAATGACGTAAAAACTGTGTTATGTGTTTGCTTGGGTTTCTGTTGTTGAATATTATATTTTATTTGATTATCTTATATCATTCAATGGAAGAAATATGTGATGAAAGAGGAAATCATGAACAGGGCAAATATTTTTTTTTCATGGCACTGTATGAGCCTAGAACTTCTATTTCCGTTGTTCTTGGCTCTTGATGTCCTTTATTGTTATACCAATGGAGAGGTAATCTTGTATAGGAAGCTCAGCTTGGAGGCTGCTATTTACAGCCAGAGACTGCATGACCATTCCCAAATATTTTGCACTTTCTATCAGTGGGGTATAGCCTTCCAATTTATGACTTGGCAGGGGATCTACCTGAATGTTCCTAATTTTGAAAACCAGTGTGTATTCTAAAGCCACCATTACGTAGGAAATAAGAGTGCTGTGGGGCTCTTTTTAAATTTCCCTTCCATTCACCATTGCCACTCTTCACTGTGATTCAAAACAGCAGCTCAAATTTAGTTCCTGGGACCTGCTGCTTTTTGTTACTGCCAACCTCTTGATCAATTAAGGAGAATGTGTCATAAAAAGTTATCCTTTTCTCTTAAACTGGGTCCCTGCCATCACCATCCTCAACTTTGGATATGTTTAAGATCCATTTTCATGGAGAAAAGAAATGTCATAGTGTAAATGGACATTGCAAATTGACTTAGTCACACTGTTCACAATTTTGTCTTAATTGCTTATTTCACAATTTTATCTTAATTGCTAATTTCAGATGTATTTGATTTTTTTTAAAAAAAAAAGACTTCCACAGTCAAAAGATTGTTGGTACAAATGTGATCACTTTTTGAGATATCGCCTCTTGAAAAGTGCTACTTGTGAATGAAATATCACTTTAAAGGCCCAAGATCTTAAAAATGAAAAGAGATTTCCATCCCTCATCACCATTGCCTACTATCACAATTTATGAGGCAAATTTAGAATACAACACTAATTTGAGATGTTAATATCCGTAGTGAACGTTATTTCACTTCTCCTCCCTCATCTGTCTATCTCCCCCAGGTACAATAATTTTGTGGGTGGTGATCTTCATCCTACCCATCAACAGCGCCCTGAACCCCATCCTCTACACCATCACCACCAGCTCCTTCCAGGAGCACATCAAACTGTGCCTGCAAATGAAATGGCAGAGGGCGTCGCTGAAGGAGACCCCACGAAACATCTCCACCATCTACACGCAGGAAGCGCTCCCTAGCACCAACCCCTAGCAGCGGCTGCTGGAGGATGTTAAATCGATGCCTTATCTGAGGGATTGGCTGGAACTGGGTTGCTGGGGAGGGGTTAACGGAAAGCTGTTCACCGGAACAGCGATTCACTGTCATGGTGCTGAAAGCAACCAGTGGGAAGAACTTTACTGAGAAAACGCCAGACTTCGCAGGTCGGGGCAAAGAGGACAAAAATCTTGCCATTTTAACATCCTGTGTCTGTTTTTTTGACTTTACCTCTTGTGTCATATTGACCCAGTTCAGTGGTTTGAAATAGCTTTTGCTCCATATTAAAATGGTATCATCTTGCTGTAAAGTGAGAATGTGTGTGGTGCTTGTACTTTCCTTGCACGTTGTAGACACGCAAACCCAGTAAACAGCACATGTATGCCGGCAGTCTTTTCATGGATGGGATTGCTTGCTTGAAAGAGTCATTTTAATATACATTCATTCTGGTGAGAATAGCACTATTGCATTGAACTTTTGGTTTTGATGGTGAATTGTGATAAAACTATATTCAAAAGGCTTTGAATACTCTCTTTGATTTACCTAACCTCTTTTGGATAGGCTTGATACAGTCTCGAGAGATCAGGCTCGATAGATTTCTCTGCCTTATAACTAACACCGAACATTATGTGCACTAAAGTATTCATGTTTATTACTTTATGGCATATCCTTTGCGTGCAATGTCTGCTTTAACTCTGTGACTCACACACATCACCAGGTGTTGAGTATCTTCTCTGGTGATGCTGTATCTAGGCCTGTACTGCAGCTACCTTCAGCTCCTGCTTGTTTCAGGGGCTAGTCGCCTTACGTTTTTTCTTCAGCATATGAAATGTATTTTTAAGTGGATTCAGATTGATAGACTCCTCGCCCAGTCAAAAACGTACAGGTTTCTGGTGTTGAGTAAATCCTTTGTTACTTTAGCAGGATGGAATCATTGTCTTGCCGTAACATGAAGCGCCATCCAATGAGTTCTGAGGCAGTTGCTTGAAGCTGAGAAGTTAAAAAGTTTTCCTGTAAACTTCAGGATTTGTTCTGCTGGTGCTATCAGCAGTTACATCATCAATGAAGACAGGTGAGCTGAAACCTGTGGCAGCCATCCATGGTCAAACCAAAACACCCATACCACAATGTTTCCAAGATGAGGTGGTATGTTAACAAAAGGCTTGAATCAAGACTACATTCTGAAAGCTCTCTTAAAACTAGGGTTACACAAAAAAGTGCATAAGTGTAATTTCTACAATGTGGAACCAAAATGTATAAAACATACCCTGTAATAAACTCTGGGGGCCAGATTTACTAAAGGATTGCGACTGCTTTTCAGACGTAAAAGCAACCAATTGGTGAAATTGCATTTAAAATTGAATCTGTGGTTGCTATGTCACTTTGCAACTTTCCACTTGATTCATCTGTTCATGCATATGTATACCTTGGATGAAGGTGCTGAAATGGGGTGGAGATATCGTAAATGAGGCCAATTAAGTATTCCATCCAATTTACTAAGCCTTGCAGGAACTGCGACAATCGTCTTTGCGGGGGAATTTCTATGAATTCTGAAAGCGGCCGGAAATTTGGCCTCATCCAAGAATTATGTCTGTCAGTTAACATAGCAGCAAATAACGACGTGATATTACACAGGTCATGCAGTCACTGGATAATCGCACTATGGGAGGAACTTAAGCCACGCACCCGTAGATCAAATTCTCTGTCGGCTGTGGTATTGCCGCATCTTTTCAAAGTGAAGTTGCATTGGCTAACAGGTTTGTTGTTGAATAATACAACAAACAAATACATATCCCATGAATGTACAGGTTCACAAATGTCGTTGCGAGGTACATCATGGCAGCTATATTTTCAGGAATACCTCAATCTACAGACAGTGAGAGGGTGGAGCAAGCGGAATGTGTTAGCCACGCTGTTGTTTATTTTGTACACTAACAGTCAAATTAGCCATTGTCCAAAATTTTCAGATGATGTTGCTTTAATTTGCCTTCTAACTCATAGTGAAGTAAGCTACCTACAGGAAATAGCTACCTTTGTTAAATGGTGTGCTGACAACTCATTCATTCTGAACACTAAGAAAACAAAAGAGATGCATCTTGACTTCAGAACAGGAAACATAGATCACACAGCTCTAATAATAAATGGGGAGGAGGCTGAGGCAGTTTCCGAAAACAAATATCTTGGGACAACTATTTATAATAAGATAAACTGGAACTCTAACATGGACAGAGTCTGTAGCAAAGCTCAGCAAAGGTTATTCCTCATGAGAAAACCGTGGTCTTATAATGTGGATAACATTCTCCTATCTCTCTTTTACCAAAGTTTCATTCAAAGCATCCTAAATTTCTGCATTCATGCCTGTCGTGGCTCACTGTCTATGCAAAATAAAAATAAACTCAATAAGATCATCGATATTTCCAATAAACTGGCATCTTCTGAATCCAATTTCATGTGAATCTCTGCCCTCGGTGACAGATTTACTTTAAATCTGGCACAATGCATCGCTTATGATCCCACCTGCATCCTTCACAGCGAGTTCGCGCTGCTGCCTTCTGGTCGACACTTCTCAATGCCCAAACTTAGAACCAATAGAGCACTGACGACATTTATCCCAAGGAGCATCAAGCTCCTTAACAAGACACTGTAGGATTCTCTTCGCTCTCAAACTACAGAAATGCACAGTGTCCTGTACCATGGGATCCAGCACTTACAATCTTTGTTTTGTTTGATGGTCCCATTCATGGTACACATGTTTAGTATATTGTTTATGTTGTATGACTGGTATATTGTTGCATGTTGTTTGTCCTATTTATGTATGTATTATGTATGTAACTATTTGCATATGTATTTTATAAGAGCTCTGGCACTTGGGTGCAAGACAAAATTCTGGTAAAGGCTAATAAATATATTAAATTAAATAAATAACCTTATTCCAAGAACCTTATTGTTGTATGTTGTTAGACCAGTGTTTACAACCACAAAGGTGTCGCTATATAGTGAATATATTTATGCTGCGACTATTCCTTAGTAAATTTGGCCCTGAGAATCTAAAAATGTGAGCACAGTGTCAAATCACTATGCTTTTTTTCTTTTTCCTTTATTAAAACCACAGGTGAGATAATTTGCCTTTTTGTACCACAAAATAGTGAACTATGGGTTTTATCTCTGAAATTATACAATTGTTAATTAATTTTTACAAAACTATGTGAAGATGCAAAGCCACTTTCATTGACACTGAGACAGTCAAGTATCTATGATTATTATTATCATTATTATTATTATTATTATTATTACTTACATCTTTATGAAATTGTATAATCTGAGGTCTGATGGCCTCCTTTTAGGGACATTTATCACACCATACACAATTACCGATGCATTCGCTGTTTTTTATTAAATAATTGAAATATAAACTTCATTTTTATCAGTTTGTTTATGGAAGATTATTGCCTTTATTTGCAATGGAAAAAAGGGTTGCATTTTACATAATGATGATTTTAATTTAAAAAACAGACCTTTTCCACTTTCCCCCAGGCAACAGATAGAGCTGTCACTCCTTTGTCTCTTGCATAAAAATTGAATATGATCCATCAGCTTTATTTTCAGGTTAATCTACATGCAGAATGATACAAGAAAAGATCAGGTGAGAAATTAGAATGCTCAAATAAATGTTTGCTATTTTGTGCATGCTCACTGTTCAGCTGGATATGAATAAAGACATTGAACACTGTTTTTGTATAACAAGTCATCTTAGTGTATTTACTTTATATATCTTGTGTATTTATCTTGTGTATTTTAGTTGGATATTTACATGTTTTGTCATATTATCCTTTTTATTCCTTTTTTGAGTTTATATTTATTTTTACAGGTGATTTTTCTTAAATTTCTGCCAGCTGTTTTAGTCATATGAAAGTTCCCTTATTTCTCATCTCATTAGATTAGAGTGTCAAGTTTGAAATCTGTTTGGTTCATTGATTATTAACATGTTTTAGTAGAGACTTCTAAAATGTGTTACTCAGTGACTTTTTGGTCGATTGAAATGAACAGTGTCAAATTGCATCAGCTTCATAAGCCTCAGACCATGGTCCTGGACCTGTGCAGATAGCCTCTACTCATTCGACGATACCGCGACTGGAGATAGCCGACAAAATCCTCAGAGCCATTCCACAGCTGGGGAAAGTACCCGTAATCCTTTTGAGAAAATGAAATGTCTGAAGTGGATGTTTTATCCCTTCAGGATTCATCCCGTAGAATACCCTCGGTTTATTGAGGAGCATTTCCTTGTCGTGGTCTTGCGATGCTCTGTCAGTCATCTCATCACTCGGCCCAAAACACACTGCGTTCTCGGGTCATGTGTTACTGAGCTCATGCTACATTAATAATGTGAACGGAGACCTGAAAAAGCCTCGTCCACTATTATAAGAAGGTATCCAACATATATGCTGTGGGTTACACTCAGTGTGATGTAAACCTCAGTTATTATTCACACCTAAAATAACAGTTCAGTATCCATCTCAGAAGTAACCTTTGTTGTGGTTACTTTTTCAGAGGTAAATCTAGTGTGTCTGTGTGTCTTTGTAAAGTCAATTAATCCCTTAATCTGCAGCAAAGCTGAAACTGTACATGAGACTGAGGACTCTAACTAACAGAGCTCTTGACATACAAGGTATCATATCATATGCCCATAGCAAGAGTGAACTTATAGTTGAACAGCGACAAAGCCTCACTTTTATCTTTTGGATCACCACAGCCAACTGCCACTTCAAGAAAAAGTTGGACGATCCCTAAGGTTACTTTGTTTGATAGTGGATTGTTTTCATACTACCTGCTCTATATCCCCACCTTGTCCAACAGTGCTTTTGGTATTTCCTTTTGGTATTTTGGAATTTGCTTTTGGTATTTGCTTTTGGTATTTCCCAGAGTTCAGCTGAACCCTTCAAATTATGTGCACATTAATTGTAAAACAGGAAATAAGTTCATGGCTGATGAGCAAAATATATATCAATGTTAGGTTATGGTACCCTCATGGCATTAAATGAGTGTAGGGGGTTGAGATGGAAGGTGGGAGCTTCAACACCTTGGCACTGTGTTCATATTTGCTGTCATGTCCATGTCTACTGCAGTAGCTTGCTCAAGGACTTCGCTCCACCTCGGCCAAGAGAGAGTCCTTTTCTAAGTTCCTTTTCCAAGTGACCGTTTGTCGGAATAAATTCAATGAAATGGTGATCCAAGCTCACTTCCGGGGAGGTCATGCAAAATTAAACTGTCAGGCAGTGATCCGCAGTTTCTTTTCTACACATTGAAGAGTTCTACAGGTCACCAATCTGTTTGAAAAAAAATGCAGGCAGTAATTACATCTAGAATATGTCAGGAGGGCAGGCAGTCAAAATTTAATTGCAGAAAGATTATGGTCACATTGAAATTTCATACAAATTATATCCGGGGCAGTTTTACTGTTCAACTATGATCACCACTGCACAGACGTGAACTCAGTGTAATCAAATAATTGCCACATACCCTAAGGAGATCCCACATAAATGTGATTTTTTTCATTCTCTGTTATGTTATTACTGACATCCATTTAAATAAACAGACCCCAAAATTTCAAACAGCTTCTCTCGGAGTGTGTTGCAATTATCCACGCCTTGTCACAAGACTGATGAAGAGCACTGATTCCAATAGCCTCTAGCTAGCTGAGCTGCATTGGGTGTGTGATGTAGTACAAAGTATATGAGGAACAACAGACAATATATTTCCCATTGACCTTAAATGACAGTTTTAACGTAAATCCATTAAGCAAATGCATACATTGCTTTTACACTCTCCCTTATGTACGCAAATGATCAGTGATTATGATATTGCGTACCAAAATATGGACAGTCGTTCTCTTACGTTCTCTTCTGTCTGCTTACACATATGTAAAATGTATGAATATATTCACTGGAATAATATGACTAATTATATGAAGCTTGTTTCCTGCTTGGAGTTTACAAACATTGAAATTTTAATGAATGGATTAAGGCTAAACTGCATTCAAACAGGAGCTGGACTGAGATACTAAAAAAGAATGTATTTTCATCAGTTTAAGTATTGTGAAATTTGATTTTAATAAGCATTACAATGTGCATCTCTTTTGGATCATTTCAACATTACTCCTTAACCTAACTTTTTTGAGTCAGAATTGATGAAATCCCAATCAAGCAGTTCAAATAAAGCCCTAAACAGTAAAGATATGAAATAAAACAAGAAGCAAACAGTATTATAGAATGAACAAACAAAAATGCAAATTAATTTGTGGTGGATCTGAAGTCTCCCTCTCCATATTAATACTTCTAAAGACCTGCAGTGCTTCTAAAAAATTCTGCAGCATGACTTTGAGCATGTGAATATACCTCTCCACAAGGCCATCCGTTTGCTGGTGGTAGCGAGTAGTTAGAATGGCAGGAATTCTCAGCTGTTGTGGAGCTGCTTCCGTAGCCGGGAGATGAAGTTCCCCCCCGGTTGGTAAGGACCACCAGCACAAGGGGACAACTGGACAAGGGCTGAGACGATATTGGGAGTGGTAAGAGTACACAGAGAAAGAGTCTCTGGAAAACAACATAGTCACAGTCGCCAAGTATAAACTGGTACCCAGTGTTGTTCTTCAGTAATGGGCCTACGATGTCCATAGTGGTTTCCTGGAAGGGAGTGATAATGGGTGAGGGACACACATGGGTGTCCAGAGAGCACTTGTTTCCTGGCACTCAGGACAGGTGTTAACATAGCGCTAGACTTATGTGTACATAGTGGGACAGAAAAAACATGCAGTAGCTCACAAACAGGTCTTTTGCTGGCCTACATGTCCTGCTCATGGCAGCGTGTGTGCTATGTGCAATCCCAATGGTCAACATATATCAATGTACTTTCAGTGCATGACCCATCGATGTACAGAATACCATCCTCGATAAGGTACTTGTGCCCGTCCACTCGCACACTAGCAAAAAAGCGGACCAAGAAAAGCTCAAACCCTTCTTCTGTAAAATTTGGGGGTACCTGCCAGTATTTTACATCAAGAGTGGGTATATCAGGTGCTAGGCTTTCTCGAAACAGTTATGACACGAAAGTGCGGCCGAAAATAGAAAATATTGAACTTAAATTCTCAACGCCCATCCATCTTTTAGTCAAGTTCAAGACGGAATAGAACATCTTTATAAATGAGGCCCGAGTCTATCTGACCCAGCACAAAGAGGGCTAGCAATATATGTTATTCTTCACCACAATTGTGCAATAATGCTAAGTTCACAGACAAACACAAAGTGATCTACAGCAGAAAAAAAAATCTTTAGCCAAATTTTATTAATATTTTTCAAAAACAATATAATATACATAGGTAGTCAAATAGTTTGTTAGAAAAAAACTGCATAGAAATGAAACAGGCAGAGTACAAATAAATTAATGAAAACGTCCAAGGTGCTGGTAAATGTACCTGCATGTTCAAAATGGTTCAATACGGGAGTTATGACTCAGTAATCTTGATATACAAGGACAAGCCATAATCTTTGTAGCCTTTTAGTTGTATTTTCTTTAAAAAAAAAACCCATAGGGATATACGGGGATTTCCAAACTGCTTGAGAACAGGATGCACTTAATGTGCTTTTCTTCCATCAACCTTTATTCAACATATTTTAAATGCTACAAGCACACGTCAGCATACCTACGTTCACACGACAGCAAGTGCAAGAAACAAGCAGAGTGTTTCATCTGACTGTTGTGAATGACAGTTTGTGAATGACTGCCCCGATACATTCAGTCAATGTGTGTGTCACTTGAATTTTGAACTGTTATGAAGTGCATTATGTTTCAAACTGCTTCAAGGACGCAGTTTCAAAAGGAGTTCTGATAGCACAAAAGCAAGGAAAGCAAAAATAAAAAAAAAAACAATGTAAGAAAAAGCCATTTATATAAAACATTTTGAAAGCCTGTTTCATGTTTGATTTTTGATGTAATTTTTTTTTTTATCAATTGATTACATCTTTCCATGTATAAAACACATACATACATACAAAAAAGGGTGCTGATGGCCACTAACCAGTTTGACACATAACAAACAATTCTATCGTGATTCGTTTTCATTACGGTGACAGTTTTTCAAGTACAAAACACAACCAAAGGGAAAGACATACAGGTTTTGATTTACATTATGAACAAGAATGAATTGTAATACACAATGCCCAACAAATCGAACAACATGACTGACACACAAAATGGCTGAGCAAACAAACAGACATAAATAAAATACTGATAAAGGAAAAGCAATTCTTTGCCCACCCAAACCACACATACACATATGCACACACACGCACACAATACACTTCCTTTCTTCTGCTTTACCAGTTTTGTATATATCGAAAAAAATCTGCACTTTGCCTACTGGGGGTCACGATGAATGATCTGATCCCCATCACGAATGGCCATTTGATTGGTCAGTGACTCAGTTACAAAACAAAACAAAATCTGTTTGCTGGGTTCACCTCAAAACCTGAAATACAGCTTCCCGTTAAACTGACAAGATGCTCAGTGCGGCATTCCAGAAACATACCCCCGTCAAGATCAAATTTTAAAGAAAGAAGACGCACTGCAACACTTTTCGCAACTAAAATACAAACAAAAAAAAAATAATAAACAAATAACTTAATCAAGATTATTCAGCTTTTAAGACATCCAAGAGACGAAATCAAAACAAACCGATTGCCGAGGGCATTCTCTCTGTCAGGGGTCATATTAGGTATTAATACTACGAGATCGATGCGAATGTGAAGACCGAGGCGGGCTTTCACATGCACGTCGTTTAAAGAGCGAACGCTATCCCTGCGCCAATAGTACATCACCCATGAGTGTGCAACTACAAGGCGCTTCTTTTTCCTTTTCCAACAGTCAGATCATTGATTTCGGCACCACTGTGCCTTAAGCAGCTATCACACTAAATATATTTACAATATAATTACAAGTAAAATATATTATTCTTGTTTGAGCAGTGCAGTCTCAAAATAACACATTTATGTAGTTTGCAAGCAAATAAGTCAAAAGATATAGGGTGGCTATGGTTAATTTAAAGACCGCTCCTGAGTTATGAAAAGGTATGCACATATAAAATAGCTACTGAACAGCCACCCATCATATTTGTGAATAAATAACATTTTAAATTTTCAAGATTTTAGAATTAGCAATAGTAGTGCAGAAAGGCCATGTTCAAGGAATAATCGGCGTTGTTACAACACGCTTTTCCTAAGACAGCACTCTTTCAGAAGCAAAATATCAGACAAAAATTATACTGGGATAATGAAACTATATTCCCCTGCATTGTCACAAGTTGTTTGTAAACATATTTTGTCTGATATGATGCAGTGTCTCTATATTACCAAATTTGAGCTATGGCTTTTAAATCCTCAAGGTCACTAGGCATTCCTTTTGATGAACACAGATTATGCTTCTGCTTGCCTTTTTTCTTGTTATGTGTGAGTATGTATGAGTGAGGGTTAGTAGTTCTTTTAAAATTCCCTGCATGTGAAACATTAAGTGAAAAGAAAAGTGTGGCCTTCACATCTCACAAAATACAGATGTGTAGACTTCTTTCGGGGGCAGACGCTGGTTTCTTTTGCTCCTGGAGGTCGTCTGTTGCTCTTCCCATTTTAATAAAACTCAGATTCCCATTTGGACAAAAAATATATATTTGTTGGAGCGCATAATTCCTCAAAATTACTAATACACAATGGTGATTCAGTTTGAGCCTCTGCAAGTGATGGCCCCAGCCTCACAATTTTGTCTCTGGCCCCCGAGCCGTCAGGACTGGGAAGGAATCTCGTATCCTAGCAACCTCCACAGCGCAGAGATGTCCAAAGATTTTGTTGTACCACTCTGGGGAACGGCCCCTGTAAATAACATCAGAAAATCACATCTCTCATCACCTAAGGTCATAAAGGATCCTGAATTGTTTTCACATTTAATCTCAGAAGTGTACGGTATCACTGTACACAAATAACGCTTGTGTGTGTGTGCATTTTGACCACATACATGATCAAAAATGTAAAGAGCTAAAAGGAGATAAATGATGCAACCCGATGAGCCTGAAGAGACAAATATTGTGCAACTGATGAATAATTTTAAGAAGCCAGAAGAAAAATAAAAAACAGTTTTCAAGATGAGAATTTTAAACTTCTTTTGCACTGTGACAATGCTGATTTTGAAATTAAACAAAAAATACGAAAAAATATAATAATTCCACCAAAGGGTTACGTAAAGGGTTCACTGTAGTAGATGAGAATTCCTTGAACTTTTCAGTATCTTTATATTTTTTGTTCCCATTATATTGTCTTTCCCACGTTTTGTTTACAGCTTGTAAGTATTTCTGATAATCCAGCTCCTCAAAAGCTAGAGATCACAACAATTCAAATATCAGTGGCCATTTTTTGGGAGACAGTAACTCCAGTTACGGTGAGCCTAGATTGATTACAGTGGGCCTAGGCCAATTCTACCAGTGTGTTGATCACATTTTCATATCTTTGAGTTCTGAATCTCTAGGGTTACTCTTTTTTTGCCCGGCTGTGCAGATCACTTGTGTTGATAACCTACATTGTTACTGTCTGTCTATAGAGAGTAGAGTGATCTCAATGCATTCCCAAGAAATCCCCTTTCTGGTCAAAAAAGGGATGGGGCTAAAATGTTGATAGCCCTGGGTCACAAAATTAGCTGATCTGAGTCTGCCTAATCTGGCTGTATAACGAAGACAAACGACAAAACACAAAAACAAATTAACCTGAAACGAGAGAGTAAGGACCCGTGAGGGGAACTGATTCAAAAAAAGAGGGTTCAATTTTCGTAATCTGAAGTGGTTCGGTTTCAAATTACCTGATGAAAGGCAAAGTACTGTACTGTGCAAACGACACAGAGTCAAAATCACATCAACAGGAAGTGACATCTGTACTGTATTGGTAAATACATATTGTGTTTAAATGCACTGGACGCCATATCCTCCAAATTAAAATGTCAATTGTTCATACGTATTTGCTATTCAGTCTATCAGTGCTCAAGTTAAATTATAACCGCTGCTGTTCATTCTAAATTGAATCAGAGAGCGAGACTAAGAGACCAACAGACAGTGAGAGAGAGAGAGAGAGACTGACCTGAGATCAGCTCTGCAGTAGTGAGTTAGGCGGGACCGCCCCGCGCCGCACGGCTCGATCAGGTAGCGGGAGGTCAGGAGCACTGCCCTCAGCCCTGTCTGCAGGAGCACCTTGTCGTGGTCCACTGAGGAGGACACCAGGAGACAGCCTCCTCTGGGCAGGTCACTGCTCCATCTCCTGTGGAGACAGACGGATGCAGGCCTGGTCACACCTCCCTCCCAGGTCCGACCTTACAACAACCGCAATCCCATACCCTTCCTCTCCACATTGTGAATTTACCTGGGTTAGCCCCTATCCTTTCCCAAGCAAGGCCGGGACAATTGTTGCCCTGAGCCACCTGCAGGCCCAGATCAGATTACCATGCAAATGCATGGCTGTAATGTATTTCAGTTGCTTGTGACTATATTAATATTTTGTTCAAGCTGTTGTTCAGAATACAATTAAATGACCACATTGTTCCCCAGGGGGAACTTCAGGTTAAGAAGCCAGCATAAAATACATTAAATATACAATATGCATGAATTACATTAAGAAATAAAATTGCAGACATAATTATGACAGGCACTGCAAGAAAGTGTCCCCATGGTATTCAACTGCCCTCTTTCGGACGTACCATACATTTGAGTTACACAACATACTGGACATTACATACATAAGTACATTTAGGAATCAGTACTTGTATTTATTCAGGCTGGTATCATTTCTGTTACATTTATCATCAGATGCACCACTGTTGACAGCCATATGCTGAAAACGGCGAGTGAGTTTTAAATGGTAAATAAATGGTGGCATAAATACGCTTTAGGATTCCACATTGGGTGTAACATTTCTAAAAATTGATGCGAAAAAAAAAATTCTAAATAAAACGCAAACCTTCAGTACCTCAACACGACGAAGTCCCTGCGCGGGTGCGGGGCCATGCTGTCGGTCACATACTGATACACCTCGGTGTTGCTCTCCAGAGACTCCACCACCCGGCTGTGGAGCAGGTCGTCGTCCCATAGGTGGCGCTCTCGCAGAACCCTGTGCAGCACAACAGCAGGGGGGGCCTCGATCTCTGTCAGGACCTTCCACAGGCGAATGGGGTGCCCATCTCCTACCTTTAAATCGTAATGGCACATAATGGTTCATAGTGATACATTTTGTAGTAAAAAAAAAAAAAAAACGTGGAAGTATTGTGTCTTGCAATAAACAATACTCCTATGTCACGATGTTGATCTGTTTGGAGCGGTGGGGCTTTTAAGTTCGTCCAGGTTTTCTTACCTCAACAGCACACCCATTTCCTGTATTATTGCAACAGTTCTGTTTTAATTTCTGTTTTCTTATGCGCAAAGAGATATATCGTATAAAAATCTAACCGGTTGCTGAATCTGTAGCACAATAGCTTAACTAATAGAAAAGTGAAGGCTGAACATGTCATTTTAAATATGTGCAAAAATAAATTAAACTGCCTGGATTTGGAATTGAAGATAACACATCCATAAATTTTCATTGATACTCAAGAAAATCTGCATAAAACTTCCACTTTTCAACTGCACCTTCAAGATATGGAACCAGCCTATAATTATAGATTTTTTGGTATTCAAAATTTTCAACAAAGGCATTGAAAAAAATCCTGTCCTGGCTTAACTTGTGTTTGAGACCTAGCGAACGCAAGCTTCTTCCATGATTTCTGTGGACTCAATAACACGGCGTGTTTGTGCCTGGTTCCCGTACCTTTTTGTACGACAGCTCTGTGTTCTCGGGGCCCAGGGCGCTGTGCCATCCCCTGCTTCGCTCTGTCGCATCTCGCAGCAGGCACTGGATGCTGTCCTCCAGGTAGGCCCGATAGTCCGCGGGCTCGCCTTTCAGGTCACACCCCAGCCCGTGGAGAGGAAGGGGCTGAGCGTCCGCGGCAACGTAAGAGTTCCGGGACTGCAGCATCATATCGTGGGGGATCTGCTCCGCCCGGAAAAGTGTGGGAAAAATTATTTTCAAATGACAATTTTCAACAAACCGAAACTGTATGAGAACCGCATCAAGCAAATGAATAATCACATAGGCTTTGTTGAATGTTGTATATTTTGTTTAACAATTCAATAAGAAATGATCATCTATAACAAAAACAATATCAAGGCCAACAAAAAGCTGCCAGTAATCTACTCTCCAACCACAATTATTCAATAAAATTTTACAGTGGAAAATGATCATTTAAGTGATAGCAGGGTAGTTTAATCTATAAACCCGAAGCATTCTTCCTCATCAGCTGTTTAGTATAATTGTAGTCTAAAGCAATGTAGTGATTATGAATTTCTTCAGCATAATAATCAAGAGCATCAATATTCATCTAATTAGCCACACTTCATAGGAAACTAAATTAGAAGCTAAATTAGCACATTCAAGATAAGGAGTTCTGGCTAATGCCTCAATGTGCTATAAAAATGAATGCATCTGCTTACACCCAATCAAAAACACAGACAAGGTCATACCTGGAAAAGTTTCTTGCATTCCACAATCATGTGACTGAGACCCTGTGTGGCAGCCATGTTCTCATTCAGGTCTTTCTGATCTGGTTTACCTGCTACTCCCCTTCTGTGAATTAATCTGGCAAGAAAAAAACAAAACAAATTGGACGTTTTATTGCGGGCAACTGTGGTGCTTCAGTGTTCGTACTAAAGTCTTGCTAAACCGCCTCTGCAACCCACAAATGCCTCCAACTGTTTCAAATCGTGTGAAAATGCTTGTCCAAGAATAGCAGACAAAAGTCATCATCGCTTGCCCTTAACAATGACTCACATTTGAACTCGGCTGCTAATTTTCCCACAAAAGTGAAATTTGGTAAGTGAGCCAATCACCAGACTAAACACGGCAAACTGTGCTTGTGAGCAAAAAGTGACACTTTAGTTCGTTTCTCAAAGTTTAGCTGAGTCCAGGATTGAATCCAGGCCACAGCATGCATCTGTATTCATGAGACACAATCCGAGGATTTTGTTTATCTGAATCTGTGTATGTGACAGTTGGGAGAGGTGTGAAAGAACCTTGCACTTAACCTCAAACCGTTCATCTGATTATCAGTCAAAACGAAAATGTGCCTCTGAACAAAGAGGAGAAGTGGCCCACAGAATACAGATACAAACAGCATCGCATCAAGGTGGATGTGCGATATCACAACAACTTCATCTCAGCTGCTGCAGCCTTCAAATGAACATTTAGAGCAGCTAGCTTTCAGAACTGACAGTGGCTCGAATGAATAGTTTCAGTTATTGCTGAAAATGTGCAGTTCTACATCGCTATACCTTTTCTACTCACAGTTTATTGTCTGAAAAAAGTGAAGGACAGATGTTTTCCGATCATTTCATATGACATCGTGTGTACTGAGGAAAGTGTGGAATGATAAAATCCAAGTAAGTGTGATTTTATAAATGACATTCAAATGCCTTCAGGCTTCTCAGGGTAATTAACCAAACAATGGCAACAGTCTTTTTGTAGATCTATTGCAGATAGCTTGCCGCGCACACACGCAGGCAAGCACGCATGCACACACACAAACACACACATACGCGCACGCACACACGCACGCACATGCGCACACACAAACAAACACACACACATGCGTGCATGCGCACGCACGCACGCACACACACAGACACACACACACACAATCCGAGTCCGGGAAATCAGTAACTGTGCTGGAGCTGCAACCTGGGAGAGGTTCCTTCCTTCTTGGAGATGTTGAGATGGAAGATGGACGGGGCCAGGCAAACGGCCAGGTTCCCAGCGGTCATCTGGTTGTCCTGTGCAGAGGCGATGTCGCTCAGGAAGTAGAGCAGGGTCTGCAGCACCTCCCGGTTCTCATCTGGCAGGAGAATGATAGTGGCTTGGGCTGCCTGAAGGCACTGGTCCTTGGGGACACCTGGGGGTGGAGGTGGGGGAGGCATGGAGGGATAAGTGAGGGAGAAGCCTAGGGCAATGCTTCTCAGTCCGAAGCCCAGAAACACCTGAGGCCCGTTCCACAAGAGAGCAGCCTACTGGAATGGATTCACAGCTTGTCAAAATACAGAGGCCTGCAAGGAATTTTGATTGCTTTTTCTAAAGAGGAACATTCTCTCAATACAAAATGAAAATGAATAGAAACTGAAACATAAATGCTCTAGAAAAAGCACTAAGGCCTGCCCATTGCATTTAGCACTTGTCAATGTGTTGGTTTGGGTCGCTCTATTTAATAGAACCGTGCCACAATCGGAGACAAAAGAAATTGCTCAAACAAGGAAGAAATACGGGAGCAGAGAATCAAGGGGAGTGACTGGTGTACAAGCAGAATGTAAATTTTGGCAACGGTTATGACAGCTTCAACGACTTTGCGCACCAGGCACACAGAATCAGTATTTAAGGAGTTGAAAGCAGTGAGACTCACACTGGTAGATCTGCAGGAAGGTCTCGGTCAGCTTGGTGGTGAAGACGGGCTCCGGAAGGTCCCTGAAGTATTGCTTCAGCATGTCAGCCACGTCATACGCCGACTGGCCCTCGTAGCTTACATGGTCCGGGGAATTCTCGTTCAGCTGTCTCAGAGCCTGGATCCGGGACTTCACACCAGACTTACGGAAAATGCCAACCTATCCAAAAAAAATTGCAGATGAATAGAGTCCTTTTTCATTATAAACCGATGAGTGACTGATGTTCTAAATTGAAAAGGTTTTCCTTGGGCGGGTCAAAGAGTAAAACCTTTGAGACACACAAATGTCTCAGCTGGCTCTTCCATGTCCGACACATACTATTACACATTATTACTGGAGGACCAAGACTTCCAAAGAAACTCTTGGCTCAGACTCATTGCGGAAAATATGGGTTAAATAATTAATGATAACACTGTTTAATTTTTTTGGCTTACCCTCATCATATCCATCATAACGATATGAGATTGACTATACTACAATGTTATTAATATTAGCATGTTTTGCAGGGCTATTTTCTGTAACACCGTGTTGTTTACTTCTTGTAGCTCCTTGTGAATTGTTGTGACTGGCAGGAGGTAGAATGATACTCCAGAATACACCAGCAATAGTTTGAAGGTTTTTATAATCTATAAAAAAAAATAAAAAAAACTACCCCCTCCTCATTCAATGAGATATTTGTGAATACATGCATGGATTCTGAGGAGACTGTGCATAGCTACCTCCAGTTCAATTAAGACTGTATATGATTCTTGAGTTATAAAGTATCATTTGATCCATTTATCATAGTGAACATCATAACAAGTAAATTAAAGACAAATAGATCGGGACTGTCCTTTCAGCTGGTTAAAATGCTCACGTCTTATTTCTCTCTAGCGGCCTCTCCTGGCTGGCCAGGTGCCTGCAGGTTTGAAAACTGATCATGCTAATCGTGTTGATTTAGTGTTCCTCAATCTGCTTAAGACATGTGCTTGATATGGAAGGGGTTGGTGTGGAAGTGAGGCCTTGTTGCCATGTGAGTCATAATCATATTTTCGGCCGCTTCCTCATGATTCTCTGGGAGAGGGACCTTCAGTGGGACCTTCTTGAATTCCCCACAGTTGTTTCTAAAGCAAAATAATTTTCCCCAAGATGCACGTGCCACGTATATCAATATCCAAAAGAAAAGTCTAAATGGCACAGTGCCGGGGGGCTCTGACAGGACGGGTGCACACGGACGCTGTACCTGGTCGACACACTGGCTGCGGATGTAACGCATGGCCTGCTGGATGCTCTGGGGCAGCGGCTGGCCGCTTCTCTGCACGTTGATGATCGGTGGGACGCCAAAGACGTTCTTGTCCCTGTAGTCCGGGACCTTGCTCCTCTTCATGAACTTGGGCACCGTCCTGCGTAGGCAAAGGAGGCGAGAATCGGATCAGGTTTCGAGATTTATACCTCATTCATTTACACCGTATTGACACTGCAAAAGAAAGTGCTGTCAAATGCAGCGTGAACTGTGAGGGTGTGTTAAATAGTACAGCCTTAGAAAGGGAACTCTATACATTTTAGATTAATTTGCACTAATTTTCATGTCGCATCAGTTACTTATTTTTATTTGTCAAGGGAAACGGTATTGAAAGATGGGTTGATCTTGCACTATATTAACCTTTCACACTATGTGGGAGCATTTCGCTATCGGCACCTTCCCTTGAGCACAAAATGAAAATTCAGTCCACCACATCATTTTTAAAATGATGTATGACCCAAAAGGCTGGGTTATGAATTAAATAAAAACACAAGCTCAACGGAAAAGGCAAGTTTAGATAAGAAAAAAAAGGGGAATCGAGAAATGACGTTTCAGTGGACTTGGAAGCATGCACGGTTCCAAAATCTCAATATTTTTGTCAGAGCAATCATATAATTTTGTCTGACAGTTAATGACTGGTGGTGTCTTAAGATATGCGGCATGAAGCCTTTTTAGTTTGACAACTGAGTGATGTCCTGAAAGCTGAGTAATGCTAACTTCCCAGCAGGTATAATATCTATCTGAAAACTGGCATTATTTGATCTCCTACAATGGGCTCTGCATGTGTAACATACAGTGTTATATAGCCATTCGCTCTGTGTTAAATATAGAATTCACACCTATATTATATAAAGAGCTTCCCTGAAACTAAAAACATACATTTGGAGATATAGATCTTAAAGATGGATGTATCACTGTATCACAGCTGTATCTCATCAACGTATATATGAAGTAACTTTGTTTTCAGCTAATTACATGTATAACGCTGCTGTCGAATCCTTTCAAATCACCATTACCTTTGTAAGTTATCAACTGTAGTCAATACCTGGCATAGGTATTGATACGGCAGACGTGTTTTAATGTTTTTCTTTTATTTCATTGGGGAGAAAGAAGCAAAACTATTCCTCCTGACGACTTTGGCAACCTTAAAAAAGGGTGTGTGTAACTGGTTGAATTAATGACTTCAATTAAATACATATTTTGACAAATAATAGCTGCATTTCCTGATTCATTCAACAAATGAAGTGAACCTTCATCTACTTTGGTCTGATTTTAAGAGAAAGCAGGGAAAGACCGTGTGATGAGATGAAGAAGATGAGAAACGCTAACATGACATTTATCTGTGTATGAAATATTCACAGTCCTAATGGAACCGAGGAAAAAAGAGGTGAAATTCTGGATTATGATTTATGATGATCTGAAGTGAGAAGAATATGTACTCCCTCAATTTGGATGATCTACAGCAAATTGCATATAGCTCATGTAACATGTTCAGTCATATCATCTTCAATTATATCTGTGTCCTGGAGGGAGTTTTCTGACTGATGGATTAGATCTGTTGATTAGAGGACCTATTGAGAAATGAACACTGACGCAGAATACGACTTTAGGGTGGAGATATACGTTTCAATTTTTTCTCAGTTCTTCTTGGGGACTGCTGTCTGTTCCAGTTACAGTATGTTCCTATTTTACCAAGGTGAGATTTCGCTTAATGATATCTTGTTATTCTAAGTGGAATTTGACCAAAATCAACTTCACAAAATATTAAAACCCCTAAAATTGCGCATAATTTTGAAACACACTGTTTATACATTTACAATTATGTGTTGCAAAGTCATTTTTTTCTAATCGCATGCAATTTAACTGAACAAATACGATTCTCTAAATTTTTAGCAAGGGCACCAATAATTCTGGAGTCTAACCTTGTTGTTCTACTGCATATTTCTTGACGAGCCGGTGGCAGTGAATGTTATTTTTCAGCGACGTAACTAAATATTTGCAATGTATGCCGGTGCATCTCAGAGGCACATTAATCACATCTGTGATGTGTTTTTGTGTAGCACAAAAGCTGGCAAACACAGGCCCGGAGGCTGGATCATATTTGATGAACAATGGGATCTCAACAGCAGTGCAGTGCACAGAGGCCCTGAAGCAAGCAACCATGAGGCAAAAACAAACAGCCTGCGTAAAATATTTCACAACCCAAAATAGTATGATCGCTATGAGGCATGTAGTGAAAAGCATAACTAAACATTCTGACAGACTCGTATTTATTGCCTGAACAAGATTTTTAACATACATCTTGCTGATAGAAAAAATTGGATTGGCTGTATATGTTATCATAAACATCGTAAGCCGCTGAATCTAATAATATATAATGAATAGACGGCTAGGAAGTTACAGATACTCAGCTTCATGGTACATATTTACCTATGAGAAATAATAAAAACGTTTCAACAGGTGCTAAATGAAACCTTTGATAAAGCACATAATAATCCTTTGTTCTCTGGCATCTGCTTTGTTTTCCTCTCAGGAATTGACACTTACCAGCTCCAGCCGTGTTTGTTTGATACACAGTATTTCTCCATGATGGCCGTTAGTCTCAGCAAGGAGAACTTCTGCAGCAGGTTGAGCTGCGCGGCCGACTGCCGGTTGATCTCCAGGGATGCCGAAGTCAAGCTGGGCCTGTGGGAATTCTGGAAGCTATGCCACCTCAGTTTCCTGCAACGTTGAGAACGGATATGAGCGGATCTTAACAGACATTCACTGAGACCAAATATTCGACATATTAATCATATTACTTCAGTACCGTTGCTATAACTGACGTTTGAATGCTTATTTTCATAATATGACTGTTTTATAATCTGACCTGCTGGGTCTTGTTAGGGAGGCGCCCACACCAGAGTCTCGTCGGTCTCTCATTTCCATCTCCTCTGCTTCGTTCAGAGAGTTCCCTATGCTGTCATAGTCACTAGCCGCAGTGCCAACATCCGACATCGACCGCTCTTCGAAGTGGAGGAGGGTAGGATAGGTCGGCTTGCCCGTCTCCTCAGAGTCTCCGTCCACCCCGTTGTCCCCCAGCTCCAGGCAGACTTTCTTGGACCACAGGTCAATGTTCTGCTGAAGGCCGTGGACGTGCAGCAGGATGTCATCGAGGTGTTGGAAGACCTTCTCCCCTTCCGGGTCAAGGAGTTCCTCCGAGCTGCCGTACATCGCGGGCACATTGTCGTAAACGCTCCCCACAGAGCTGCACGAGTCCCTCCTTTGGTGAAGCCCTCTTAAGTCCTGGGATCCGCCACTGCTGGCCACGGAGAGGTCCATCTTGCCCAACCGCCACCGCATCAAGTCATCCTGGCTGTCGGGACACATGCTTTCGAAGGAGAGAGATTTTGGGAATGTGCCAGGTTTGTGATCCGGCGGGAGCTGAACTAGACAGGTCTCCTGTCTGCTCCGGAGATCACCTGCCTGCAATTTCCAGTCAGGCACCTTCATTTGCATGTCATAATCCTCTAAGTAAAGCGCACTGCATTTTGTTCTCCTCCTCAATCCCTTATTGGATCGGCTTACTGTGGTCCTGCAAATGGTGTGGGCTTTCCTGTTAAAAGGCAAGGCGCTCCTGTCCCTGACACTCAGTCCTGGGAGGCTCTCATTCGGGGTGCACTGCAAGGTGTCAGGAGGGTGCGGGATCCCTTGCAGAATGTCCGTGCCCCAAATGGACCCATCTTCTTTCACATTGTCCATTTCCCTCTCTTTATCCTTCCTCTTGAAGGACTCAATCCTCTTGAGGAAGGTCCTGGAGGCCCTCTTTGCTTTCTCCCGGACACAGGGACGGTCCCTGGAAGAGTCCGCCTCGTCCCTGTTCGGGACGGGGCTGTCGCGGGACCCCAGGTCGACAGGGGTGACGGGCTCAGCCACGGTGGCCTCGCTGGACGAGGCGGCCCTCGTGCTGCCGGCACTCAGGCTGCTGCTGCTGCGGGCAGATGAAATCTCGAGGTCGCTGAAGTCGCTGAGGATGCTCTCGCTGCTGGCTGAGGTCCTCGCGGAAGACGAGAGGGCGTCCACGTAGGAGGAAGTGAGGGTGCGCAGCCTTGACCATCTTTTACTGTCTCGCTGGAAAGCCCACCTGTCGCTGATGGCGCACAGGTCATCTTCCTCAGAGTCTTCACTCTATGTCGACGAGAGACAAAGAGACACTCATGTTCACATGCACATTAGCGAGTTAGTCTTACTGATTGGTTCTCTGGAAAAGGATTGTACACACTACTGCATACAATATTTAAGGGAAGAAAACATGTCCTTCATAAAACGTTATTATTTATACAAGGGTTATTTTCAAACCCTTCATCAAAATGGATTGAATAATAAATAAATGCAAAAAACAGTTAGCGGTGAAAAAGATGTAGTTATAAAAATGGTGCAATTCATGGACACCCTATTTTAGCTGCAGGAGCTGTCATGCATGCACAAAAAAGATAATTTGCACATTAGCGGGCATAAAAGGATTGCCTGCCTACAAAATCTCCCAGGGATGAATGTACTTGTTGAAACAGCTTCAAATTTGCACCTACCTGCTTGCGCTGAAAATGGACTTCTAGCTTCATTGAGGCACACTTGTTAAGAGTTGTCAGCCTCCTTTGCAGAGAATGGAGAGAAACACAGATAAGAGCTCGGAGCAGGTGAGTGTGGCCAGGACACGCTCTATAGAAACAGCACTGAAAACTGGAACTGCAAAGCCTCCAGGAAAAAAGCCGCAGTTGATGTCCAAATAGATATTTTTGAACTGACAGGATATCTGATATCAATTTTTATGTTGAACAGACCTTCATCATCCTTAGCACAGAAAGCTACAGACAGGGTGGAATTTCCCTCATATTCATCATATACACCGTTTTATTTTCAACCAAGCTATTTTGGGAGTTTATGACAAAGACATGATAAAAATGGAATCACTTGACCGCATTCTCAGGACTAAATATAAGCAAGGGGCTTCCCACACTTGTGAAGTGATAGATTGCTATTATCTTAGCTACAAGGGTCACAGTAACAGAGTGCTGACAGCTTCTCATGAAAAACATAGCATCTAAACTTCAAGTTCATTAGCAGGACACTTCAAATCTAGTACACTTCTCTCAGTACTCTAATTCGAATGGATGTTTTATTCCTTATAGCATGAAGTGAACAGAGTTCCAATCATGCTGTCCTAATTGATGTGACAGAACCGAAATTATGTGTTTAGAGACTTTCAGATTTTCATTCTCATTAACACATTAAAATGGTGAAATTACAATATGCTCCAGAGAAGACTGAAGAAATAAAGACTTTGTCTGTGTCCCAGAGTGTTGGACTTTATCATTGGCTGGATTCATAGGGTACAGTGGCATGAGTACGTCTTTACCTTAATTCCAAAACCATATGGGTTGAAGAAGCTAATGATCAGAATAAAGCGAAAACTGGAGAGCAAAATTATTTTTCATAGACTAATAACATGTAAATTAAACCTTCAGCAATTATGTGGATGGTACAGAAATTTTGCATTTTCTTCGAGCCAAGGGATTGTCGGTCTCTCATAAATTCAAATTTTCTTCTGCAAATACATGAAAGGAACAGTCTGCAGTCCAATATAGATTAGCATTTTTAACTTTAAACCCAAAAAGCCACTGATTGGCGGCTTAGTCGGGGCACCACTGAAATGCAATCACATGGTGACATCGTACAAAAACTAGGACCGCAAGTCACTCAGATTACTGCTCTGTTGAAGGAAGGAAGGAAGAAAGGCATGCCTGCGTTACCTGCAAAGTGACTTCAGTGAGTCCCTATCCAAAAAGTCATGGTCTTTTTTTACAGAGGGTATATCAATAGGAAACAAGGCATCTGCAAACAGAAAGGAACTGGTTACATGGAGGGAAATGGAAAACTGCTTTACATTTCCAAAATCATGACAAAATATTTTTCCTTCAAAAGCTAATCTTTTGGATTATAGGAGTGGAAATTATTGTAAAACCAATGTGGTGGTGGCATGGAAGTCACAACACAACAGAAATCAGACAGAGTACCTGGGATTAAAATATAAAGTCGCAAAACTTATAAGTAAGGTACTATCTTATATTTGTCTGACACCAAACTTGCTTGGCTTGAATCTGCACTTTTATTTTTTTATTCTGGATGCGGATACTTTTGTATTCATAAATACAAATACAACTGGCAAGATTTAAACAGAATATTTTTTCATACTGATTCAAATTCATTTATTCTTTATGTGGTGGATATATTAGTACCTAGCTCCCACCAGCATAACTTTCGGAATTTAGATTTACAGCTAAAAAAGTTGGAAACCAAAACTTTAAAAAATAATTAATAGTTCAATAGAAGTACAAAATAACTGAGAATGTGAGTCTCACATGAGCGATCTGCTCGTGCTCTTGCGTAATTAAACTTTAAAATGAATACACTTTAAAAAACGAATACAAGCCTTCTGAAAAGACTGAAATAATCTGCCTTTTGGCAATGCAAATCATTTGACTGATCACACATCTCAGAGGCTTTTCTATGTATATTTTACGCGTTAATCCTAAAATTGCTTTCATCGTAAAGCCCTTTGTCATTACCAATATGTTTACAATTATATATGCCCCCCGCTATTTACCCCACCAATGGGGATATGATTTGTATAAGATAGATGAAACATTCACTCAAATCCATTATACGTCTCTGCTGATTAACTGCATGGACAAAATGTGAAACTAGTCACGCTCGCACAGTAAGAACAGAAAAAATAAGGACATTCATGACATTCATTAGAATTATAGAATTATAGGTGAACTAAGTTGAATGACAAACACAGACTGTTAAATTCCCGAGTAACCGACATCTCCTTCCAGCTCTGCAAACCGATAAACATCATCATTAGCCCCAAAGCACACCTCACAAACTGTGCCGTTTCTTTAATACTCTAATTTCCCCAGGTGTGACTGTACACTATTCAAAGGATGACAAAATCTACGCCTTATTTACCTTCGTACAGCTGCGCATATTGTGGAAATCCAGCTGCCCGTAACCAGTTGCAGGCCTCTTTTGCTTCAAGTTCTGAAAGAAAACACAATGGGAGAGAGTAACACTTAATAGCTATGACTGAATCCATTACACGTGAATATAATTTGTACGTTTATAGGTATGGTCCATTCTATTGGCTGTGAATGCTGTGGGTGCCATTCAACACAAAAAGGCAAAGGAAACAGTATTGCTTTAACCACAAGTGGCTCTTATTTTAATGACATGAATCACATGGTTCATTTCAACTCATTAACATCTCAAACTGGTTTCCGAGAACCTGTGCAGCCGCATATACTTTAAAACGTTGGTGAAATGCATCCACTAAAATGCGTCAACAGAATTGGCAGTATTACATCAATTTTTCAATATCTCATAAAATGCCTGAAGGGTGTTTTTCTATTTATTACTTTTTTTCTCTGTCAGTTCTACAAATCTACAAATATGATTATATCTACAATATCTACAAATATGATTATCAAATAAATCCTAAATGAGGCCATTTTCCCGGACATGGAATATGCCTAGTCCATTAGGTTTTTTTTTTTTTTTTTTTTTTTTGCCACTGATCTCCATGGAATTTTTCTTTAAGTCTATGACGAGGCCTAGTCCATTAATGATATTTCAGATTGGACAAATGTATGGTTGCCCACGGTAACAAACATCTTGCTCTGTCAGGTATCACCTAAACCAATTTAGCACTGTACCCAAGAGGCCGATTTTGAAGCCTTTTGAGCAGAATGTGTTGGTCAGCAGTATCAAAAGTGGCTCTCACATCCAGCAGGTTCAAGGCAGAAGGCATGTTTGAATCGGTAAGTAATTTAAACTCCTAGGAAAGGCAGTGCAATGGCGAGAACAAAACCCAGAAGGAAGTTTCTCATAAATAAGGCATTTGTTCAAAAATCATTTAATTGCTTGAAAATCTCATTTTCAAGTATTTATCTGAGAAAAGAAAGGTTGGAAATGGGTCTATAACTGGTAACCAGTTTGCAAGGAACAATTCAGTATGACGGGAACGTTCTCTGAGAGCCGATTTAAAACATTTGTAAAAGGGTAGTCGATGTAAGACCAACTGGAGAGACTGAACACCGTTCAGTGCCGTACAGAAAATGGCACCGCCATGGCAGGAGGAAATCAAATCACCTAAGTACAGGAAGTCCATGAAACACCTCAGCTGATGAGATTTTCTCCCTTTTTTATCTGACTTCTGACGTTGTGGTATTTTTCCCTGCATGATTCTCTCATTTTTGTTAAACAGGATAATTTCCGCCGGCTTAAAAGGTAAAAAAAACCGTAAGGGGTTGACCAAGACTTGTGTGAGAACAGCATCCTCTTCCAGACAACAACCCAACCAAAAAACTGAAGACTGTGAGGCCTGCAAAGAACAGGCATACACATAAATACTTCTCCCCATTCAACTGCGGGAAAGGTGAACAGGATAGGAACATGATTGATGTAATTTTCTGTGATAGTATACTCAAAAGCAATCAGAATATCCTTTCATCGTACTGAAGAGAATAGCAGTCTTTTATCAGTACATCAAATATTATGTAATATTGTGTGAAAATACCAGCATTTTCACACAAGAAATCGTTAAAATTGACATCAGTCATTTCAAAATTGCCTTGTTTACAGTTCAAGTAACTATTACCAGTTCTTTTTTTCCCTCCACTGGCTATATATCTTGATTTTCCATCTTCTCTCCCTCCAAGTCAGTATTTTCCCTCAATTTATTAGCATTCAATCCTCAGTTCTACAAGAAGATGAATAATGAGGATTCCCAAGATTCTCCTGTGTCTCTCTAACCCAATGGAACAGCTACTCAAACCAACTACTCTACAAGATGTCTGAAGAGGTGACCTGAAGCGGGAGATACGCATAAAAGTGGACCAAAGCTATTTGAAAGGAAGGGTTAAGTCATTAACATGATGAGTTACAATGTGTATACACAGAATCAAATGTGAAATTCTGTGGTAGACCCAGAAAACAACTAACAGTGGAGGAAAATGAAAATGAAAACAAAGTAAGGAACAAACACACAGTGCTAACCTCTTGCAATCACCATCTAGGGTTCAGAATGAATAAATGCAAGGAACTACCAGGAACAAAAGCAGCATTCAAACCTACATTTCAAACCGTACGCAAGAAGGGGAGAGCAACAATGCAAGCTGCTGTTTTCAAAAGCAACAAAATACCTGACCTGTGGTCAAAGCTGTAGTCAAACACACATGCTTACATTTTTACCTTTAATGAGGAATGGAGAAGGAACCCTCTTTAAAATGCACGAGGACAGACTAGCTATAATGACCTACAGTATCACCTTTGAGGAAGCGGAACAAAATCTGCAAATAAGCAAGTAAAAGCAAGCCGAGCGGTGGCAACATCACAACACTGTTATTTGGCCTAGCACTGCCGAAACACGACCGAGCATCCAAATCAGAAACACAGAGCACGTGTTTGCCTTCAAAGCAGCCACAGGTTTGAGTTTTCCAGGGGTGCTATACATGTAGTCTTCCTAGGGACTTGGTGACCCTTTATTTTTGTCCTGTGAGAACGCCCCACATTTAAACATGGTGATGTCACGAGCGCTTCTATTTCCAGTGGGGGAAGCGAGGCTTCCGTCTCGCCCCACGCGTATTCCTTTACCTCTAACAGCTCACTGGCTCCAAGGGGTTTCCTTTTATACACAAACCATGGTGTTCTTCTTCTGGCTGCCCATGTGCAAGACTGTTACTGGAGACACATTCCATGGCAGCATTCGCATCACAGCTATTAAAAGCCATTAACGTGTAAATGGAGGCAGGGGAAGGGGTGGTTCCAATGAATGATCAGCATAACAGTATAAGAAAATGTGTCACCATTTTGCTTTGAGTCACTATGTGGTCACATCAGTTTCCATGGTTAATTTGTGGGTACCTACAAAATGAATATGTACATTTTTAAAATTATATATTATATATTTTTAATTATAAGTACGTTTCCAATTATATTTTTCATCGTTTTCCAGCAGCTATCGCTTCCCATCACCTACACCAGTTTGAGAGGTGTCACACATTTAAGCTTTTATATGAAGGAACCTAAGGTCTGATTAGCAAATACTACTGGCAGAGCAGCAACTCAACCATCTATGCAAGCTGACAATGTCAGGTACACAAACAGTAGCTCAAATATGACTGCTCTATTAATAACATTAAGCCCAGTTATGATATCACAACTGGAGCCAAATCTGAAACTGGTTGTAAAATAGGCTAAGATTTCATTCAACCTTGCAAAACAACAGTGATGTTAGGATTCAAAACGTAAGAGTATTCGTTTAATACCTTCATGTCCAAATACCACACAAAATAAAGGATAATTTACGCTTTCCATAAAAGACCTATACTGTCATGTTGGATTGTGTGGTATGGGGAAGACCTGGAAAGAAGTGGGGAGAGAAGATAAATGTTTTTTTTTTTAGGCTGACATTCAGACTGATAACTGAGGGATTATCAGTCGGTCATCCATGTGAAAATATTTTATGGACGTTACTCATGTGGTAAGTACAACGTGCCTACACATATCACATGAACAAATTCTTTTTTTTTATTCTGTAAAAAACCCCAAGTCCTTTGCAAAAAAAAAAAAAAAAAATGAACTAACAGTCTGAATAACATTAACTAGTTCGAGAAAGAAGTTGAAAACAGTAAAAAAAATAAGCTGAGAGAAAGAAGATAAAATGATTATAGCTTTGGAAAAATCTAAATTACAAGGGCTGCTACATGAGTCATATTAATTTGAATACCAATTAGCAGTATGTGTCAGGTATAAAAGTGGGCTGGCAATCAATGTGGAAATTGAGTTGAGCCGTGAGTTTCCAAAGCCAAATGGATCAACCAATAAAGTTCCACAGAGGTGCAATAGTGGGTGCCTTAACTGAAGGTGCGTCAGTCAGAAAATGATTTGACCTGACAAGGGGTACGGTGTCGATATTGAACTGGTGTTTCCATGTTTCTATTTTTTTCATCTAGGGAACATGAATCCATATATATCACTTTTGTATGTATGAAGGTTCTGCGCTTTCAGCCACAATAGTATAGGTCAAGATGCAAATGAAAAAATTGGGGGAGAGGGTAACAGATGATGAAGGGGAAATGGAGAGAGTGTGTGTGTGGGGGGGAAGGGGGGGTCAGTGTGGTCAGGTTCAGCTTAGCACATTACAATGTGTGACATTTCTGCCTTTTGTGTGGAGGTGGGATGGAGGGGGTTGGGAGGGTGTCAAATTCAAAGCAAATGGCACCTGTGCATCATTCACATTAAACTTAAATACTTAACCGTGTCTCACGGTTTGACCGATAGCTTTTCACACAGAGCTCAAGACTGTTTCCTGAAAAAAAAAAATGTTAAATAGCTTCAAGTACAGTCAGAATTAAACCGGCCGCAGTTGTTCAAATGCAAACTAATTACTCAGCTGGTGTCCGAACACGAGGAGCATGACAATAGTCAGAGCATAACCCTATACTGTGGCTTTTATAAGGATGATTTTTATAATGTTTTGAACATATTTGTGTGTCACGCTGTCCACGACTCATTCGTCTACACGGTTACCACTGTAGGCCTACCAACATGGTATCGTTGCATAACCACTTTCTCGTATGTAAAGGACAGTACTGAAAATTCAATTAAACTCATCTGAATTTCACTGCCAAATGCATTCTGCTTAAATTCTTAAATGTATTTCAGAATACCTCATTCAATTTTTTTTCATTCTAAATACAAAATCTTCCATGAGGCAAATATGCCCACTTTTCACATAACCTAAAAAGTTGAGCTCCTTCTCCAGCCTCACTTAATGGCTACCATAATCACTGCAAATCACACAAGATACACACACCCATTGCCTATTACGGAGTATTCATTGAAGATATGCCCGATTCCAAAACACTCCATTGATAAGCCTACCAATAACCTCACGAAGCCATACATTGACAACCTTACATGAATTCAACATATAGTTGAAAAACATTTATCACTGATCACAGTATAAAGGGATATCTATGCATTTAGCATTATCTAAATGTATATCTACGATCAGAAATATTTTGGAATCTTCAAAATCCACAATGCTTTTTTTACAGGATTGAGAAGGTAACCAGAAATCCAAAATGAAAAAAAAAATTAAGAAGTCTGGATTAGTTAAAAATTTAGAGATAAAAACAAAGAACAACAAAAATATGTAAAAACAGTCCTCAAAAAGTCTGGAACCTACAGTCCAGTCTGGGACTTGTAATCAGTCAAATATGACAAGAAACCCTCAAATGATATGTACACAATTTGACTCAGCCCAAAGCAGGGCTACGCAGGGCCCAGGTACACAGGGGAATAGGAGAGCATTGGTTACAAGTCTGGATTACATTTCACAAAATACAACTTACAATGAAAGAATGTACTTCTGGAGATTTAAGTCAAATAAGGTGCAATATAATATGCCTTGAGGAATTCTAATGCACTCAGCCCCGCCCCAGTAACGCTGATCAAAGTCATATCTAGGGCTTTATTTGCTCACAAGACTGGCTGCTGTTGGAGACTTGCATTAAAAACCTATTTGTACTGAAACTACAAATTGGCACACTCTAAGCGGATTTTCAGTCAAGGAAGACAGCATTTTAAACCGAGTTATCACAGAGATAAAGACTAAGATATCTGAAAATGTATTTTCAATTAAAAAGACCCTCATGCTACAGATGTACATACACTTGTAGGGTCGTGGTGAACTACAATTAGCAAAAGGGTCAAGCTCATCAGATAGTCAGGTACTGTGTTCCCATTGTGGACACTAGATTTTCCAGTGCTACCGGCTGGATCACCCGGGAGATATTGTTCCAGTAGATGGATGGGCCGCATGGCGTTGCATAAAATCTGGACTGAGCCGGTACCAGTTGTTGACTGTGACTTGACAGCCATTTGAACCCGAGTTATGTTACAGTTTTAGTTTTAGCCTAAACATGTAGCAATCAGTTTCTTTCACTAGTGACGACAGAGAAAAGTCAAAATCCCATCAACATACATGAATATGAGAGTTATGTATTTTGGGTCACAATACATGAAGCTGAAGGAATTTGCGTAGTTTAGCATGGGAAGGGTGGTCAATTCTATAAGCAATGCAATGAATATCAAGCAGAAAGTCATCACCACTGTTTTAGTTCACCAGACTGTCCTTCCCACCATGTATGGGCTTTTTTTTAACATTAGCCAACATTGTCGGACACAATGAGAAAAAGACCACCTTAGTTTGTGACTAAAACTTGGAGCTATAAAATAGTGCCATGAACTGTGACAATTTGTTGTTGGTGCCCATTTGTTTTGGTGTGAAAATCTATTGTGAATCACTTACTGTTGCAATAGTAATCTGTTAATTAGATTGACAATAAGCAAGGTAAACACATAATACCATATAAATTCCATGTAATGACTGCTTAGTGAATAAAAATTGGGTTTTCATCACTATTTAATGTTCTCTGTTGAATTTCTCATCGTGTTTTTCCACTTTGTCTAAGGTGGCTCAGACGCTTCCATGAGAGGAAGCAAGAAACAATGCGTTTCTGTAAAGGGAAGTTCCTACTGTGATCCCCAAGAGAGAATGTATGGCAAGGCCTATTTACTTTATAACTGTTGTGTCTGTATGCAAATGTAGCCATCTTTTTTGAGAGGGTGTGGTCTAAAGGAGGGGGGTGTTGTCTGAACCCCCCGGCTGACAAACAGATGGTCAGCGTATGCAAGGCTGACGGGGAGGGGGGAGGGGGGGGGTTAGCATGTTAATGTCATACGGGAAAGACCAAACACCGGGTGGAATCGTTCACACGATAAGAGACGTTTATATGACTTCCTGTTGGGTTCCAACATGTTTTAGAACCGTCCGTTCTGTGTGTTTCCATTGCCGTTCACCCATCACAGACAGCAGGGTGATGCACTCTAAAACAACCCTTTCGCTCTGCTTCTTCTGGCACCTCTCTCCTGCAGGGAGACCTCCAACAGCATCACACTAAAGCCTGTAATTTCAGCAGGCAAAGTACAGCCCACAAAGTCTGCCTGTGGTGACTGGAAAAAGATGGGTACAGCTTGAACGCTACAAGGTTCTAGAGCCTCTTTCCAACGCCAGTGGAACAGCTGCGGAGTGCTTTTTTTTTGCTCCCTCTAGCAAATGAGGCATGGTTTTAAAAATCCTCTGATTCCACTGCAAGCCATTTTCCTATCTAGCTTTCCATTTATACCAATCCAGACACTCATAAAAAAAAAAAAAATAATAAAAAAATAAAAAAAACACTTTGCATCCTAGGGAAAAAAAAACATAGAAAAATCCTCCCCTGCTGCATACTAAAGTTCAGGTTTACGGTCTTCCTCTGCACAAATAGTAGGTTGTATTCAGTGGAGCAGAGAACAATATGTAATTCATGCACTCAGTGGCTCACAACCTCGCATTTTGGAGAAAATATATCCATGCACCCCTACCCCCAACAGCTAAGCCCTCGCCACCCTTGCTCTTCTTACCATAGGGAGAATAAAGTGATTTGTTTGTGCTAGCTGTATGGGTGCTATTGTTTCACATCGCCTGTCCAATGGGAACCGGTCACTATTACAATATGGAGCATTGACAACCGTAAGAACCCTCCCCTGCTTTTTATACTGTACATTATTATTCAATCTGAATTCCTGCAAGACTGAGCATGTGCCGTGACACTGGGGAGCTATGCAGGGGTCAAAGGCCGCCTGCGTTCGGCGGAGCCCATGGCTTAAAAATGAGATTGAGCTCTGTGACGCAAAGGTACCAGCACGACTGGGTACAAAGCTGGGCAGTGTGCTAATGTCATGGGGAGAGCCAATAAATGACCACAGATTCCTTACACCACGCCATTTACCATGCACACAACCCAAGCAACATGGAGCCACTAATCTTCTACGTGTCTGCTTGTACAATCTAGATCAGTTTACTTGCGCTTTAACTTTGCGACAAGAGCTGAATGAATGTACGGTTATAATATTCATCCACACAATTGTTCAAAAAATATTTCTAAAGCCATTCAACTTTTAAAGTATAAAAAAACACATAGGCAAGGTGCTAATCATCACAAAATAGAAATCTTTCAACTAGGTCACTTATTATGGTAAAATAAACTTTTTAAAATTACCAGAACATGATTACTTTAAAGTAGGGAAAACTACATTTTGATTCTCAACTAGATGTACTGTTCACAGTTCAGATTTGGATGATATATTGGACATTTATATTCTGCTTTTTAAATATGCATAAACATTTTGATTTTTTCATTCAAAGAAATATGAGTGGTGCTAATCCACAACAATGACCAGAAAAAAGTTGACTTTCTCACTAGTAAATACTCAAAACTAAACTTCAGCATGTACATCTGCATGGATTTACAGAAATGACACTTCAAACCTCACAGGGTTTATAAAAACACAGGACAATTCTTATTTAGCATAGCAATGTCCATTTACCCATATCCATAAGGACCAATGAGACATGCTCACTCAGAACTGAAGTTAACGAGCACAACTTACCATTTCTGCCAAGCAGCGAATCAGATTTATTCCAACTGTTCATTGAAAACAAAGCATTGAACCCAGGCTCTACACAAACAGTAACCTTGGAGACTTTGGAACTTCAGAGATCCTAAGGAATACAGAAATGTCCATGGAAGAAGTTCTCAAATCCAGCAAGAATTTTTCCAAGCCAGTGAGGGCTGACCAGTGTCCTAAACTGAAGGGTTGTGGTTAGCTCCTTATGCAAGAGGTACTGTACAAGCATAATAAAACTTGCCCTTCTTGACCCCATTCATACAGAAAACCATCTGGCTCCTCACGAACAAATGTCCTACCCACAAACATTGCCCCTCCCACAAGGCTGTACCACTTCACCTAGAGGATGGGGTGGGCTGGCCCACTTTCAAAACGTAAAATGAGACCACGGCTTCATGGCTTTCTAGGCTCTCATGATTCATTTATGTTTGGCTGCTTAAAATATGGTGCATTGATCCATCATTGATTTCATGAGGAAATTCCCATTAAACGATTACATGGTATTTATGTCATAAACATTACTCATGTTAAAAATCTATCAAATAAAACACAAACAAATATTTAACCAATAGACATGATTTAACCAGTTTTGTAACAAGATAAAATGCATTAAAAAATAGTGCAAGCAGTAATTACGGGGACGAATGTGATGAAGCCAGTTAACATACAGATAAGCGTATAGTTTTCAATGTTTCACATACAATGATAAGTTGGGGAAAATGTTTCAATCATCTAGGAGTTATGGGGTTAATTGATGTGACCACTTGCAGGTACATTCAGTGAGTTGATACGTTGATACATCTTTTAATTTAATAACAATGGAGCCCTGTATTATACATTTTTAATTCCAGAATCATAATATAGCAATGACATAAAGGTATGTATGGACTCCTAAGGAAAGGGATAAGTCACCGGACCAAGTTGAGGATCTCTACAAAAGAACAGCTAAGTTCAGTGCATATATATTTTTATGTTTTTTTCGGCTCTATCTATATATATGTGATGTGATAGGTCAGGGCTAAGATGCCTTGTGGTTTTAAATGTACTAAATGTTAGCTTGAAGTTTCATTACCTATGAACCTATAAGCATAATTTAATGTAACAGCATTTCTGTGAACATCCAGACCCGCTGAAAGTTAATTCGCAACAACATCAGTGCTTCATCATTCTGTTGAAAGACAGTAGAACTGAGTCCACTGTGTCACTAAGCCTGTGTTGTTCTCCGCCTGCCCCCTCTTATACTTTCAGCTGAGTACATTATGGTAGAAATCAATAATCACGACCACTCAGTGTTGCTCAGCTGGCTGTGTCTAGTGAAGCCGCTAACAGACTACACGCCAGCAGTGCCTTGGTAATTGCTGTCTGTGCTGTGGATAGTGAAAATATGCTACGGCCGGTCCAATTCCTAATCGTGCGTCTAGCAATGTGATAAGAATCCAACCCAGCCACACCCATTCATCCCACAGAAAGAGACTCTCAGGCCCTTTGCCAGCACTTGCTATTTTCGTCTCACCGGGTTTGCTTTTGGAGTGAGCTCTGAAACAACCACTTAGGCGTGTTTATAAAAAGGAAATGGGGAAAAAAACCAACACCAGGCAAGCAAGCTGTGATGAGAAGCCCTGCGGAGACTTCTCTTGCTGGAGAACCTCTCCGCAGACTGACGCTATTCTCACTCTGTTGGATTCTGACGTAGCTGCGCAAAATGGGAAATGAGATTGAGGTTCAGACAGAACTAGACATTTCCCCTCATTGCAAGTAATTACCCGACTTGTGTCGGAGCAGAGTAGGGAGCAGGACATAGCCGAATTTTAACTCACGTCTGTAATTCTTTATCAAAAAACACTTCCAAAGAGTTTTGAAGGCCAATTATAAAAGAAAGATAAGACAAGAGGTTAGAAGCCATTACTGCAAAATATTGTTAAAGGTTTGTTTTGTGGGAGAACTGTCATGTGAAATTTCTCAATGATTCTGATGGAAAATGCTCTTCTGTGAGCCGTTCCACTTTAAATTTTTAGTCTGTATTAATTATTATATATTGAGAACAGTGGATTAGGATGACCCATAGCCAGCAAGTCCACCCATATGGTGGGTGAATTAGCTGAATTCCCTGTATGGCCTTTGAAATATGTCACCATATGACTCAGAGGGGAAAACGCTCCTGCCAAATGAAAAGACAAAGCTGACAGGATAAATGCCCTCTACCATTACAGTACCACAGAAACTATGCTTTCAAAGAACAGACTAAAAATTCTGGAGACTATGCAAACGTCATGCAAGTCACTATCATATTGACAGGCCAATTACAAGCGAACACATGAAGAAGGAAAATGACAAGGTAAATGGAAGAAGCATTCGAGTGTATTTTTTTTTTCAGCTATTTTGTTAAGCTGCTGTGGCAATTACATTTGTAGAATCAATCAAGACACTCCAACACTTCAAACGCTGTTTCACCCCATGTTGACATGGGCAGAATTAAATCATTTATGTTGTTTTTGAAGTTTTTATTTGGGTTGCTTCAGGCTATCAAGGAAAAATTATGCAAAACAATGACTTCCTTTTATTCCGGGGGCACTTGTTTCCGATTAAATTTCCTATTATCATAACTTGCATCAAAAAGCTCTGTGTTTAATTTTCCACATTTTGGTTTGAGCACACTTTTTGCATGCAGAAAAACTACTATCAAATATTTTGACTTAATCGCAAGATTACAGGGCTATTATGTCAAATGACGCAATGATTTTGTCATGGTTGTGATTTAAATCAAATTATAAATTCATGTAACCATTGGGATGGTGCAGAATTTTTTGATTCTATCAAATCATGGCAATTCCTGAAGATAACTGCAATTATTTATTGGTTTATAATCCACAACAGCAAAAACTGTAAATCAACGTAGACCAAAACTTAGACCAAAAACCACGTTTTATTAATAGGACCCCAAAGATTGCACATTTACTTTCCTGACAGCTCGTTTACTATTTGCTCAACTAAACCCCCCTGTTAAAGCAGAAATGCAGAAAACAGCTCCTGGGGAAGAACATCTGATAATTACTTTTCCACACATAATAAACCAAAGTTACACCCTTGAAAATAAAGTTTTGGTAGAACATTTCGAATATGCAGAATGTGGTGCTATACACTGAGAATCCACAACGACTCGGGTCCTTAGGACATGTAAAAATAATGAAATCCACGTTATCCGTTCAAAAGGAATAAAAATGATTGTGGCAGAAGACTGATAAAACATTCTTGACTTCATCTAAGCGGATTGGCCCTCTAGAAATATCGAGTAGGATACCGACAACATGCTGTGAAGAATCTGAGTGTCTTTCTTGAGAAGGAAAACATTTGTCTGTGAAGACGACTCCCCGACTGCTGCCGACAGGTGGGCCGCTCAAGTGTGCCAAACAGGGCCCTCAGCTGGCGCATTCCTCCGGTAACACCATACCAGTGGGGACAAAAAAATATCCTGCAGCACTGTAGAAATGGTACAGTACTGTCCTCAGGCAAACCCCAGCCTTTAAGCTTGAACCTGACATCCATGAGCAGCTGGTATTTAGGGCTGGCTACCAATAATGTCTTATTTTCCTTGATTGCTCTGCACTCCAGTAGAAAAGACAGGCCAAACGTCTGAGGATGTACAGGTTTGACTCTTTATTTTATAAATAAAGAGGTTTAGTATTTTAAATATGAAGCCAATAGCAACACGACTGCCATTTCTTCAAAGAAGAGGAATCATAAACATATTTGAAACAGACAAATTTAAACACACCTGACAATCTAGGCGTGTAGTACAGCCTTCCAGCTGGGTGCAAAAAATTGCCTCTATCAAATGTGGAACAAGAAGAATGCTAACTCAAAACCTGGCTCAAGGTTGCTGACAGGAGTTGTATAGGCCTGACTAAGCACTTAAAACATACAAAATGCCTTGGAGGAATCAATTTCAGTCAGCGCGGTCAGCAGTGTAGGTACTTGCTTATCAGTGGTGATTTGCATATCACGTGGTATGACTTCGAGCTATGCAGATCACCACATGCCCTTGACAGAACTGCGACAGAAGTAGTCCCAACGTGGTTTCAGGAACTTTCAGTGAAGATTTTGAGATTTTCATCAAATGAACTGGATATTGTAAACATGTCAAAAAAGGAATTTTCATAACCATATAATGATATATAATAAAAGATACTGCTTTTGAAAGTCACCAAGAAATGTCAGAAACATTCATTCATGCTCACATAAGGCCTCCTCTCACCGCAAATAACGCTTTGTTGGATATATGGAGGTTTGGCAACGTTTGATTGCTGTTTCTTTGAGTGCATCAATGCTTCATCTAATCAAAGCACAAATCAAAAAGGAAAAACATTACAGAGTAGAAAAAGGAAACGTGCTATCATTAATCTGAAAAACCATTCGCAACCCATTTGTCAATGAAAATATTCCACGTCTATCTTTCGCTGAACAAACAAGAGACAAAAAAAATCACAATGATGAATTTCACTTATGAAATGTATTGATTTTGGATTCCACTGTCAAAACTGGAATCCGAACCTGTTTGAGGTGTAGCCAAACTAAACAACTTGCGGCATTTCTGTTAAACACTTTCATGGATTCCATTATTATTGCAAAATAAACTGAAAATCTGCTGTGACAGATTTATTTCATTTTAACCTCCTGTCAACAGACAACCGGGACCTTCCAGTTTCTCAAAGTAATTTGGAGAAACTTTCCCTACGGGACATGAAGGCTTCTGAATAAACAGCCCCGTCGCTTCTTGATATCCTGATAAATATTTCAGAAAGGGAATCGACATCATACATTTTTCAACTCTGTGCTGATGAAATCCCAAAAGAATCAAAGTGTTTAACTCTTGTTTATTTCAAACATTCTTTGTCTCACTGGGATTATTAACTGAGCACTTTAAATATTTCCTTTATTTGCACTGACTACTGAAATAAATAATCTGCCATGCTTGAATATGGTTAGCAATCCTTTTGTAATGAACCCACAATGTCTAAATAAGCTATAACCCAGAAGTAAATATCACACTTACATATCGAAACCAGTCGGATAACCTTCGTTCTCATGCACTGTAAAAACTGTGTCATAATCTCTGGACAAACGTTCATTGTTGGTTGCAGTCTTCCAAGGTCGCACAGAGACAGGGAAGGCTCCCAAAAGTAAACATATTTTGGAGGCATGCAGGTCATTCAAGAACCACACACAAGATCAGCAAAAGCCTACGGAGATGGAAAATGCCTGAGATTTCCTCAGCTTTATATTAAACTTTGCGCTGATAATGCTTTTCAGACAACTGTGCTAATGACTTTGATGGCTTAGCAATGCTAGTCTCCTTCACATAAAATGTGATTATGTGCTAACCTCAGACTGCTGAAGATTCAAACTTTGACTCAAAAAGCAAAATAGATATTACTCAGAGGAATGAAGGGCATACCATGTGTTGTCTAAATGTTCTTATGAACCAATTGATGAGAGTTCATACTAAATTGTCCTATTTTGTATCATTTATTTTTAATTATGAATTATCCTTCATTTTGTATCAACTATCAAAATGTTTGGAACAGTTTGAGCTACAGTTTACAACTACATAAGAACATATCAGCCTGAAAATATCAGTTACGCGTATGTTCATGAAAAGGCAACTTATTCCAAACATTTGACATTGATCTAGGTTCATAAATACATGAAGACACATAAAACTACACACACACAGATAGACACACACACACACACACAGATACACACAGATACACACGCGCACACACACACACATGCACAGATGGAGTGGAAAACATACACAGGTGAGTCTTACTAAGTTAAATGTGAATTAAGAGTAAGCGTTAGCTATATAGAAAACCTGACAATCAGCACTTTGAGATTCCAAAGCAAAAGGGGGCAACTAGTAGTGTTCCAAAGAGGCCCAATCAGTCAGTGCCTTAATCAGTCATAAAACAGCAAAATTCTTTAATGTGGCAAGGGCAATAATGGCACTGAGCATATAAACAAACACTGAGCAAAACTGTCTGCAATGCAGATCATTATCAACAAAAACTACCACATGACATCAGCTCAAACACAGTGAGACAATGGCAGAACACTCACTGAGATTCCTTGGCATCAAAGACAAAAGCAGGCCAAACGGAGAAACTATCGTAATAAAATACTAAAAATCAGACACACAATAAAAGTGTGCCAGCTTCATGCATTCAAGCCTCATTAGAAATTAAATATCTTATCTTACCTTCAGTTAAGCTTCGGCTTTCTAAAATCCCTCAGCAATGTTCCCAAAAATACGATGGCTTTGGCTACCACTGAAAATGTTTACTCAACAGATTTCTTATAATGTTTGCAAAGATGGACGATGTGTCCTCAAACTGGTGGCAGGCTGAGCAATGAATGCATATACAGCGCTAGCTTCCAAAACCAAAACGATTAATATCGATTGCTTATTAGAACGGTTGGTACAACAACTATAAAAGTTAATCAGCACAAGACAGAGATGGCTACAATTTAAAAATACAAGCTAACTTTTAGCAACTTAAGTTGTCAGACATGTTCTCCCTGCTTCCTGTCAGTGGATCGATGACTTTAGTAAATGGCTTAGACTTCAGCAACTGGACATCTATATAAATTCATATTTATATATAGGAATGTGTTTCTGTTATTTTGAGTCTCCCCCCCCATATGTATATACTATTTATTAGGTGTACGGCAGGTGAGGACGACACATCGTAAATGGAGCATTAACAAACATGTTTTGTCTTTCCCATGTTGCACCGATTTCCAGCTCCCTCCCCTTCTAAAAATACACATTCACGAAAATAGTTTGTTTGACATTTCTTCCTGTTTATGTCCATAAAGCAACACATGACAGGTCACTGACTTCCTTATCAGCATATAAGGCATCCAGCAGTGACTGTTTCTCAGTGTGGGAAATACGTGCTCATGGGAAGAATTCAAGTCAAAATCCTGCAGCTTCCTGAAGACAAAAGCAAATGGGGGTTTCTTGCCAGATAGTGAAAGATGACATTGCAAGTTCCTTTTAAATAGATATAACCGCAGAAATGACCTGTCCCATTGTGGCAAAAGTTTCAGATTTTAGCCAAATTATCCCAGGTGGGCAGTAATGGGAAGTAATATTTTTGCATTTTCCGACCAATCTGATGTGAAAGTGGCTTCATTCTCTGTTGCAGTACTAGGTGCTCTGTCTAAGACACTTGGTTCTGATTTGATTATGAATTTAATTATATCTTTACCTAAACATCTGTGAAATACCCTATGGCAGAAGCTATCCACCCTCATACATTTTAAATAATTAAATTTTTGAAAGTGTCACAATAGTAACCAGCCAGTGTTTAGTATATAACAATAACCAGCAAGTTCAGCTAAATCCAACAGAAACATTCCCAGGCAGCCGCCACACTTCTGGGGAAAAAAACAAACAACCTTGTTTAGACCTGCCTCAAATGGAGTTCTCCTTTTTCTCCCTTCTACAGTATGTGTGAAACGTATCAATCTAATATACACATGAACAGCTGTAAGATGTTTGCAAGCTGAGGGCTAGCTTCGAGTGTTGTGCAAGTTCGGACTTTAGGGGACCACAACACCGACTGCCCGCCTACCCTTAATCTCACTCAAACATCTGGATATCAGACACTGGGCAAGCAATGTGATCACATGCACCTGACTTTTATCGCCAAACACATACTAAAGCATCTTTGTGTCAGGCACAAGGTGAAGCTGACGATGGCGCTGGAAGATGAGGCGAGAGAAGCTGATGGAACAGAAATCATGAGGTGGAAAGACTGAAGGACACATCATGGGTGAAGGTGGTACGCCATTTCCAGGCTCTTTGTGCAGAAGGTCACCCACAGACAGCAGGGAGGGGATACCCACGCTCTCGGACCCTTTTTCTGAATTAAAACTACATGTCTTTCAGCTTAGTTTCCTCAAATGAGCATTAAACGCAATACCCAGTTACTGTTTCAGCTCAATTCCTTTGCACTGAAATGGTTCATGTGTAGGGTATAAACATAAAAATAATTATTATGCACAAGTACAATGCAACTTTGCTGGGCTACCATTTATGTGCCTAACCAACTGCTGTATCCATTTATATTTAGTGGTATGTGTGGATTTTTAAACAAAAAAATTACACAGTGAAGGTCTTCACTTGCCTGGGAAATTCAATCTCAACCACAGATGGTTTGAAACAGCTCCCGTTTCATATTGATTGCTGGAAAAGCTCCAGACTGACTGCGTACCAGGCCCATGAATAAATTTGAGTGGTCCTGAAAAAAAAAGCTTGCCCAAGACAAATCTGTCATTGCAGTGCTGAAATGAATCCAGAGACAAAGCTCTTCCTTTGAAATGAGTAGCATACAAAATGCCCTTTCACTTTTAGTAAGACAATTCACTCAATTCACTCAAAGTTTTTGGGGGCTGATCCAAGTCCTCTATGATGAAATTATCCTGCCTCAATGCAAGCTATTATTTAGGCAGTCAACTGTTCCCATTTGCTCTACTGGCCGTGCCAACGCCTGTCCCATGTGCGAGAATAAGTTCGCCAGTTTACCTCCAGCTACAAGCAAATACAAATAGCGATGGCAATTTAGAAATAGTGCTGAATGCCTTTCCAAAGAGATCTGAACCCAACAAGCATTTTAGGGGTGAATCAGCAACCATTGTTCTTTTGTGCTTTTTTCCAACTCATGTCACATGCTCATACAATTCTGCAACTGTTGGCCAAGGTGGTATGAGTAGAAAAAGCCAACATCTAAATCCAACCAGTAACACATTTTTATCTTACATGGCATCAAATACAAAGTCCTATGTCACAGTCTAAAAACTAGGCATAGTTAAGCTACGGTGCATTTCGTTAAGCAAACGTCAAACAAGCGATCACAAACCCTTACTACAATGGTCTTTATCCTTAGTGGAAAATTGCGCTCAATCTCAATTCAAATGCCCTCTGACATGGACAGGCAAAAGCAAGAGCAAAAAAATACCTTCAAAGCAACTAAATTAAAACATATATCACTCTACATAGTTGGACATACAACAATTCAATATTTATATCCTCATGCACAAACTGTAAGATCGGCACTGGACCTCAACAACACAATTTTTAAAAACATTTTTCACATACACTATGAATTATTAACCATAATAAAAATGATTAATGTCCTGGGCATATATATAAGTAACCAAAAACTGCAATCAATTATCATGCACACTGTCTTTAGGTGATAGTGTCATGATGATGCTTGTCATCCCGATCCAATTAAATTGATTGATTGATAATTGATTGATAATTGACTTAATTAAGTAAATCGATATATTAATAATGTAAACATGACTTATTTGCTTTAAAAAGTTCCCTGTGACTTGATTGACCACTTCCGATGTAATGTTTAGAACTTATTATTTGACATGGATGAATTTCCAAGCAGTAATTCAGGTAAAATACTTTCATAAAGAACACAACTAAGTGCCAAGACCAAATGCTCAACTTTACACCACAAATCCAAAAGATCCATTAAATAATATATAGATATATTCTATTCTGAAAATGGTGTTCTTACCGGCCTATCCAAAAATGACATTAAACTACTTCAGCTTATACAAAAAAAGACACTGCTATGCTCTTAGCAAGGGCAAAGAAATATGAACACAGCTCTTAAATCCTTAAAATGGCTTCCAGTGAGCCACAGAATTGATTTTAAAGTGTTGATCCTCACCTTTAAATCACTTAATGGACAGGGACCAAAGAATATGAAATGCTTGAGGAATATATACCTAGCAGGCATCTCAAATCAGACACAGGTCAGCTAGTAGTGCCAAGAGTTAAATCAAAACATGGTGAGACAGCTTTGTATAAAGTTGCTCGCTTGCTAGCTCAACATTGCTAACTCTGTATTTAATTTGAACTGGTTGTAGACCTATCTTGGCATTGCACTTGTACCAGTGATGTTCTGCTTCTATTTCTGTACCTCTAACCATGTTATTAGATCACATGAAATGAAATACATCTTGACTGCATTATGACCAAGTAATTCTTTCAAACTGACAGTAAATAAAGTTTGTTCTCAAAATATTCGCCACTTATTTTCTCAGGGAATTTTTTTCTGATATTGTGTGGTGCTCGTTACAAAAATTCCATGCTCTTAATTTGCTGGGCAATCTTAACAACGGTAATATTTCTATAAGCATTCAAAATGTATGCACCGTTAAAAAAAATAATAAAAAATAAATAAATAAATAAAACTTGCTGCAACACTTATTCATCAGACTTGACAATGAGCATAAATACAAGGTACATTTCTAGTCTGAAACAGCGGAAAAGCACCTGTCACAGAGTGTGGGTGGGAAAGTTAATTAATGATTGGTAATGCCTGTGGGATTTTCCACAAATGTTTTGTTCAGGGACATCTAACAACTACAGGCAACCTACTGCAGTTCATATACTCAAAGAAGCAGCACAGGAAGCAAAAGTTAACAAAACGGAATGAAATGTATGACTAATGTGTGTGATGTGGAAACACGAAATCCTTGAAGATCTCTTGGCTATTTCTCCCGCTTATTAATTTGACATGAGTGCACTTTTCTTCTGTTGGAAAAAATACATGCATTTGAATATAACTATGGTTGCATTCAACTTTAAGGTCAAGTTAGAAAAAGAAACATCAAAAATTCTGAAAATATTAGGAATATAGACCAAAGATTTCAGGCAATTATGCCTTGACTGTGAATTCACAGATATTGCTTCACCAAACCACAGCCTTGACATGTCTACAACAGGTGAATGAAGTTTCACCTGGCTACAACACCTAAACACTTAAGTGAAAACTGTGACCTTACATTATGAAAAAAGAAAACCTTCACAAAAAGAAATAAATAATTTGTATTTCTAAGACTTCCCCGGATTTGTTTTTTTTCTTACATCGCTTCTATGCACTTGTCATTTTTATTTGACTGGAGGTGTACGTCTCCTCTGTATGCATCTGCTTTTCCCATTTCTACCTCTTCTTTTTGGGCCATTGTGTTGAGAATGCAAAAAAAAAAAAAAAAAAACCCAAGCACATTTCCAGCGCCCTTTATTCAGCCCCTTTTCAATTCGACAAGGAGCGCTTACGAAAATATATCTGAAAGGCTAAAACAGTAAATTTACTTGGTGTGCACTTCACCACTGTGCGCAAGCAGCGGGACCGGTCACAAGGACAGCAGGTAACAGGGTATGCTTCCTCACTTATTATTTTTAACTCCACCCCTTTATTTGAGATTCCACCTATCCCCCACCCCCCCCACCACACACACACACACACACACACAAATGTTCCTTTTTTTCACCATGCAGGAGCCAATAGGACTTCCCCTCAGTCCAGATGTCTGAATGTTTGCTGCGAGCTATGCAGATCAGGAAGAGCGCCACTGAACTCCACTTCCTCGGTGTATTGTTTCTCGCAGTAAGTCAATAAGACCTGGCAGCTCAAGCTGATTCTTCGCCAAGAGGGAGGAATTCTCCACACAGTGTTGCTTCCCCATCGGCCCACTTCACAACGGATTGCAATTAAGTTATCAAAAAACTGCATTTAACATATTATATTTTCAACAACCTAATCCTGGTACCAGGTTTCCATGGTGACTATTTAAGTACCTCAGTACAAACATCCTTTGGCTGCGTGCAGAGCAATCAAATGGCACACATTTTTAAAATTTCTACCGGGGCCATTTAAGCCATGCAGGGAATAAATTGTTGAATGAACTGAGGAAAATTTGTATACACCATATTTCGATTGGGTTTTAATTTTTTTATTTCTCTCCTTTCTTTTTCTGAGGTCGTGTCTAGAATGATTTAATTTTCACTCCTTCGCTGGATACAAAATCAATACCATAATTACATTTTCATTTTCTTTCATTCCCTCACCGTATATTCATGCACGACAACATTGCATGTTAAAATTCCAAATTCACATATGATTGCTATAACTTTGCTGATTAAAAATCCAGTGGAATGAAGTGTTTTTCACTTCAGTTTGAGGAATCCGTTGATGCTATGGACACTGAACAGCTGATTGCTTCCACGTGCATGCCATTTCCTGACTCTGTCGTCAAAGAGGACATTCTCGCTCTCGCACCGTTCGAGGAGAAGACACGAGATGAGGACACATACGACAAAGTCAAAAGGTATGTGTGGAAAAAGAAACATTCCCATTCAAACAGGTGTCACATAAACTGGAACTGCAGGTCACACAAATGGTACATCCAATTCCCATCTTCAGGACCCTGACTTTCCTTTGTTTTTGACCTATAAATGTGTGAAACATCAGGAAGCTTCGGCAAGTAAAGCTGCAATGACTCAATTCAGGCCAAAGTTCCTCAGAGCTTTTTCAAATCAGTATCAGGTGAGCTTGATTCTGCGTTTTGTGGCCTGCTACTCCATGTTGATTTACAGCGGCTGAGTTGTGGTAATGTTCTACAGTATTGGCTTTTCTTGCTTTATCGCCTGAAATCATATTTTTTCTTAAGGTGAGACATGACCTGTCAGGTTATATGTAGTTACTTAATTTGGGAGTGCTTCCGGACCTGACAGCCGAACGCTCAATTGTGAGCTTCATGGGGAAGACAGAGACTTGTGACACAATCGACTCAGTGAATGAATGAATGGCCAAGTTTAGTTTTTGGACCTTTCAGCCATGGAACAGAAGATAAATCAATTTCCCAAACACACAGAGGATGGCACAGAACTTCAGTGGCATGTTTCACCCTGAGAATTTCTGTCGACCAGGACAAACCTGCATCGCAAATTGACTGGTGTTTCCAAGAGTTAAATTGAATGGCGGAGATCACTACCTTCATTGCAAACCCTTCCCTCTCTGTTTACTTTGATGAACTATCTGATACATTCCAGCAGGGCTTTTTTTAAAACAGACTGGACATGCAGATGACTGATTTGCAAAATGATGAAATGACCTGAATCTAACATTGAACAGTGTTTTTATTGCTGTCTTTAAACACTTTTGCAAATGTTTTCAGTAGGCCTATCATAACAAAATCCACTATTTTCCAAAACACCTCTAAACAGTGGTCAATGTCTATAATGAATGCCTAACATAAATATACAAATCAGAAAATACATTGATATTATTCATATCAATTAATATATTTGTACGCCTGCATTTAAAAAGGAAAATGGTTGTGTCCTAATTAAATTTAAAATCATTATTCGACAATTGAACAATATATGGACAGAATGTTATCAAATATTAACAATGTGGTTATAATAAACGATACCCAGACAACTGTATGCTCAAGACTAGTTAATTTAGAAATGTATGGATGCACCCTCTGTTTGTGTATTGTTACCACTTAAAAAGAGCTGAAATTATAAATTAAGTTCATTAAAACCTAATCCGGACAACTGTTGCGGTGCCACACAAAATCTAATAAGAGGGGAGAGTTTCTCGCTTTATAGGAGTGCACAAGGGCTCCTTCTGTGCCTTTCTGCTCGGCCTCAGAAAGGGCTGCTTTCACGCCCGCGCCTGCAGCAAGTGGCAGGGGGGACTTCCTGGAACTCACAGGGCTGCAGCTGTCCTCCGCTGATTGGAGATCACCACAGTAACCATCGATATCGCCGCATGAAAAGCAGCGACTGTGAGTCAGCATGCAGCCCCCCGCCTGATGCACTCAGCAAATCAGTTCCCATTGGGGGGCGAAGCCATTCTGAGGACAGACGGCGATGCGCTATTCTTCCTTCGTCCAGCAGGGAGCCGGTGATGAAAGTGGCAAATAAGCCCAGATGAAAACTCTGCACTTTAGTTCATTCCAGCTCCAGCAGAAATGCGGCTGGTTAACGTAAACGAAACAAAACTGGTTAGCGGTGGAAACGGTTTGTAGTCCACGGAATTAAGTCCTGAATCAAGCCATAGGCGTGTTCTGGACCAAACCTGCTAGCGAACCCAGACAGTACAGACAGAAAGAAAAGTTACTTAAAGTTGCTACCTCTGCATTACTGTTTTGCCGTAGAGGAGCTGCCGCCTCACAAACACAAAAGTCTCACTTTGACATTACAGACCCACAATGCTACAAGAGCAATGTGCTTTTCACCGACTGGTATTGCCCCCTCTGCCTGTTTCTACTCTCGTGGACCTGCACTGGGTATGCAATCTGGGCAGTGCGCGGTCAGTTTACACACAGGGGATTCACAGCTATGAAATCACAGCGGTAATATGAGCAACAGCGTGAAGAGTGACAGCCGAAGCATGGCTTGCTTCACCTTCTCAGAGGACAGGCATCCTGGTCATTCCTCCCCTCGCGGCAGTACTGGTGTACAGTATGTGTGCGTGAGCACTCTCAAAGAGGCCGTGGGGTCGAGAGAGATATCATAAAGGCATGTTTACTCTTGACTTCAACCACGGCTGGAAAAAAAAACAAAAATGAGGAGCTCCAGTCCCATAGGCATTAATGGTGAAATGAAAGATTAAATGAAAACGCTGCTCCACATTGACACTGGCTTTAAGTGTGCTACATTGGTGTATACAGCAGACCAGAGGAAGCTCCTCTCCCGGACAGTGTCGTTCAGGGACCAAAGCAAGTAATTAGTTGATACTTCCGAGACCAAGAATCCAAAAAAAACATCACACTCCCAATTACAATATATATATATAATATATATATATATATATATATATAAAAACAGGCTGGACATTTTTCCAGAGTTTTTTTTTTTTTTTTTAAAAACCTCCCTTCCCCCATGACTGATAATAAGGGAAAAAGAGAGTCACAAAACCCTAAAAAAGAGAGGCTTGTGATTTTTATTGCTCAGGGCGGAAAATTCTGTTGTGTAATTAAAAGGGCTTGGGCCAGCTTTGTCATGGAGGGGTACATTAATCACCCTGGTGGAGCTGTCTATCATCAATGCGGCTCATTGAGTCGGGCCACACATCAGTGAGTATTAATAGTTCATTACAAATTAGTGGGGAACGATAGCCAGTCCATGAATGTGAAACTGACACTGCCAAATAACAAGGAGTGCAGTGTGCGGAGCAGGGGACAGGGCCCAGAGTAGCCACCAGCCTCTGCCAGCAGAACAGGGGTCCGCCTCTGCCAGCTTGGATGAGCTGTTTCAGCGAATGCAGAAAAACCTATTCCAGCAACTACATTTTGTCCGATTCACTATTTATCTTTCCTCTCTTAAAATATATAACATATGTTATGTATGCCTATTCTGTTCTATTCATGTTACTTTGGTGAAACACAAGGTTCTTTGCAGAACTTGGGGAAAAAACATAAAACTGAGAGTAGAAAAGGTATCATTTTCACAATGATGAAATGGTATTTGAATGAATGTACACTGTATATAACAATCAACTGATTTTATTCATAAGCTTGACTTTTCATAATGAAGTCTGATTTAAAGCAGACGAGTAGCGAAAAACGGGCCATTTAATACGTTCGCCATATATGACAAAAATGCAAAGCCTGCGACTTGAATGAATGTACTGCTCACAAAAGCACTCATTTTATCCTGTTAAAATTATTCATTTAAACAAAACTTGCCGGACACGTTGCTTTAACTACAAAACAGCATTTTCTTTTATAGTCACCCGAAAATATTAATAATAATAATAAAAAACCAATCTACATCTGTAACTGCTTTCACATTAAACACAGAAACTCGATACTGAACAGCAGCCCAAGCAATAAGTAATACGTCGATCAGGCGGTGGAACCTTCCCGACCAGCACATGCACCTATTGTAACGGGAATGACAGAAAAGGTTCATAAACTGCTATTATTTACCTTCAAGTTGTCGCTGATTGGTTTTCCTCCGTAGTAAGGTAAAGGCTTTGTAAGTTGAGTCTCTGAAGTTCAGAGTTAGTGATCTTGGTCGGATAGTTGCCCATGTTTTACGCTCCATTCTCCGGATATTTTGTCTTTAAAACTTTCTCGTGCGCCTAGTCAAGTAGCTGTAACTTTCTTAAGCGCCTGGGAGCTGGAGGCATAGTTTCAAAATGAAGAGATCTTTTTATTTGCTGCTGATAATCCATTGTGATTCCATTAGCTGCCAGACAGCAATATACTTTCCTTTTTACCGAAAACTTGTGCGAGGTCTGTGTTGCAGTGCAGTTTGAATGCTCTAGTGCGTCAGACCAGCAATGTATTCTGGGAATTGAAGTATTGTTGTATTCCTCCTTGAACCATTCAATCGGTACTTGAACGTATCTCTTTTTTGCTTGGTAATGATTAGAGGTATTGAGAGTGACTTTTTCGTTTTGTATTCTGTTTCAATAACCAGCAAAACCAATAAAAAAAACTACAATAGAGAAAATTAGCAATTTGTAATACTGAAAAAGTCATACTTAAAGGAAAAAATCTGGTACACAGCTTTCTTGTATTTACCAGTTATCACATACTACATTTAAATTTGACTTTCAGTCATAACAGCCAAATTGCCAATTCAAAGGTGGCAATTTAGAGTTTAGAAAAATCAATCACTACTGCCTGTCTTCTTGTCTCCCTAATTTTAACATGTCAGTTGGCTGCATTTATTCAAATCTCCGAGCCCTCACCCATTCTACCCACTCTGTCTGCTCCTCTACCGCCATATATCCCTCTGTTCTCAGCCTTGGAAACCCCCAACTCATTTCCCAGTGCAATGAGCTATACATCACTGTCAAAAATATTACGCTGTATCACAGGTGCCTTCCAAACACCTCACCCCCTCTGGATACGCTAAAATATCTACAAACTAGGATCTGCGTGGTAACTGTACAATTAGACTGAGACTGGGAACAGTTGTGAAATGTGTTACTTTTGCTACTACAGTATTTTGTTCTACTTTTGATTATTCCCCTTTATGCCATGCAAAATACAACTGCAATCACACCCTTGTGTGATGCTAGGGCACATGACTGCTTTTGTAACCTGTGTACATTAGGCAATTCGGAATCACATGCAATTCTGCTGATAGAGAAGTCGTGGTGAATATAGCGTTGTCTGAAATACAGTTCATTAACTAACATTAATACTCTCCCATGATATGATTAGATGGGATATTTCAATGTCAAACAATGTCATATATTAAGGATAAAATAAAGTGATTCGTATGAAGTATACAGTAAAATGCTGATAGGGTAACTGAATGAGTTAACTTTAAGATGATTAATGGGGATTTCCATATGTAATGTATAAAATTCACTGTAATTGGTTCAAATAGCATCCTTTCCATACAATGAATGTTGTCCTTGTCGGTCTAATTACAGATTCCAGCACAGAATTATAATTGTAAAGCTTTGCTTTTTTTATTACCCTTGTCAGCTCTGCTTTAACCTTCCAATTTGAGCACATACACCAATGGTAAAAGAATGCTATCAGAGAATCTCTCTCATTTGCTAGTCATATTAAATCCCTATCTTAATTTCCCTTGAATTTCCTTCTGACTGCTCTGTATTTTATGTTCATGACTCAGGAGCCCCACACACTCCACTGTCCTCATAAACATGCATAAAACAGCACAGCTATACAAGGAAATATGCTCTACTCAGCAGTGACTCATTAGATTGACATAAAGGATGGTGAGATCTGTACATTTACACCAAAGGATTGTAATAAACCTTCCCATTTACATTCCCCTTTCAATCAAGCACATAGCTGAATAGTGATTTACAAAATGCTTTGCTTCCATTTTTTATGATAGCTTTTATCTCAAAATTGTATAGAACAGTCTACATATTACTTCATCTCATAAAAATGAATCTATGAATGGTATTTGAGGAAAATACTCGAGGAAAAGATTGTGAATATTGAACTTAAAATATATGTATGAATACTATCTATGCAGGGTTGAAAGCTCATGAAACAACATTAACATTTTAATGAACTGATTTTGTTTTCCAGGCTTTATTGCACACAAAACTAAAAGTCAGACAGTTAAGTTCAGAGGGATAAAAATTAAAAAAGTGAAGCTGACTTTGTCTGATTCATTGTATCACTCACATGCTCTACCTTGATGATGATGAGGAAAATGTTACAATGTAAGACAAGCTAAATCCATCAAGTCAATCAAGCTCAAAAAGGTTGAAACTAGTTATCAGTTAAAAGGTAAGACATAAGTCTCCTTTCTTTCCATCTTACAAGCTGCTGCAGGATGCACTGGTAATTATGGAACTGATTTCCTTTTTGGAAGTTTGTCCTCTTGTAATTAGCCATAACATTTTATAATGTCTGTGCCTAAATAAAACAATGTGTCATTGTTTCTCAGGAACTGTTGACTGGTACAGAAGTACAGTACAGTCATTTAGCTGACACTTTCATCCAAAGTGACTTACAGTTCCATGGACCAAGGGCCAATCCCCCCTGGGAGCAATGTGGGGTTCAGGGCCTTGCTGAAGGGCCCAACAGCAATGATGTTCTTGCTGTGGCCAGACTGGGGCTTGAGCCACCAACCTCAGGGGTTCCAGTCCTGTATTTCAGCCACTAGACTACAGGCTGCACTAGTATTTGTATAGTATTGCCCTGGAATTATAAACTATTAATTTGTAATGACTTGATATGAATTTAGGTTCAAAGCATACATGTATTAATTGTGTTATTTTGATCTTCTACACATTATTAGAAAAAAGTTAACGAAAGTGTTTTTTGCTTAAGTCCAACACTGATAACATATTACTGTTGTTTTTGTTTGAAGAAAGGTATGAAACATATATTGTGACAGTTTACAAACTATTAAAAACGAAACAAACACCCAAAGTCCACCAGTGCAATGTACTACATCTTATGAGAACAGGAACATCATGTGCTAATATACTGTGTGTATGAGTCAGAGGTCTTTTTCTCTTCCTCTTTGATGAACACTTACAAAAGAAATGCATTTCCTGTCATCCGATTTTCCTTATCCTTCCCAAACAAAATTTTCCAATACCATATTTTATCAAAGTACAGCCAAGTTCCTGGTGCATGTTATTGCATGCACCCTGTGATACAGCGTCATATTTGCTTGCTGTATCAACTTCTTCCCAAAAGCGAGCCGATGGGTTGCCCTTCAGCCTAGACGGTTATACTTCTGCTTCCTTCAAAGGCCACATTTAGAGTTTCACAGGCACAAAAGACCACAGAGTTTGCAATGTTGTCATTCAGTAACACTAATAATAACACCATATGTGAAACCAGTGATGTAATGCACCCAGAAAAGTTACATTTGGACGTAGACTGAATCGCTGCATTGTGTTAGCTGAGAATGTTTGTATCAGACAGACAACTGGCTCATAATCTATTCATATGCATATATAAATGTAAACGCAAACGTATGCATTATATATACAGTACATGTATGATTTTTACACCTCCATACCAAACTGTTACCTGGTAGTTTGGAAAATATGTTGATTACAACACCAAGTGTGAGAATGGCGCAAACATTCCTCAGGGATCCTTCATAGAGATTCCAAATTGCACCCCTTAAACGTGTTATTTCCCTTCACTGACGAGACCTTAAATTATAAGCACTGTGGTTCGTTCTCAGGGAACAAAAAAAAACACAACATTATAGCCCATCAAAATCCCCCCACTTGACTGATTGGACAATTACATATCATTTTGTCCAGAACGTGACCAACAACCAGCACTCATTACATTTGTGCACTACCTCTCAGTTTCAACTCATTTCAGAGCAACCATTTCAGTATAATAGAGGAAACATTAAAAGGTCAAATAAATGCGACAAACTCATTTCAGCTCTTGTAACTGACATACTGCACTTCCCTCTGATCGGACAATATTGAATTACTTGTATTCATTTGCATCTGTCTGTTTGAAAAAGTGAAACAACACACCACTTGGAATATATTGTATTTTTCTACTGGGTCATCAGTATATAATCCACACAAAATAATATAGGCAGAATGCCACCATACCATTTCACGGGCAGCAAAGGGCATTCATTAATATTGTACAAATTCATAATCAGTATACAGACCTTCATTTCAAAATATGTAAGCAGCAAGAGTTGTTATGGCAGCTATATGTGTCCTCTCTCATGACAATCAATTGAAAAATATGCATGTACCACTTACATACAAACACATATAATGCCAATATGAAGCAGTAAACAACAGGATATGTGTGCTTTAAATTCAGGACTTCATAATTCTGTATTATTTATTTTAAATACCATTCCAGTTATTACAATTACTATACAAGTGAAGGCCTGAGCTATATCTTACTCTTCAATGCAAACCTTTCCCAGCAGTGCATTTTGTGATATGCAGTCTAAACAAATGTGTTTAAATATATGCTTGTATGACAACAAGCTCGCATATATAAAGAACTACAGCACAGTAAGTTTTACACGAATGTAAGCTTATTTATGGCCTTCGTAATGACACTCTATTTGTACCTTTGTCAACACATGCTCAGATAAATTACATTCATTCGCAGCTAATCTTAGTTACTGCTAGAAAGTGGCACCAGTGTTAGCTCCCTGAGTCATGACTATATGTAGGATGAATTACAATGCCATCACATGAGAATATTAGGCATAACACTATTTCAATATTGGAAATTTTGAGTAAAAAATGGCATGCAGCTAAACCAATGCAAAGAAATGACTTCCTGAATATTACCAGTTGAATACATCATATGGGTCCATTTACAGAATATATTGTTTTCACTTTCTCAAGCTTTCCAACCCTGATTTAAATTTCAATCATAACCCAAGCATACAATAATCCATATCAATAGGTTATAGCATAGAGTATGCAAACAATGCCATATGATAGATAGAGTGAATAGGATTGGTTCCAAACGGTAACCCACTCAGTGCTGATGTTCCTGTACATGTATAATATGAGTATATTTTAGTAAAACAGACACAATGAAGCAGGGCCTGTGGTTTCACATTTCATAACTAAACATTCACCACAGGTGGCGTTAGTCCCCAGGCATCCACTGGGAGAGTGGTTGAAATTGAAATATGACTGTCTGTTTTTAAGATGTTATCCCTATTTTTTATAATGCACATTTTAGGCTCCTCTCCAAAAATGTATTTTTTTTATATGGTATTGCATTGTAATTTCAGTGTTTTCTTTCATGGCCAAAGGACCATAAAAAATGTGGTTTGTGCTCACTCTTACTTCCAACTGTGCATTACTCCATATGCTCTGAAACTGGTGGAAAATTTTGAATAAACAAGAAAATCTCTGCTTTTGTGGAGTCTCATCTCTGCAAGCTACAAAAACAGCTTGCAAGAACCATGCTTAAACCCGATGTGCTCTGAGAATAGATCTATAAATGACCACCTTTGTAGATACCTATTGTTAGCTTCATCTAGTTACATGGTTAAAAATGTACCAGAGGGTGGTCTGTTCGTGCCTGCACTTCTATTTTTATTGGAATATTGAAACAACTGAAAGCAAAAGTTCTTTCCTACCTGCATCTTTGTGGTCCCATGGCAACGGCAGCTCCTGACAAGAGAGCGAAAATTCACATTATTTATACTTGAAAAAAAAGTTATCTGTCACATTATATTGAAGTTCAGATCTTGGAACTTGGGAGACCGTAGCGAACATTCAACAACAAAAATAACTTAGCAGAAGAAAGCTGCCATTGATTATGATTTTTTCTTTTGTAGGATACCAGCATCGTGGGAGTCATTATGAAAATTATGTAAATGGTTTCAGAAAGAGATACTCCATAGGGCCATTAGTAATTAATTAAAAATTCATCCACCCTACTATGTGGAATATTTTCTTGACTTTATTGTATTAATCACTCACTTTTGGTACACTTTCCTTTTCCTTAAAGCGTTTTATGTTAGTTGTGGAATTTTAGGTTGTGTATCGTAAGTTATTTTGGAAATCACAGATTTCCATGATATTTCAGTGTGATATAGGAATTCATGTTGTGAAAATTCTTGTTTTCTGTAATGTTGTTTGTTTGGGTGTAATGTGGATAGATGGTGATGCAATTTATGATACTATTTACACTATGTCAAACCAGAAACATGTTTTTAAAATGAAATAAGAAATGTGCAAGTAACTGGAGTCCAACAGGAGGACTACTGCTCTCTCCATTTCAATCACCTATGGGCCAGAAGGACAGCCATTTCATTATCCACTAACATTAGAATGTCATGCCTTTTGAATGACATGAACTATGTAGGCAGAGTTAAAGCTTAACTACAGTTGCTTTTCAATCTTGTTGCTGCACCAGTCACAGGCTAACTAACACCCTCTTGTGAGCGTGCTTGCTGGAAACAAGCTGGCATTCATTCCATTCCTACGCCCTCTTCACACAGCCTGGAATGTCTGTTACTTTTGGAAGTCACATGTTCAACAGACCTCTAGTTTGAAAATAGCACCCATTTTAAAAAAGACCCCTTTTTATTCTCTCACTCCCCCTCTCTCTCTCTCACTCTCTCCCTCTCACTCTCATACCAGTTTCCCAAAAAAATTAGCAAAGAAATAAAGAATATAAAAATGGAAAAAAACAGAACCTTTGCTATATACCCCACAATAACACATGCCATGAGTTTTATTTTTTTTCTAACATGAAATGAAGTAATCATATGCCATAAGCATCACCAGCCATTGGTTAACAAATGTTTCACATTGGTTTACAAAAAGAGTTTCACAACTTAAAGTCATTGTAATTTTTCATGTATTAAACTTTTTGCACAAATATGGGGAAACAATGCACATGCCAGTATTTGAGGGGAAAAAAACTATCCTAAAGCAAAACTTCCTCAATCATATTGCATAGAATCTGGGTATATTGGGTTTAAAACCATGCCGCTACTTACTTTCACCCTCCTAAAAAACGTGCACAGACAACTGAAGAAGGCCATGACTGGACTGGCCTGAGGTGTTCTCCTAGGTCCTTAGGTCACGGAGGCAGGGGAGGGGAGGGGCGAGGGGGGCAAAAGGTGGAAGATCCTGTCCACCCTGGGGGATCCTGCGCTTCCATACGGCGTCCACAGCCCAATGCTGGAGCCGCGAGGCAGGACGCCAGGCAACGGGACAGAGTGACGCTGGAGGGGGAGTGGCCCGGGGGCCTGTAAATCACAGCACGAGGGCAGCACCCGAGGATGCTCGCCGCATACCAATGCTGTTCTCAGCTTACAAAGGCTCTGGAGAGCGGGCTGCTGGGAGCTGGACGAGAATCAGCCAATGAGCGAGCAGCCCTCCATCAACGGAACTGTCCCAAGCCAAAGTGCAAGATAGGAATTCACTTGAATCTTTTGCTTCTTTTTACCATGCATTTCCTCCCTGGCTGAGAGGAACGATGGGTGAAATTGTGTGATTGTGAAAAGATGTTTTGTTGGTCTGTTTAAACAGGCTGTCTCAGTACTACCCAAAGTAAGTTCAGTTCACTGAAAGGAGATTTAAATGCACTTTTCCACCACTATATATAAATGGATATTACATAATAACGCAAGACATTGATACTTATTGAATACCTGCCACAGTATTCATTCAAAATTCACTTGCAAAGTGTACTCCTGGATAATGTTAGAGTTCACTGGACCACTTTAAAGTTAAAACCAATGCATTTATAACTGTGCCACGTTACTGAAGCAAGTGATGGGTGATGTTTCTGTATAATATGTCAGCTTTTCTGGAACAAAATTCATAGATTCTGACCCGGCAGTTTGAGAGTTCATGTTTATGTATGCAAAGGTTTGCCCTTTTGAGGGAAAGGATCAACACAAGGATGAGATTATTAAAACAGAATAACAAAATGTTCTGCGAGCGCTGGAAACGCTCACTGAAAGAATGCCCACTCTCTATGGAATGCTCAGTATTAAAACAAAGACTGAAATTGTTTCAACTTCAGACTTTAGGCTAGAGTGGTGATTGAAATTGGTAGTTTTTATGTATTCAAGATGAAATATTTAATGTGATGCGATAGATGTGCCTAAACGGAATAAAACAAACAAAATCAGAAAGTGGTCAATATTTCAGATAACTCATAACATCAAAATTTTATAGGCATTATACACATGGCCATGAAGTGACCTGAATAGCTAAAAATTCAGCACATTATTTTTTATTACTGCTGCATAGGTGCAGATGCAATTCAGCTAAGGTCCTACAGGTGTGCCCTATCTGAGAACAGAACCTATGAGTTCTGAGTTATGAAGAGTCCGTCTTCTCATGGATGTATAAACAATCAGTTCATTAACCAGATGTATTCACTGACTAAAACCTCACAGTCAGACAAAAGTCACAACCATTGTGCTTGTCAACCCGACACAAAAAAAACATATATATGTAGTTTCTTTAGACTATATAATGGAACGTAACAAAATAAAATTGATTCATTTGGTCATAGGTATGTATGCCCTGTTCTGCATCCTGGACAGCTCCCATTGCAGAAGATAAAATGCCTCCTTGTAGACCTCCACAACAGACAAGTGACACCATTCTTCCTCCAGCATATATTTAGATAATACTGAAACAGAGTTTCAGTTCGATTCAATATAAATTAAACCCATCAATTTGGTTTGGATTTGAACAAAATGGGTTCCAGAACCACCACTATTTCAGTGTGTAACATAGATAACCCTTTCATCTTTGTGGGATGTCTCAGTTACTATGTTTCATCTACTTAATGTGCTGTTTGTGTTAGTTAACCTATGCAAACTTAAAGCTTTGTCTTGGCCTGTTAGCTTAATATAACACCTTCGTGTTATTTTTCAGGGGCTGACTAGTGTGGTTTACATCCAAAATGTATTGTTCTCTCTGTATTAAAAAAAACAACATTATTGATTACTTAAATGTGAATGATGATCTGAACTGATGAGACAGCAGTGGATTAGTATAAGTAATATATCTATTTGAAAGAAGCCTCTTTGAAAACAAAAATCAAATATATTCACCAAATAGTGGAGATGTCATGATTTGTCTACTTGTGGTATCCATGTATGTTTCATCCTAATTTATCCCAGGGATTTCTGCAGACAACATGTTTCCTGAAAGTTGAGAGTCGATTTAAAAAATTAAATCAAGTATTAAGTATATTTTCTGATTACAAAATAAACTGTAGAGGGAGTGAAGCCATACCTAGAAACTATCACACATTCCCAAAAGATCTAGAATTTGCACTTTTCATTCAGCTATCAGAGAGGATAACTGTCAGGTCACCATCAGGCAAAATATTTGACCTGAATGGTTCAGCTCTGCTGCTAAGAAAATATTAAAAGATGGACGCTTCTGAGGGGGAGGGCCGAGGGATTGAAACTTCCGACAAGAGCCCTCATTGTCTCATCCAATTGCAAATTCCACAATATTGTTTCAAATAAACACCTCACTGGACTCCTAGGATAAACAACATTGAATTAGCAATGCTAAAATGGCCTGGGTATACCTGATGTACATCTTAGCTACTTCTCTTACAACATTGAATATCCTCTCTCAGGGCTACAATAGGTTACAAAATGTAGGCGGGATTAGTTGGAGAGAGAAAGTATCTCTGAAGAGAACAAATCAATTTATTTCTGATCCATAAGAAACTAGCCCAACCCATGTTTATGTGAATAACAATTAAAAAATCGACAGCGAAAAGCAGTCTTTTATAAAAGTCATCTATTGTGGTCCAAATGTGATGTTATGAACCTTTGGATGAGAAATTACAAGAATCTTGCTCTTGCTTTTTCCTCCCCTATTCCAACATTCAGTATATGCTGGGGAAACAGTTTGAATATATACCAGCTGAACGGATGGAATATCAAGCAGCCATCAGAGAGAGCCATCACAAATAATGTTGCATATGGCAAACATCACCATATCAAGACTTAAAAAGATAGATGAGGATTCTCCCAGAACTTTGTTTTTTTTTTGTACTTTTCAGTTATTTGTCATTTTCCCTATTTTTTCACACCCTTTACTCAGCCCAACTGTTTAGCCTCCTGCAGCAGCCCTCTCTTGTCGTCACCATGAACATGTGGCTCCTTTAGGAGAAATGTGACGATGAGTCCACTCTTCATTCCACATCAGATGCGCCAGCAATTATATGCTACCGGAGGATGACATTTACACAACACCTATCTGATATGTACATCTCCCCTGCTGACCAGGAGTGACTGCCAGAGTACGAGGCAGCTAACCCACTTAGCCAGCCTATTTCCTATTCATCCCTGCTGAGAGAATTGTTTAATCACAAATGCAAACATTCATCCGGAGCGAGTATTGGCGAAACGAACGTCTAGTCATAGGCTCACACCTGCTTCCTGAACCTGCGTCTTACTGTGTGAGGCACCCAGGGGCCCCTTAATTTGCCTTTTCTATAAACATGAAAAAACGTCTTTTTTTTGCATCTATACTGCACAAACTACATGATAAAAATAGTGTATAGGTGTAAAAATAGTTTACTTTTCTCACTTTCTTTGCATGACCACTTGCAAAACTATTTCTCTTATTTATGACCAATGCGTTAATCCCTCTTAAATAAAATAAAGATCCATGGCATGAAAGGTATTATGAAGTATGTCTATATGTGCAAATTTCAGCAGAGGGTTTTCAGAAAGTCGAGAGCATAAACTCTTTAAGGGGATCATGAATGAGGAGTTAATGAAACATCGCATTCATTTTCAAGCGTGGTGAGGCACACATACCACAGACCCTGTTTGCACAATCCCAAGGGAAAGCCACAATGATTACATTCATTTCTGAATTCCACCATGAGGCGAGGCATTGTTTTCAAAACTGAGTGGGTATAAATTAAATACATATGAAATTAATCAAATAATACAAAGCCATGAGGCCGCTTTCTCGTACAAATATCACTTTCACACTGTAACACCCCGTGTACACCATGGATTCAAAAATGGTTTCATGAACACCAGGGATATGCCATATACTTTCCAAAGCTTCCCCAAACAGCAGATCTCAGCATCGTTGAACATTTACAAAGTTCTGTACCACCGAGAGCAGAGTATATTTTTACCTCCGTCTTCGAGCTGGAGGCTTTCCTTATTTATGAATGCTCCCATATTCTCCCAGAAATTATTCAAAACATTCATAACTGTTTTCAAAAAGCAGTGAAGCTGTTCACAAATGCTAGCACAAATCCATATTACTAAATACATATCTATACCTTGTTTGGTGTTTCAATAATTATGTCTACAACCTATATATACAAGTAAGTTCAAAGAGTCTGTTGGTGTTGGCTCAATACTGTTTGGTGGAAATGTTCTTACTTTTTACTTAGTTCTCTGATTACAACTCACAAACTTTTTATATTGTACTGTTTTAATCTAAATCTTATTCTGAAATCTAGACTTTGACTTATGACACCAAATATTACAAAGGCTTGACAGAAAAAAAATCTTAATGGGTCTGAACTGGAACTGAAGGTTCCTCAATAATCAGACATGAAATAAAATGACACTTTGAAAAGGAGACTAATGTGTTCGGTGCAAGTGCAGTTGGGATATTACGTTTTCTCATTACACAACTGTCCATAGCTCAAACTGTGTGAATATCTGCCAAAAATCTGCTACATGAGATTAATGTGGACCTTCTTTGATACACGTATGTTCACACTGGCTCCTGATGATATGGCTTACGCAATAAAAAAGATCGATACTATGAGTCCGGGTGATGTATATCAAAGGACAGAAAATCTATTTCAAACCTTATATTCTAACCAGATCTAATACCAAAATGTTCAAGAGACAAACAGAAAGATTATTCAGTTAAATTATGGCTCACACCTTTGCCCATGCTGCCATTCACTAAAAATTATTCATTTTTAAACTGATTCTATATAGTTTGTAAATACATATGAAAAATTCATATCTAATTCTGCCGCATCTGAAACCACACTGACAAAATTTTATGCAAAGAAGCGGTTCTTCGGCACATCTAATTTTGTTAGTAGTCAAATTAATTTATATAAAATTGTCCTAAGAGTAATTTTAACATAATATATATATGTTAAATCACATCTGCAAATATAACTGTATGAACACAATTAAATATATTAAGTTATATATTATAGTACTGTGCAATATGTGCTAGACTTCTAGGCAGGCAAAAAATAGCAATGTTTTAGTGAAACTCTGTAAAATGCAAACAAAAAATGATGAATATAAACTCTGCACAGGTTTCACCATGCACTTATCACCCCATCCAAAAACCTATCTGGGGGAAAATGGTCCTTATTACAGAAATAAACCATGGAAAACATCGGGGATTCATGAGCTGTCAACGGGAAGTACACAGATTTTTTTTTTGGTGGACAAGCAATGTCTGTTGAGCCAAGTGAATTCATTTCACAAGGATGTGGTTTTAAGATAAGAAAAGTCATCTCTTTTAATCCGGAGGGTGCAATCATGATATAGCATGAGCAGACGTATAACAGGCTGATTTTGAGGGCAGATATGGGCATAACTGAGCATGTGCAGTGAGTTTCATGTCAAGCTGTTGTTGCAAAATAACAGTTAAACAAACCTGACCAAAAAAGAACCTACATAAAGTACCGTCACACGTTTCTTTTGATACCAACACCAGGTTTAGTATGGCAATGCACGGTACTAAAACTAAACTCAATGGTATAGTAAAATGGTACTGAAATGGTACTGATTTCATATCTGGTAAAAAAAAAAAAAAACACTTTTGGAACTACATCATATTAAACAGAAGAAAAATATGTGAAACAAAAACAACAAACCTTTTGCGTGCAAATGTTAACGGCCCCTCACACTTTCAAATACGTTATGGTGCCTGTGCATAAAATTTATGGTACAGTAACATTGACGTTATTCAACATATCTCATGTCATTGGACAGCTCATCATCATCATCAGTAAACAGACAATCAGTCCATTTTACTATCTATTTCAGATATTCATTTCTACTGTTGAGGGCTGAGTTTCTTCCTCTGTGCTTTGGTGAATGGAAATTTGATTTTACATGGACTGCACAGGCATAGTTCAGTCTTAGACAAAGATTCTGAGATCAGATTGTTTTGCTGGACAGGATCATAGTATGGTTGCCTGTCCAGTGGAAGGTATACACATATTTACCATTGAAATCATATGATTGATAATAATTCTGTAAAATTAAAACATTGAAGTAATTTTCACAAAACAGTAACAATTAGATACAGCTTAAATGCATAGCTGCAAATTTTTTGACAGGATAATTCGTTCATTTAAAACAATAATGATGATTTTGAAGACGGTGGAATATTTGGTGACACCGTCATTCCACCGATTTATATTTCAAAGGTTAATGCTTCATTCAAATTTTAGTGTACAAACACTGGCATAATTGAAAAACATTTTTTATGTTTATTTTTTCTGTCATAATTACAGCAATCAGTTTCACAAGTGTTGATAATAGTATCCTTAACATTGATAGGTCTAGGATACCTATGAGCTCACCAGTAATCTCAATCAGAACCACCACAACATGTACTATGCACATATTAATTAAAAATCTGGAACTTCTAAGTGTGATATTTTGTCATTTATTTGAAATGGTTTCGTGCATCATATCAGACATCTTGTCGATTTGCTGATGTACAAATTTTATTAAGTCCACTTATAATAAGTGAAGAAAAGATTGTCTCATTGCAGTGTGAAAATGATTTTGTTCCGTATGGATTGTACACTTTTGACAGTCCAATAATACAATACAAAAGGTGTCATTCCCTAATTACATGTAGCCTATCCCATGCTTAAAGACTTGAACTGAAAAAAAAAAAAAAATTGACCTATTGCTGGAGAAGAAGTAGGTTGAATGCTTTTAGACATTTTATATGATTGATTCATTTGTGGAGAGATCGTTCGTTATATAAAGGCTCCTGTTTTTTTTTTTTTTTTTTTTTTAAATCAGTGCCCGCAGGGGATGCTGGGGACTCAAATATTACCCATTACATCTGGTTTCAGAGCGTGACGGCATTACCAGATGGAAGCAGTCAGAACCTCAATATTCCTCCAGTGAAGAAAGAGTTAATGTGGAGGCGTCTGAACAGACTAGGGATCCTGTCACTCACTCCCTGTGACTCTTCTGTCTTGCTGGAACAGCTAGATGTCCGCACATTAAAGCTGGAAGAAGCTACAGGTTTGATCGCTCATGATTAAAAAATGAATGACACTACTGTTATTCTGACTTTCATCATATTTTCTACTCTTTTTGCATGTTCTTTTTTTGTTTGTTTTCGTTTTGTTGTTATCATTGGCAAGGGATTTGTGTACGTTTTGCCAAAGGTTTACTTGTCTTACTAATCAGGTCTTTAACATTAAATTCCTGCTATGCATGAGAAAGAAGCTAAAACCAATTCACACTCTCTAAACAGTGAAATTTGTTGACAGCTATAAATTAATGTCAATATAAATGAATGTGCATCAGGTAGTTTTCTAGACGGGTGAATGATGCAACAAGCTGGAGAGGAAATATCTACTGTGGGAGAATGCAATGGCAGACAATACAAAAATTGTGAGACCAACCAGGAGATAATAATTGGCCAGTAACTAAGAAATGAAAACATTTTCCACAAGACTGTGAGTGAGCCCACAGTAAACGAATGTGGAAAACACTGTACTGATGTCATTCAGCATCCAATGAACGCTCAACTGGGGTCAAATCTGGCGTCTGAGAAGAAGGTGTCATAGGTATAACATTACATAACATTACAGTCACAGGCCTCAAAGCATTTTGTGAAAGTGGGTGGGGGTGAGGGTGGAGGGGGAGGAGGGGCACTGTGATTTGGAAGGACACTCCTCTCTGCAGGAAATAAACCCGTTAAAACAGAGTGAGGACGGTCACTCAGTTCCGTGAACATTGTCTTCACCTTGTACAAGTGCACTGCAGACCATAACAGTAAAACACATCCTTTGCCAAAACCACCATCGGAAAACAACGGTGCTTACTGACCTATACTGCAAGGTTTATGGCGGGCTTTGACAGTAGCATCATCATCACCTAGCTTGCAGAAATATCTGAATTGTAGAAACCTGATAAAAGCGTTTGAAAAGGCATTTCTCTGTCACCATTATAGCTGTGCAAAATGAACTCATGTGAAGGGCACTGAAGCTGGTAGAGATATGCAGCAGCCTTTTCATCACATTTTTTCCACAGCTTTAGCGCTGTAGAGAGTGAGAGCTGTACGCTGTACTAGTACTCAGTGGGAGACACTCATGCAACTGGCAGTCTGTGGCACCTTTTGATTAATTGAAAAAAATGAATGCAATGCCACCTAAAGACCCTCAAACCACTAGCACAATAAAGCCATATGTGTTCTATGAATATGACTTCAGATCATAGCCTCCTACCTAGGCTATAGGCTCCAGCCTGGTGTGAGATCACATTCTCATCTACCACGAAAGATGGGGGGTTTGGGGGGGGCTGTCTGCGCCCCTGGCTCAGCATACTCAGGGTGTGGAAAAACTACATAAAATATGTGTATATTTATGGTATTAAACAATACATTAATATTATACGTATATTTTATGCATTTCTGACTTCCTAAACTTTTTTTACGTTTCTTTACTTTAAGTCTACTGCACACGTCCTGCTGCGCGGTTCCTGCACAAGGCCGCAAAGCCAAAACATTTCCATTTAATTGTTTTCGACCCATGAAAAATGGAATCCGTGATGTGGGAGGGTGACCTGTACCTTATATTCATCTCATTTTCTGTTTCACCTAGTGAAGGTGACATCACTAGCCATAAAATCCATCAGTCCTTCATTTACTTCTTCATTTCCTCTCTAATAAAATGAACTTACCACACACTGTGGGCCGGATTGGCAGGCACCGATGTCGGCTCGTTGTTTTTCCGAGAGTTCTTCTACACACTCCTGACTGCATGATACCAAATGGTTTCCCATATGAAAAGGGCACTTGAGGGCAGTCACAGCTTCCTGTGCTGTCAGTCCCGTGGGTCCCAGAGGCAAGTCAGACCTAAAACTGGGCTCTCGGGAGACAATGAGCTTCCTGCCTGCTATTTCAGCGATCACTACCCACTCGCACTCCTTGGAAAATGCGATAACGCTAGGTTTGTGCTTTACAACTCTGCATTTGGCAGGGAAAGTCTTTTCTCCTCCCAACACGAGCTTCTCCCGCGGGGAATGAGTATGCTGCCATCCCAAATGGATAGGCTGACCCTCCACCTCCTGGATCAACTCAGCCTTGTAAAGAATGTTGTAATTGTCGTCTTCCTTGTTCGACACAACCGGGGCCATCTGTTCTGCAGCCATCTCAGCCTGGAAGATAAAACCGGGCTTTGGCCTTGACTTCACACTGGAGTGTAATTACCATTCCAAAATGCAAAAGGAGACTTGGCCAAGTTCCCTGTAATTTTGCATGGGTGTAGTATGGTCTTCTTTGGATTTTGGCACATATCTGAAAAAAAGATGAAGCAAAATTAATGTGGATACAGATTGTATCAATTAAATACAGCTATTAAAATCTGAAACAGCTCTGAAATTACATTTGAATTGTTCCTTTCTTGAAAAGATATTAAACATTACCTAATGTGGTGAAATAATTCAGCCTACTACAAAATGTATGAAATAAATGAAAAAAATATTTGATCACAATATTATTCAAAATTTGGTTTGTCACATAAATCTATTTTCTTCTACTTCTGCAAGGTTTAGAGAAGCATAAAAATCCAGTTTCTTACTGGGATCAAATATTTATTGCTGTAAGTCTTTACAAAGGGTTATGCATGTAAAACCAAAAGGTCTTGGAAAGTATTCAAGCATTAAACTTTTGACTTAGTTTGCGTAAGTGATGACAGAATGAAATTTCATGACACCCCAGATGGGTGGAGATATCATATGCTACCAGTAGTAAACCAGAAGCAGTCCTGTGTTTTGCTGAGCAAAGACAAACCTCGCAAGGTATCATTTCTACACCCATCACAGAGTTAAAGAAACCTTATTCCAGCATCACTACTATGTACCAAGGGTACCAAAAGTTTGAATGACTGCAGCTGGACATGTACAAATATGGTTTATCTCTATTCAAGGAGAGTATAAAGAAAACTGTCCCTACAGCCAGGCTCAAAGCTCCTCTATCTTGTTTTCATTATCCTGCTGTGTAAAGAGATCAATATGATCTGTGTCACCAGTCATCTCGTTTTACAGGTTTGTGATTTCAGATCTTTTCATCCTTGTGATTTTTCTGTCACTTGGGCACCGGAACCCTCACCAGTGAGTCTCTAACTAAATTAAGAGTTTGTGGCATACTCTGTGTGTCCTTCATGTGTCCTGGTCTCACTGGTGTTTATTATATATGTTTGTCTTTAACAGACAAAAGACAAGCTTAGGACAATATGAGGGGATTTCCTCAGAATGCAGATAATATACTGATGTACTGAGGAATCATAATGATTAAATAGTGTATTTCACAGATCATAGAGCATTTAAGAGAGAGCAGGAGTAAAGTAGCCACCACTTTAACCTAAGCTACAAACAAAAGAGAAACACACACACATGCATGCACACACACACACACACACACACACACACACACACACAAACACACACACACACAAACGATCATTTATACACGGACAGCATACACAGAGCAGTTCAGTTCAGAGTGTTAGTATTTGGCTTAAGTCGCTTAACCAAAAGATCACATCAACTGCATCATCTAGTTCTCTGGATAGATCAGCTGAACACTGACAAAAGTGACTCTGAAACTGACTCAGTGTTTCCTGGAAGGAAAATGTGTTTCACTGAAATTCCAAAGAATTCAGTCCATATAACAATATTCTTACCATGTTGAATTATAATTTGATGTATTGGAATAAAGTTCTGTGTTTACCTCAAAAAATCTCCCCTCTTTCCCTTTGAATCAAGATCACCCAGTAGACCATTTGTGTGTAAGAGTCACACTGGCGGAAGTGAAACTGTGACTATGTACACACAGCACAAAACAATAAACATGGCAGCAGCAGTGTGTTAACCTTTAACTCAAGATTACAAATCATTAATTTCAATTATCCTGATCTCTAGACAAACACATTTCCATTCTGACTAGGAAACGCTTGTGAAGGACTCTTATTTTGTAACATGTCTTCTTATTTTAAACATGATGAAATTGCACTACAGAAGTACATCAACTCATTGCTGTACCCTATTCCAAGAACCAATGCAGATTGAATAGCCATATCTTGGAGAGTGCAGAAGATTCAGCCAAGCCACCAGAAGGAGACATTTGCTTAAATCAAATTTGTATATCTATTGAATTGTTAAGGCAAAATGAATTAACCACAATTCTACAATCATTTCACACACAGTGTAAGCATATAGTTAAACGCACATTCGTTCAGCAGTCGCTGTGAAAACTGACACGTTCAGACGCATCTGCAAGCTCAGTTCATTCCGGACACGCAAAAAGAGCACACAAAAAAATTACCATTATGAGTACCACAAAACCTTCAGTGTAAATATCTATATGCTAATGACTGTGGCGAAACTAAACTGCCTGAAAATATTCCGGGTGATCACCAATGGTTAATTGAAAGTTGATCCTGCAGCTTAACAGTTGAGGTTAGAGCACTTCTAGACAGAGTTGGAACATGCAGGTACGTACATTCTTTCTGGAACACCCCTGCAGAAAGTTTCTAGTGAGTAATAAAGGGGAGCGTAACTGTACCTTTTTTCAAAGGAGGTTTCCTGCACCGAGCGTCTTCTTTAACTTCAAGCGAGCGACTGCACCTGGCTTTGAAGAACATTCTGACTGCATTCACTCAAGGGAACGCCCAAGACAGGACACATGTTCAAAGACCAGGTTCCCTCCTGGCGCAGATCCAGGTTGCTCCTTCCTGCAGTCAAAGAGCAGAAGGAACATCTGGCACACAACCGTTACGAGGCATATAGCAACTATGACATCACACAGCTTAGACACACACATGCACAAACACACACACACTTTTCAAAGCCATGATACAACACTAGGAAGAAGCCAAGAGGACCTGCTATCTTCATTCATTTTTCAGTTTCTTCCAGCAAAGAATATTTAATGCCATAGGGTCTGTTTTTTTATTTTTGCCTTCTGCCCCACAGATAGATCCATTCTGTACATTCACTTGCCTGGAGGGCAATTCTTGCTAAAAACCATATATCTCCTTCATGCGTTTTCACCTTCATTTTACTCAAGGCTCTCAGGTGTAGTCTCTAATTCAGAGTAATTTACAGCTTAGTCATTGAAGTGCACCTAAATAGTGTTTGTTACCTGGAATCTTAAACACATTGTTCATTCTTCAGTTGTCTCTTGATAGGCACAAACATTTAGTTTTTCAAAAAACAATAGCTGTTACATAACACATAAAAGAATCATAGTATTGCTCTTGGCTACTACAAAGAGTTAAAATTGAGGACATTGGGGACTTCACTTTCAAAATTTGTTCATAGATGCAATTGAAAATCACCTGAATAAATGTATTTCTTATTGCATGAACTATGTGGTACACTATGTCTGTACTGTGATGTAGAAATAACCAATATCACTTCAGCCATAATGCTAAATCATCTAAATACTCATATGGGTCTAGTTTTGATGTTTCATCAATTTTTTAATTCAGTTCTTGGTTACCAGTAATAATTAAGATATCAAGGCGGAACCTATTGTGATTGTTAGACATTCATCTTTTGTACAAATTGTCAAATTGCATTCCATGCAAGCTGATACAACCAATATTCATTCAATAAAGCAATTGATCATTTTAAATGTCCATGTTTAGTCAGCATCATCAGGTTTACCGTTCGTCTTCTTTTACATTCAGCTAGTTTGGCTGTATGTCAGGTTCTGGACATTTTGGATAATGATGGCCCAGCAGCAACCCACTGCAATGATACACTGATCCAAGAAGGAGACACTGCTGTGTGTCTGTGACAGAGATCAATCCAATATGGATCATGAGGGAAAAAAACAGCTCATTTACCAGCACAGATTTGAAATGCAGCTGTGGAGATTATCGGCATCTGTCATACGGAAATAGGCCCAGAGATTGGGATAGAAGATAACAGTTGTATGCCATGCCCTGCCTGGACCCCTAAGCTACCTGCTTGTGCCAAATGAAAGACCGAGAAGCCCAGCAGGATCTCTCACAGGGACCCCGAGATGTCTCCTCCTGCTTACTGCAGAGTCCACCTCAGCTTTTACTGGCACCCCTGAGCCACCTGAAAGCACAAACCCTAGGACATGTGTAGACGTTTCCCACATATTCTACTAGGTGAACATGCATTCCCATAAGCCAGCAAATCAAACCTTTACTGAGTACTGCCCTCTAGTGGTGTGATGATGGGGGAGATGAAGATTTGATAATTATCTTGTCGAAAAAGGCTGAATATCAACATTTTATAGTAAAAGAAAGATCTGAAACACAATGGCTGGGATTCAGTCAACATTTGTCCTTACTTTGGCTCACAACTGAATGCAAGTGCTCAACTTCACCTACACAGCATAGTGAGTTCAGCAAGAATGAAAATTAAGTCAATGAACTATTCTTTTATGACAAAATGTGTACCCCTCTTATACAATCATAAGTATAAGTACAAATTTTAACTGTAGCCTTCAATTCCAGCCCATAGGTAATTTCCCGGCCAGGATTGAACCTTACATATGGAAAGTCTGCATGGTATTTGTATTATATAACAGCTGCAAGTTGAAGTTTACAGAACAAAGGAGCTGTTCAGGCACAGGTCTTGAAATAAGCTTCTATTCCAGCAAATCATTTTGCAAGACTCCCCTACTGTATTGAATGGATGTACTCTTAGCCCTGTCATGTTCCCCTGTATTCTCTTGGATCACACTACTCTCTTTTAGAACATAACAGATTCAAGTTCAAGTTTTTTTTTTTTTTTTTTTTGGTTTTCCAGGGCTGGTGTGGGTCTCCTCTTTCATAATGGCCAGCTTTCACTCACATGAATCAAGAGCTTTCATTAGCATCACATTTTTTTACAGAGTCAAAAATGCACTAGAGGTCAGATGACATCACTGAGTTTCCATCTGTTGCTGAAATGTACATATCTCCAACTTGTTTGCACAGTTTTCTGAAGTTTTCTCTCTGTGTTACATAACCGTATTATGCAGTTTCTGGTTGCATAACAATTAACCAGCTCCTATTCTCGTTATACCATGAATCCTGATATGCTATTTTGAGCTTTTAAAACTTCAGGAAGCAATATAAAACACGACAGAATAGAGACGCTGAAAATGAACAAGATTATGAATAAAGACTGATTATAACTGGAAATTGCACAGTTTTTCCCCATTGGACCTCGGACAAAAGTATAAGAGTACAAGCCAAGCCATACTAATAATGAAGGGGATCTTGGTTATATTGGAACAGGAGGCTTAAAGTATACTGAAGTACAGGTATATTCTAATTCATGCAAACTGGACAGACACCTGTGCAGGATGTATCTCCAGTGAGTTCAATTTTTCTAAAGAAAAATGTTTTCTGTTTGAATATGCTTTAAAATAGCAGGTTAGGGCTTGCCAGCTGTCAAGCATAAACATGCACAAAAAAAAAGCACAATCCTGAATCACATCATTCATCATTACACATAGATTTAATGCAGGTTAAGATTTTTCTGTATAAAAATTAACATCAATAAAATGGACAATTATCAATTAAGTGCCAGATGCACAGTCATTCAGAAGAGCTTGTAATTAGGGAGTGTTTTTTTAGCATCCATCCATTATCTGTACCTGCCTTATCCTTAACTCATAATCACACATATACTCACACCCACACCAATGTGCAATTTGGTAAGTACAGTCCACCTAACATGCATGTCTCTGGGCTGTTCAAGGATACCAGTGGAAATTTGGGGAGAACAGGCACACTCCACTCGAGGGGACCTGGTCCTGTTCCCTGTACTGGGGTCCTTGTTGCGGTGAGGGCACAGCTGTCAGTGTACTGAAAGGACTCCATCGCTGACAGACGTGAAAAACCAAGTCCACAATCCAAGAAATCAGGGTCAAAAACAGGCAGAGTTCAATACCAGTAAGACATGGCAGAAGTACCAAAACACACATCTTTTGGATAAAAGACAAAATGGGAAAAACAGGTCAAAACCAGGAAAACACAGCAATCAAACACAAATCAGAATCCAAAAAACAGAAAACGGAAACAGGCAAAAGTCAAACAAGAGATCAGGCAGGAACAGAAAGGTTTGTAGCGCAACAGAGAGTGAAAACAAACTGAGAAGAACTCACCCAGACCAAAGGACAAGGCGGGGTAAAAATGCACAGAAAACTGATGAGCAAACGAGACACAGGTGAACAACAGGGCAGGTGAAACAAATCGGCATTCAGGTAATGAGGAAAGCGGGGCAAACACAAGGGCAAATGAAAACAAAAGCACATGGACCAGGGAAACAAAACAAATGAAAATACATGAACACAGTCGAACAAAACCGGAAAAATAAAAACATGACAAACACAGCAAATAATGACAACAGCACAAACCACTGAGTAACCATGCCACCCTTTTTCTGCTTCAAAGAAAATAGATCTTCATGTCACCATAAAATGTTGCATTTGTTTTACACCATACCTAATGTAGAAATAATTGTGTTGTAATTTATTCTGAGAGGTAATTATTTAAATTATTTGTTTGTAGCAAGCTTAGCTTAGCTGCTCAATAGTTTTTTCTTGTAGCTAAGTTTAAATTGTTTTTTACCGGCTTACTATGATTCAGGATCTGACAAGGGGAAGAAATCTGCTGTGAGCAGAAAAATCAAAGTCATGCATTTTTGTACACACAATCCACTAAATCATAACATTCAGCAGGAGGGAGATAGTGTTACACCCACCAAAATAAACCCTCTATGCCAGGGACATCAACTACCAAATCATGACCAAGCGTTGCCACTCAATCAATTATACAGCTGACAAAGTAGGCTCCATTCACAGAGACCAGGACATATCATTGATATCAGTTCTACTAAAAAATGATAAAAATCCTCATAAATGCTCTTGCTACAGACCATTATCCTTCATTTTCTCACGCTCAAGCTTTTTGCCATAAATCTCATTATCAGAATGGAGTCAATGAAAGGGAACCTGATCAAACTGATTCTTTGAAGGGGAGATTGGCTTCAGATAGTATTACATGTTCATTTCACATTAGCCATGTTTGAGAGTGTTCTTGGATGCTTAAAGGGTCCTTAAAGGAGCTCAAGTAGGCTTATCTATGGTCTGTATAAAATCATTTTGCTTTCAGGCACAATTTTATTACAATGATAAAGACATTTATAATCATCCCAGCAAAACTGGAAACAACCAAGGAAACAGTTCTCTTAACCTTTTATTCTACCTTTATTGTAAATGTAAGTAATTCCAGAGCCTTTTTAAGTGAGCACAGTGCCACCTAAAGAAAATTCTGTTTGCCCTTACAGATTGCAAGACATTTTATTTGTTGATATCCAATTAAAATTTGCAAGGAGTGAATAATTCTGACCCATATCATTTATGCATAAATATGCAGAAATTATAGCAAAGATTATTCTTGCAAGAAGGCTTGAGAACTCCCTCTCAGTTCTGGAACAAAAAATTGTCTTCACACAGCACTGCAGAAGAAAACATGAAAAGTTTATTAAGTCATAAATACATAAAACATATGTAATAATGTTAATGTTCATTTTATTATTTAATACATAAATACATACAAATGTTTTCTGCTGTTTTTCCACACCATCGGGGGACTGAGCCCCTAACCCCTGTGATGTGGGAGGGTCAACTGTATGACTTTTAGCATAACATTTTGATGAGCTACTTCCAATACATAAACTTTTCTGCTTTTCAATTGGGATGACAGTTCACATCGCAATGCAAAGTACACTCCCCTCATAAGCATGTTCTGCCTGCAGCTGCTTCTTCTTACTCTATAAACAAACAGCAGCTGAGCAGCTTATCATTGTGTCAAATGAGTACATCTGGTGCTGACAAACTGCACATTGGCAATGAGCCACCGAGAACCTGCCTTCTAAGCTCTATCAGCAGAACAAAGGGAAAAGGAGGAAAAATAAGTTCAAGATACATTCCGCATGTCATCCTGTTTTATATATATATATATATTCATATTTTTTTTTCCCCCACAAATTGCTTGTCATGTCATGTAACAGAAGGAGAGACCCTTAGGTTTTCAAGTCCAGGCTTGATGCGGTTTTCGATGCTCCCGTAGACTGTAGGTGAATGATGAGCCTTCGATTTGAGCCTAAACAGGCGGAATGGCATGTTCTCATTTGCAGACATTCTTCACAGTTCATTGTGTCATTGTGACATTGGATGACACACACTTGTGCATAACAGGTTACACAATGAAAGTATGTTTGGGGCATCTTTAATAAGATATGGATTTTTTGTGAATTTTTTCTAATCATGTAAGCTCACAAAGTCTGAGCTATTTAGCTCCACCAGGTGTTGTAAATGCAGTAGTAGTTGATTAAGTGATAACCTGATGAGAATATGGACATTTGTACCAATGTTTGTGATATTTCAAACAACAGTTTTGGATTTATATACATAAATGTGAAATATCTAACTGGCCCAGCACAAACATGTGTATACTACACAGTCTGCAAAGGCAGCTTTCATTTTATTCCTTTTTATTTATTTATTTAGTTATAATTTTTATTACTCTGATGATTTAACAAACTGAACTGTTCAGCTGGTTGACGAATATGAACCAGTTGCTTCCGCGCATGGATGGAACAAAAACATGGTAGTTCTTTTACTTTCTGAAGCTGGGATTTTCCACCTCTGAAAAGCCAATTGCTACTGATTTGTTGATATTATGGTTATACATTCATTTTCAAATTCAGTAAACCATATTGTCCTCCCTGGCCAAAATGAACTGTAGCTCACTAAAGAGCTAGCATGATTGACACTGTGTAGACAATGTAAAGCAATGGAGATATTTGTATAACCATGGTGACGGACACAACGACGAGTTAACATTTCATGTGTCAGTGACAAGACAAAAACATTCACTCTGAGTATAAGGACACAGACTGGGATCCAATTGCAGTCAGAATTTATCACTTTAATAAGGCAAATGAAATGGTAGACAGGAATGTAAACTGGTCAAAAAAAACAGAGGAAGCAGCAGTCCCAAACAGATCCAAAAGAAAAAACAAGGTCAAGCAAACAAGTTCAAAATAGCAGTAGGCAAGCACGATAACAACAGCACAAGCTTAGTAAGGTCACACGAACAATACCTCACAATGAGACAAGACAGAGTCCTTAAGTAGCCAGGAGCTGAGTGAATGATCAGATGCAGGTGTAATCAAAGAGCCAGTGAGGTTGAGTGGGGCTGAAGTGGGCGTGGCTGAGCTGGCTGACTGGGAGCAGGTGTGACACTGAGTATGAATTACATGTTCAAAGACATCTGTCACATTGTGTCCACAGACATACCCAGACATTCCACTAGGAAGTTATAGCAAATAGCAGAAAGGCCAGCCCCTCTGGGCTCATGCTGACATGAGTTGAAAAAGTTGTACAAAAATGTGTTCAATTAATAAAAAAATCCATTCTATGAGTCTGTTTTGATGGTAGTATACTCTTAGTTTTGAAATAAGATTTTTTTCCCCGTAAGACATGTCCAAGGTCACCAAATCATAGGTCTTATGTTTGTGGTGGAAAGTGGCTCAAACCACAATAAGCTGACCCAAGGGGAAGAATGAAGAATAGCTAACATCCAGTCTCAACTTAATTTTCTATCGCCTCCACAATTTCATCATTTTTTCGGAAAATACTGCTCTTCAATGAATGGAGGGACAAATTCACAGCATGAATTGTATAAAACCAGAGAAATTTAGCAAAGGTAGCAGAGGCACAGGGAGCAATGTCAGATATAATAAAACAAGTACAGACTGTGATGTCTGTTTGGTCGACAAGAACCCTATCACAGTTTGTTTTCAGTAGTGTTTGAACACTGTTCAGTTCTGCTTCATACGGGGCACTGCTGTACTTCGCGACAACCCTTTCTCCACCACCGCACCGACACCCATGTCACTCACGCAATTGTCTTTGGTTTTGAGGGATTGGCTGGCTGTGCTGCTGCAGGAGGGCAGCACAGCTGCCGCGTTTGTAGCTGCAGCGTTTTGTGGAGGCTTGGAAGGAAACGGCTGTCTGGAGGCAACCACTCTTCAGACTGCTGGCGGTGGTTGTGGTGGAGGCATGCACCGGGCCCAGCAGGAGGGCATGCCACTGACCGGGGTCAATTGTGACCTCAGCATTCCCAAGATATAGGGTGTGGCTTGAAAAAATCCTGCGGTGCTGTCACCAAACCCAGAGACAGGGGTATCTGACAATGCCTACTTGCTTCAGCTTGTCCAGTCATTTGCCAGGTGTCCGCTTTCACCACATGTTACCCAGCATTGATTCCTCTTGCTCCTCTGAGTGGAGAATTGTGACCGCTTAAACCACCTTGCACTGCTTGCCCCTGTTATTCGGGACCACTGTCATTGACAACCGTTTCCAGGTTCCCCACGCAACTCTCGGCTCTGCTGAGGTTGGTGGGGTGTGCAATGCGCATCAGCAGCCATAGCGCTGCTAGAGTTAAACCCTGGAGGAAGGTATCAAAACTTAATCTGTCTATAACTGTGGCTGGAAGTTAGGGGTAGTCAAAGCACCTCGGCCTCTGCTCATCCGCAGTGAGCTGGGCGAGCATGTCACCCAGCAGCCTCTCCCTGCTGTGAATCTGTTCCCTGAGGGTGACGACTGACATGACTTCCCCAAGACAACTGTTCAGAGCTGTGCTGAGGAAGCTGAAGGCTGGCGATTCATCTGTGTTGAGATCAAGGAGTGCCTGCAGAGAACCTCCTGCCATGGACCCATGGATACTGTTAAGCTGATGCCTTTCTCTGCCTGTCCGTGGCTGCTTTCATCAATAGTTGAACTGCATCAGGTATGCCTGCCAGTTTCCTCTGCCCTTAAAGCACCACAGCTTGGGAGCTGCCCATGGGTTCCCACAGTGCACCTCACTGGTGCAGCCACCCCAGAGGTTTCAAGTAAACATGGACAATTGAAGTTTTAACTGTGAAATCAGTGTTGTTGTACAAGGGATCACATTTTAAGATTCTGGACACTTTTAAAAATGATTTGATATTGGCTCCAGTTGTGTCGAAACAATTGAGCTTTATCTGCATGGTCAGCCCCAGAGCTTTGCTGTACAGAGAGGTACACCATGGGAGGGCTGAATTCATAGGCAGTCAGGTGGTTTAGGGAGGCTCATAGTTTCTCTCAGGTAGTTATTCTGATAACAGGCTTCCATTGAGAACTGTTGTGCATATTGAGAGAAATACGTATGTATTATCATAATGCAGGCAGCCATACTATATATGTTATGTTTTGTACTGATCACGGGATCACCGTAATGGTAGTCTATAATGAGAGTGACTGCCAACAGTCCTTAGCAAAAGTTACCTAACAGTGTTACTGTAGCACGGTTGAATCATTAGCTTGCAGTGAATCTGGAAAGACACCACAATGTGGGAAAACAGATATTTGGAAGTCTGTAGTGTCTGGCTGTGTTTTGACTGAGCAAACACTTGGGCTCTTGATGTGGCTGACAACGTAAATACCTCATTTCATCACTTCAAGTCGAACGGTTTTCGATCTACTCACACATTTGTCAAAAGCTACGCCCACAATTCCATGGGCTCCTCAGACATCTTTCAACATAACTATGAGAAAAGTACGACCTTTGTAAATGTGACGGTCCTGGAGAGGCTATATCCAAAATGTAATGTAAATTGTTAGACTTGAATGAAATGATCATTTTAAGAGCTTTTTCGAAAGCTTTCAAAATGGTGGGAGATCCAAGATGGCAGGCTTTCATGGGTTCCAGAGGCAACTTGGTTCCTCATCAGGACCTGTGTGTGTACATAATTTCCCTGTGAACATAATCTAAGCCTAGAGATGGGGAATGTGACTGTAAATGATCAAATATTGTTATGTGCAGTATAGCAACACCTATTGCCCAATACCAAATTTTGGACCTTGGACCCATCAGCTAAACATTATTTCAGTTAGAAAATAAAAGGGTCCACCAGCTCAAGTGATATAAGTCCTAGTAAGGGATTGCATTCATATATAATGGATACTCCCAATACTCACTGCCAGATGTTCAGTACCCATCTGGGTCATGCACTCTCTCTGTGTAACCACACATCAGCTGAGCAGGAGAGGGGGTAACAACTGAGTAACATAAACTAAGATATGATTAGGAATGTGTTCAGGACAACAGAATCCCCTTTTCTTTGTGGTAACTGCCATGTAGGCAGGACTACAGTTTCACTTTCCATCTACGAGGTAGCGTCTCCACAGCGCAACACAGACAGACTCTGGGACATGGTATCCATGGAGAAGACTGCCCTCTCCTGGCTGACCAGCAACACTTGCAGCAGCATATCAGTTATAAAAACCCTTCCACTGAAGCACGACTGAGGCCATGCTTTCCTTCGATTCTGCCACCTACGCCTTTAACTAGGATGTAAGAAGTCTCTGAATTTTGGAGCCTGTCTGTATTTTACTGTATAGTTTGAAATGTCAGTTAGGGGTTGATAAATTGATCAAGATAGGGTTGATCAGTTCCATTGGAGCAATATGAGTTAATAAACAATGGATTGTCATTCATCTGTATTTATTTGTTTGTTATTCATTCATTCATAACAAAATGTACAATATCTTACATAGGTGGTTTGCAAACACAGTCATTATCAAACCTCATCAAGTGTATTCTGGGTTTTGTATGCTAACCCTAACCTCACAAACCCAAACCCTAAAAACTGTCAGTCATATTAACTTCGAACTGGACTACATCCTATTAGCCACTGACGTTATATGGTTAGGCTTGGCTAGCAGGCTAGGCTAAAAACGATAAACTGACTGACTAGCACATGAAATAGCATATTTCCTAGCACATTTTACGATGTTACAATTGCTATAATTCCAATTACTGTGGAAATACGGATTACTGGTATTACTGGTAACATGGTATATAAAATGTATGCATATGTATACATGGAATAACAGATAAACTCTGACCTACTGGAATCTGATCGTGCTCTACTACAGACCGAACTATAAAACAAGCAGTAAACAAACTTACATGTAGCTGCTATGTCCACTCCATGTCCTTTAGATTGCAATGTTGTACACAAAATGAAAGGTAAAACTGGTTTTAAACCACGGTTTTGCTCATGGCTCATTAAAAGTCAGAGGGTAGTCATGTAGCTGCACAGCAAGCACAGTGTGTCACAAGGAACTGATCCTGTGAGTTAATACCAGTGGAAACAAGCGTCCTTAGCAGCATCCCCCCCTGCAATGAAGCTTTAAGGAAACGCCCTGCTAAGTATGAACTCATTGAATGGGCTATAGGTAAGTACAGTTTAAGATTTAAAAGAATGAAAGATTGGAAACAGCGAAAGGGGACTAAGGTGTATAGAAAAACAGGATTTTTTTCATTGGCATTCCTAAGTCTCTGTGGCGCAATCGGTTAGCGCGTTCGGCTGTTAACCGAAAGGTTGGTGGTTCGAGCCCACCCAGGGACGGTGCTTTTTTTCCTTTCTTCAGATCAAAAATTCGGGTAAATTATGAGTATAAATATCAATGTAATGGAACGGGCACCTGCTCTCAACACCTTCGAGTTTTGTTCATTTGGGAAAGGTATGAACAACTTGACCAAAACAAACTGTTCAATATGGTTGTTCAAACTAGTTTGTGTGAAGTACCCAGAAGCCAATTTACCTTCAGAAAAAGGACCTTACTGACTGAACCACAGAGACATGCAAATTACGGAAAGGGTTGTACACAAACTGACATATCAATAGAAAAAAGAGCTACATTTTCTGTGGCAAGTGACTCCATTCACTTCAGGGGTGTGGGTTCCATTTCGGATTTACCAAATCTGACATGGGAAGAAAACTCAGGGCCACCTAGGAACTCCCAATGCGCATTTGTCCTGATCAGATGAGGTAGCGTGGCCGAGCGGTCTAAGGCGCTGGATTAAGGCTCCAGTCTCTTCGGGGGCGTGGGTTCGAATCCCACCGCTGCCAAGTATTTTAATAAACAGCATAGTTCATTAATTCCAGCTGTAAAAAACCCAAGACACAAATTATCATCCTGTTAGCTAACAGTGAAATATATTGACCAGCTGTGATCTTGAACTGTCCTTTTTTCCCTCTAATGGAGAAAGACATGCAAAAGATAAGGACATTGTACAGATCTATGTAAATAAACCAATACACAAGCTTCCTGGTGAATTGGGAATAAACATCAAGTTTAATCAATCAAAATTCATATTTAAACGCACAGTAAAACATGTCTCTGTGGCGCAATCGGTTAGCGCGTTCGGCTGTTAACCGAAAGGTTGGTGGTTCGAGCCCACCCAGGGACGGTCACCTTTTCTAAAGATAGATTGATTTCCAGCAGCACAGCCACAATAGTGTAATGATTTCCACATGCCTCAGACGAATTGCTTAGTTACAGTGTTTCAGATGGTCATGTTTGACTGTTTGTTTTGGCCAAGTTGTGCATAAGTGTTTGAACTGAACTGAACCAAAGTAATTGAACTGGAGGGTGGCACAAGGAGCTGTCTGTCACAGAGAAGGATGGGAGTGGTCAGAGGATATACTTAGGGGAGTCAGATGGTCGTCATGTAGCATGTGGTTGTTATGATGTGCAGTAGTGCCTCTGCAGGCTGTTATGATGTACAGAAGTGCAGCTAAAGTGGTTTTGTTATGATGTGCAGTCGTGCAACTGCAGGGCTGTTATTATGACAGTTTCTTCCCTTCTCTCTTATTCAAAGGAATTTGAATACACACACACGCCACATCTGTGTTTTGTGTATGAGAAATGCATGGACAAGCCTGACCCAAAGTTGAAGTTGAAAACAGAGGCTTGCTGTGTGAACTGCACTAAACCCTTCATTCACCAAGTCAACTCATCCTGAACAGAGTAAAGCAGACCCAGAGAAGTAGGGGATCTTTCTCTGAGACCAGCTCCTGTCTGGCTATAGACTAGCCTGAAAGGCTGGCAGATAAAGACATCTTTTACTTGTTTAACTGTGAGAAGGTGTTTTCTTCCTAACTTCCTTAGTACAAAAATGGACGACGTGAAAATGAAAACAGGAACTATCCAGCTTCTTTATACTTCTTCAAATGGGGGTTTGATCCTTGCCGTCAGCAGACCTTTTTGGATGTGTTTTAGTTTCATAGTTTTGAGGAAAAAAAACCTCAGCTGCCTCCAACACCACTGTCATGGAACACTGAATGAGGTCATGCAAATGACGGGAACTCACATTACCTACAGAGGTATTGTTAAAAGGATTCTTTGGGAGAAGGATTCCTGCCTGTGGTAATGAGAACTCCTGAGAGTTCATGGAAACATGCTTTCCTACACCTCTGATAGCAACAAGGGATCAAAACAACCCAAGTCACCTTAACTACAAAGTCCAAAGTATTCAATTTGTTCAAGCATGAATTTTCATTGTTGGACGAACATTCCATTAATTCCGTTAATGTACACATTTTTTTGCTTATACCCCTTTTAAAGACTGATGTTTTCATGTATATGGCTATTTAATTTTTTTTCACACTGGCCTTTTTAATTGCTATTTGAGAAAATTGTTACATTATATTTTGTGGAGTGTAAATATTTCTTAATTGCACGCAATGTGCATACAGGTCTTATGTCTTCAGCAACATAATTGCAACAATAAAGCTACAAAATCAAGCATAACATCAGCTGGTTACGAGAAAGAATATATTTTATTTCAAAATTGTACCAGAATATTTAACCTTTCATTGAAATTTAAGTTAATTTCTTTCTTAGCAAGGGAAGGTACAGGTGAATTCTTGACTCAAACATTACTTGTTTAAATAAGAAATGGAATGGAATATGCTGGTAATGCTTTCTGACAGTAGTTGCTAAATGTGTGCATGTGTATAAAACACATATGTCCATTTTTGGTAAAATCTCAATCAATGGGATTCATGCAATTACCATAAAATGAAAAAAAAAACACAAGGATAGGTATGATTATTGAGAAATATGTGACTTTATTTTCTTGGAAATGAGCTAGAGACCTTTAGTAAGGCATCAAAACAGGGTTACAAGGCTTGCTTCGGATCAGAAACATAAGAACTCCACCGCTGTAAACTGCAAAAAGGTAATGTGGACTGATGCATTAAAGTTTGACATATTCAGTTCAGTTCATACATGTTGTCGAGCTGGTATAGTTTTGGGCAGTTTTGCAGGCTTGCAAAGCTGGTGATCTGCTCAAATTGACAAAGTGACTGGAATTCAGACCTAAAGGAGTTGTTTTTTTTTCCTCTCAGCAGCACACCATGTAAGAATTACTGGGCAGTAGTTGGTGATGCTGCAAGATAATGACCCTGCACCCATCCAAGCTCTGTAAGAACTGCTTGAAGATGTTGAAGGAAAGTTGAAAGTAATGGCATGGTCAGCGCAAACACCTGGTTTTACCCTTTTGAGATGAATCGGGATGAATTGCATAGAAAGGTCAAGGCTACACAGCAAAACAGTGCTTCTTCAGCAGGGCTGGAGTGAACTTTCAGATTTGCTCATCAGTAACTTCTGGCTGGCAGTACACAGAAACACACACACGTATGCGCACACATGCACACACACGCCCACACACGCACACGCACACGCGCACACGCACACGCACGCACACACACACACACAAACACGTGTATGCACACGTGCAAAGGCACGACTACCGAAGACGGTGTTAAGAACATTATATAAAAATAAAAAACACATTGTTGCTGGAAACAATTCCACAACAAATGAAATGGGTAACATGGACAAAGTTGTACTGCATCACAATATTCTTTCTCACAGCTTGCAATGAAAAATCAGAAGAAAATTAAATTGTGAAATGTAAAAATGTAAACATGTTTTATCTATCACTGAGACTGAGAAAAAGCAAGGCACACGATGGCTTTGCAGACAAGGGAAGATTTGGTGACTAAAATACAGCGTTAAACACATCCTAGGAGCCACCTCTTTCATAATGCAATATTACGCAAAGTTAAAATGACTGTATTAAGTAGGAATTTTCTTTTAAGTACTACTGACACTATTCCTTTCTGGCAAGTGCTCTTTTGTGGCTCCGCCCCTTAAAGACTTGGCATCCTCCTCTGTGGGCATTTCCTGATTGAGCAGAGCCACATACGGCTGACTCCAAGGAAATTCCCGATGATCCTGGCGTAGGAAGAGTGGGAGTGTGTCCCAGCTATAGGTGATGTCCTTAAAGGCATGGAGGAGGAAGATGCCCAGTATGATGGTGAGGAAGCCACTGACTGTGCCAATGACATTGTCTGTCGTCATCCTAAACCACTCCTTGAAGAGGATTGCAGAGCAGGCCATAACTGAAGTGGTGAAGAAGACATAGTAAATAGGTGTGACGATAGAGGTGTTGAAGATGTCCAGGGCCTTGTTCAAATAATTGATCTGAAGGCTCACGCAGGCCACCAAGAGCAACAGCAGGACCCAAAACAAGGGCTCCTTCAGCACAGCCTCCCCTGAGAAAAGCTCCTTGATGCCAATGCCCAGGCCTTTCACACAGGCGACGGACAGCGATCCAATCACAGAGCAGATGAGGATGTAGACCAGTACATTCGTCTGACCACAACGTGGTGCAGCCACGAAGATCAGGACAGCACTGCTCACCACCACGCACACAGCAAACACAATGAAACCTGTAAAAGGCCACATAACTAAATCAGTGATAGCCTTGGGACAGTCACAAGAGCATTGAAATCCACCTGCAAGTAACATACAAGACCTGTGGAAAATTTTAAAATGAAAGACCGTTATTGTAAACTGCTACACACTGTCTTCTAAAAATTCCACATGGCATCACAGATCTGCAATTAAAATGATTTGACATTGCTTTGTTCATTCGTCTTGTCTTACCTAATAAATATATTTGGCTATAATCTGTGATGACACAACATAGGCCTCACCTGGATCTTTGAGCTTCTCTGCCATTACAGTCAGGGAGGCCACCTCTTCTTCTTGAGGAGCATGGAGGACCATCACTGTGGAACCCAGGATGCATAGCAAGCAGCCAGTCTTTCCATGAACATTCAAATGCTCATTCAGGAAATATGACGACAACACTGCACTGAAGAACCAAATGAACATAAAAACATGCAAGCCCATGCATTTTCTGTACGCCCTGAGACAGAAAAGGTACATTATCTGCTGTAGACGTAAACTGTCAGTACAGAATAATGTATAATTATTTTGAGTGAAAATAAACACTCGGTATCTGGAATACATTTTCAGGGAGTGCTATATTGGACAGTAGGGGGTCAGTGCACCACAACAAGCCATGCCTTACCGCACCAAAGCCATGTCTTACCTCACCAAAACGCTGAGGGCTCCCAAAGGTGTCACTAGTGTGGCAGGAGCAAAGGCATAAGCTGCAAAGTTGGCTGCCTCACCAGCCCCCACTGAAAAATGATGAAAATCATACATTTCTACAGAACAGTACCAGAACAGTAATGCATGCTTTTGTGTGACTTCAAGAATTTGCCACTGACTGCGTTACCAGTAAACTGAAAACTACAAACAAAATTGCTCTTGGAAACAGGGAGAGCAATATAGATTATCTAGCTGACTAGGTGTGAAAGATGAAAATTGTGCTATTGCAACCACTTAGGTATTTATAATGGTTTACCTCTTCTTCAAAGCCCTATTTCTCTTGTAGTTTTCAGTTAAATATGAACCACAAAGATTAACCCCTAGGTTATCAATAACCTTAATAATGATGATTTGTCAATGTGTATTGTTGGAATGAATAACAATATTAGATCAGATGTAAAAAAAAACTTACTTGATATAAGGCCTGCCCACCATAACCATTCCTTTAGGTATGCATGTCCACCCTGCCCTGGATGTAATCAACACAAAACAATTAATAAACTAGCTTAGTTCATACCAAACAAGACAAACATATGTAGCTAATTTAGACAGGAAACATGATCTAGCCAGGGAGACACGAGCAGGTACCACATATTATTGGTCCGAACAGGAGAAATATATGGTACTGAATTATTAGCAAGCTAGCAGCATTTTTACAATTGAGTGTTCCATCGATGGGTCAACAAGGAGCAAAAATCAAGTTTCATTATTTGTAAAATGATTGTAATATTCATGATTTCAAAAAAAAAAATCTCCAAGGAGGTTGGATGAAGTAGGCGTGCTTGACTTGAAGTAGGTGTGCTAGAATGTATTTTATGAAACAATGACCAAGTTTAATTTCAAACACAATACTGCTTTCAGAACTGCTTGAATACTGGCTGAATTAAAAACTCTGCAAGTGGTATATAGAAAATCCGTTACAATGAGAGCTTTAAAAAAGCTGGTGCGGAACCTGAATAACACAACAACACTTCTTCAAAACTGAAGCCAAACCAAAAGGTATACGTAAAATCAAATTCAGGAGTAGAGAAAATGCACTTTCAAAACAACGAAATTTCTAAGGCATTGGAGTTTTAGTCATTTTCAATACCGAACGACACCTCGTAACACTTGAATCACGCACTTTGTGTACATAAATCTTCAATATCTCTGCCAAATATTAAGCAGTTTTCTTAGAAAGAAAAGCCTTTTTCATAGAAAATTTCCCTTGTAATTCATTATTCTAAAACTTTGCCATTTGAAGTCTGTAACAAAGGTCTAAAAAAGTTGGATACTCAATTGTAAAAGTGCCATAAGTTTATTATACCCGCTCGAATGTACTCCACAATACAGGAGATCGCATGTTAGGTTATACTAAAACTGCCACTGACTTCTCAAGAGAAGTGTTGTTATCTATCAAATAAAGACGGCAAATTTACCTGCTCTCGTAGACCCCCTTTTTGCTAATCGCAAGAGACCTTTCTTCTTCAAAATAAAGCTCCCACCGATGAAGAGACTGGAGCTGACTGCCAGGGAGAGGCCAATATAGAAGTCGATTCGATTTACTACATCCATAGGAAATCCTTTGAATAGCTATGTAACAAATTGCGTAAATGTATACAACTAACCAGCTATAATCCAGCTATAATTTGCGAAATAAATACAACGAATTACAATATTTGGGAAGCGCTCTCAGCTTTTTCCGACCCGTCTGAGGGTCGATTGGCTTTCTGCACTACCACTTCACCACTTCCTAGTTAACGTACAGGCAGGCAGTGCACAATTTGCATTGGTAATTCAGTACCGGGGAGCAATTTTTGGTGTTTCAGTTCTTTGTTTTGTCATTTAACGTCCAGATTCCTGTGTAAGTCAGGGACGTTTATTGTTCTGTCCACATTTAATATTTTCCATGAACGAGAATGACTTTGAAATGTGTTGAGCCAACGATGCCAATCGACAGAATCGTTAGGAACCTTTCTAGATAAGTACACAAAGAGTAGTAGAAAGGGATTTATTTTTCTGCAGATTCCGACTCTTAAAAGTACATCCGCTACCGTTTGGTCAGAGAGCTCCACCACGCCAGCGAGACTTGAAATCTGTCAAAATAAAAGACTTCGATGAAATTAATTATTATTTATGGAAATCCTACCTTGTAAAACGCGAGTATTTTCGTTATTGGACTTTCCAAAATGTTATTAAAAGTATTTTCGGGAAAACAATTATGGTTTACAATTTGATAATGAAATGTACAAACAGGAGTTACATTCAATGTTTCTTACTCTAATTCACATAAGAATTCAAGGAGAGTCAGTGAGTTTACATGACTGATGCAATAAAATATATATTTTACATACAGTAATAACAGCAGTGATAAAAATGTTTGCTTGGTATATTAATGCACTGTATGAGTTCAATTTATTCATTGTTTTGATTGTATTAAATGTACATTTTTTAAAGATATGACTGCATGCTAATAGTCGTCAAAATATTTCAGTATCGAAAAGGTCTGAGTAAAAGAAAGAAAAAAATTGAGAAAATGGCAGTTCAACGTTACTTAACTCAATTTAACACATTTATACAACTTAATGATACGAATAGTTTGCCAACAAAAAAAAATGAATACAAGCTAGGTTGCTCAAGCCAAATTTAATGCTGCATGTGTATTCATAGAGCTTTCACACTATATTTCAATTCATCTTTGAAATATAGCCTTGTATCCTTGTAAAATCTACAATTATTGCCTCAAAATGGAGGTACAATAAGAGAAGCCCTATTTTAAAAGTGTAAATGCAATTCTTTGTGAAACTATATACCATGGTTCTTTTGCAAAAAAAAATAGGAGTGAAAGACATATGGTGTAAATAATTAAAAGCCAAAGACCTCAATCAGGAAGTTTTATAAGAATATAGCCTTACCTCAAAAATAAATACGATTGGACTCCCACAAAAATTTCTCAGGTCCACTGAATATGATAGAAAACCATGTCCATTCACTGACCAGGCTGCCAAGAGTCATCAGAAATGTCTCTGAGGACAGTAAATGGGAAAAGTGTAGTTCCCCAGAAATAAGGAAATAGCATAAGAATGCAGCCTTACCTCCAAAAGTAAGAAAAATGGATTGAAAGAAAAAGATTAGATTTTTTTTTACTTTACATCGGAGTAAATGAACTATATTATATGCCCTTGGGTGACAAGGTTGTCAAAAATGTTGATTTTTTTTACTTTAAATCGTAGTAAATAAACTGTACTATCTGCCCATGGGTGACAAAGTTGTCAGAAATGATTAGAAAGGGAGTAAATGAGATGTATATGTTCTCCTGAAAATCGTGAAAAGACATAAGACTATAGCCTTACCTCCAAAAGTGAGAAAAATGGGTTGACAGAAAAATATTTGATTTTTTTACTTTAAATCGTAGTAAATGAAATGTACTATCTGCCCATGGGTGACAAAGTTGTCAGAAATGATTAGAAAGGGAATAAATGAGATTCATATGTTCTCCTGAAAATCGTGAAAAGACATAAAACTATAGCCTTACCTCCAAAAGAGAGAAAAATGGGTTGACAGAAAAATATTTTTTCACTTTAAATCGGATTAAAGTAGGTACATTATCCACCCAGAGGAGACAAACTTGTCTGAAATGATTAGAAAGGGATTAAATGTGATGTATATGTTCTGCTGAACAAACTGAAAAGACATAAATCTGTAGTCTTTCCTCCAAAAGTGTGAAAAATGGGTTGACAGAAAAATATTAGATTTTTTCACTTTAAATCATATTCAATGTGCGATATTATCCACCCAGAGGAGACAAACTCATCTGAAATAATTAGAAAGGGACAAAATGTGACATATTCTGCTGAAAACCATGAAAATACATAAGATGATTTCTTACCTCCAAAAGTTAAAAAAAAAAAAAAATGGGTTGACAGAAAAATATTTGATTTTATTGCTTTAAATCATAGGAAATTACCTATATTAACCACCCAAAGAGGCAAACTTGTCTAAAATGATATGCAGTATATTTTATTCTACCCCAGTGTATAGCCCCCCAACCCACGATTCTCCCCAAGTGTTTAACCCCCTAATTCACTATTCTGGCCCACAAACCCAATTTTCTCCTGCAGTGTTTAACCACCTTATCTATTGCTCTACCCCAGTATTTAACCCCCTTACTCGCTATTCTTCTCCAGTGTGTAACCCCCTTACCCACTGTTCTACCCAAGTGTTAATCCCCCTTACTCACGATTCCACCTCAGTGTTTATACCCCCAACCCACTATTCTACCCCAATGTTCAACCCCTAAAGTATTCTACCTGAGTGTTTAACCCCCCAACCCACTATTCTGTCCCATTGTAAACATGTGGGTAGAATAGTGGGTAAAAGGGTAAAACACTGGTGTAGAACAGTGGGTTGGGAGTATAAATACTGAGGTAGAAAAGTGAGTAAGGGGGTTAAACACTGGGGCAGAATCTTGGAAAAGGGGGCTAAACACCAGGGTTGAATAGTGAGAAAGTGGATTAAACACTGGGGTAAAATTGTTGGTTGGGGGTGTAAACACTGGCGTGGAATAGTGAGTAGGGAGATTAAATACTGAGGGAGAATAGTGGATTGGGGGGTAAAACATTGGGGTAGAAATGTGAGTAAGGGGTTTAAACACTGGGGTAGAATAGTCGGTTGGGGGGATAAACACTGGGGTAGAATCTTGGGAAAGGGGGTTAAACACTGGGCTAGAACAGTGATTAAGGGGGATTAAAAGTGGGGTAGAATAGTGGGTCGGGGGTTAAATCCTGGGTAGAATCGTGAGGAAGGGGGTTAAACATGGGGTAGAATAGTACGCAGGGGGGTTAAACACTGGGGTATAAAAGTGGGTGAGTAAGGGGGTTAAACACTGGGGAAGAACAGTGAGTAAGGGGGTTTAAAACTGGGGTAGAATAGTGGGTAGGGAGGTTAAACACTAGGGTAGAGTGGTGGGTAGGAGGGTTAAACACTGGGGTAGAATGGTGAGTTAGGGGGTTAAACACTGGGGTAGAACAGTGAGTTAGGGGTTTTAAAACTGGGATAGAATCGTGGGTAAGGGGGTAAAAAACTCAGGTAGAATCGTGGGTCGGGGAGTGAAACACTGGGGTAGAATGGTGAGTAAGGGGGTTAAACACTTGGGTAGAACAGTCAGTGAGGGGTTTATCACTGGGGTAGAATGGTGAGTTAGGGGGTTAAACACTGGGGTAGAACAGTGAGTACGGGGGTTAAATACTGGGGTAGAATAGAGCGTAGGGAGGTTAAACACTAGGGTAGAGTGCTGGGTAGGAGGGTTAAACAATGGGGTAGAATGGTGAGTTAGGGGTTTTAAAACTGGGATAGAATAGTGGTTAAGGGGGTTAAAAACTCAGGTAGAATCGTGGATAGGGGAGTGAAACACTGGGGTAGCATAGTGGTTTGGAGGTTAAATATTGGGGTAAAATCGTGAGTAAGGAGGTTAAACACTGGGGTAGAACAGTCAGTGAGGGAGTTTAAGACTGGTGTAGAACAGTAGGTTGGGGGGTTAAACCCAAGGGTAGAAAAGTGGATAAGGGGGTTGAATACCTGGGTAGAGTAGTGAGTACGGGGGTTAAATACTGGGGTAGAATAGAGCGTAGGGAGGTTAAACACAAGGGTTGAGTGCTGGGTAGGAGGGTTAAACGCTGGGGTAGAATGGCGAGTAAGGGGGTTTAAAACTGGGGTAGAATAGTGTGTAAGGGGGTTAAACACTGGGGTAGAACAGTCAGTGAGGGAGTTTAAGACTGGTGTAGAACAGTGGGTTGGGGGGTTAAACCCAAGGGTAGAAAAGTGGATAAGGGGGTTGAATACCTGGGTAGAGTAGTGAGTACGGGGGTTAAATACTGGGGTAGAATAGAGCGTAGGGAGGTTAAACACAAGGGTTGAGTGCTGGGTAGGAGGGTTAAACGCTGGGGTAGAATGGTGAGTAAGGGGGTTTAAAACTGGGGTAGAATAGTGTGTAAGGGGGTTAAACAATAGGGTAGAATAGTGGGTAAGGGGCTTAAACACTGGGATAGCGTCATGAGTAAGGGGGTTAAAAACTGGGGTAAAAAAGTGAGTAAGGGGTTAACACACTGAGGTAAAATTGTGGGCAAGGGGGTAACACACTGGCAGAAAAGTGGGTTGGGGGATTAAACACTGGGGTAGAGAGTAGACAAGTGGGTAAGGGGGTTAAACACTGGGGTAGAATAGTAAAATGGTTAAACACTTGGGTAAAATACTGGGTAGGTGGGTTAAATACTGAGGCAGAATAGTGAGTCAGAGGGTTAAACACTGAGGTAGATTCGTGGGTAGAGGTTTAAACACTGGGGTACAACAGGGCATAGGGGGGTTAAACACTGGCGTAGAATAGTGGGTTAGGGAGTTAAACACTGGGGTAGACCAGCGAGTAAGAGGGTTAAATGCTGGGGTAGAATATTTGGTAGGGCGGTTAAACACTGGGGTAGAATGGTGAGTAAGGGGGTTAAACACTGGGGTAGAATGGTGAGTAAGTGGGTTAAATACTGTGGTAAAATCGTGGGTAGAGGTTTAAACACTAAGGTAGAATAGGGCATAGGGGGGTGAAAAAGTTGGGTAGAATAGTGGGTTGGGGGTTAAACACTGGGGTAGACCAGTGAGTTAAAAGGTTAAATACTGAGGTAGAATTGTGAGGAAGAGAGTTAAACACTGGAGTTGAACAGTGGGTTGGGGGATTAAACACTGGGGTAGACCAGCGAGTAAGGGGGTTAAACACTGGGGTAGAATGGTAGGTTTGGGGGTTAAACACTGGGGTAGAATGGCGAGTTTGGGGGTTAAACACTGGGGTAGAACAGTGAGTAAGGGGGTTTAAAACTAGGGTAGAATAGTGGGTAGGGGGGTTAAACACTTGGGTAGAATTGTGGGCAGGGGGGTTAAATACTGTGGTAGAACAGTGAGTAAGGGGGTTTAAAACTGGGGTAGAATAGTGGTTAGGGGGGTTAAACACTGGGGTAGAATGGTGAGTAAGGGGTTAAACACTGGGGTAGAATGGTGAGTAAGGGGGTTAAACACTGGGGTAGAATAGTGGGTAGGGAGGTTAAAACGAGGGTAGAAAAGTGGGTAGGGGGATTAAACACTGGGATAGCATACTGGGTTGGGGGTTAAACATGGGGGTAGAATGTACAGTAAGGGGGTTAAACACTGGGGTAGAAACGTCAGAAAGGGGGTTTAACACTGGGGTAGAATTTTGGGTCGGGGTTAAAAACTGGGGTAAAATCGTGGGTTGGGTCGTTTAACACTGGGGTAGAACAGTGAGTAAGGGGGTTAAACACTGGGGTAGAAGAGTTGGTTGGTGGGTTAAACACTGGGGTAGAACAGTGGTTTAAAACTCGGGTAGAATAGTGGGTAAGGGGCTTAAACGCTGAGGTAGCGTCGTGAGTTAGGGAGATAAACACTGGGGTAGAAAAGTGAGGAAGGGGGTAACACACAGTGGCAGAATAGTGAGTTGGGGGGTGAAACACAGGGGAAGAGAAGTGGGTAAGGGGGTTAAACACTGGGGTAGAACAGGAAGATGCTTAAACACTTGGGTAAAATAGTGGGTAGGTGGGTTAAACGCTGAGGTAGAATAGTGAGTCAGGGGGATAAACACTGAGGTAGAAACGTGGGTAGAGTTTTAAAAACTGGGGTAGAATAGTGGGTTGGGGGTTAAACACTGGGGTAGAATCGTGTGTAGGGGGGTTAAACAGTTGTGTAGAATCGTGGGTTGGGGTTAAACACTGGGGTAGACCAGTGAGGAAAAAGGTTAAATACTGGGGTAGAATAGTTGGTAGGGGGTTAAACACTGGGGTAGAATCGTGGGTTGGGAGGTTAAACACTGGGATAGAATAGTGGGTTGGGGGGATAAACACTGGGGAAGAATGGTCAGAAAGGTGTTTAAATACTGGGCTAGAAATGTTTAAAACTGTTCTGAAAGGGGGTTTAAAACAGGGGAAGAATCGTGGGTAGGGGGTTAAACACAAGGGTAAATGGTGAGTAAGGGGTTAAACACTGGGGTAGAAAAGTCATTGAGGGGTTAAACACTGGGATAGAATTGTGGGTGGGGGTTAAACACTGGGGTAAAATAGTTGGTAAGGGGGTTAAACACTGGGGTAGAAACGTCAGAAAGGGGTTAAACACAGAGGAAGAATACAAGGTCGGGGTTAAAAACTGGGGTAAAATCGTGGTTGGGTCGTTTAACACTGGGGTAGAACAGTGAGTAAGGGGGTTAAACACTGGGGTAGAAGAGTTGGTTGGTGGGTTAAACACTGGGGTAGAACAGTGGTTTAAAACTCGGGTAGAATAGTGGGTAAGGGGCTTAAACGCTGAGGTAGCGTCGTGAGTTAGGGAGATAAACACTGGGGTAGAAAAGTGAGGAAGGGGGTAACACACAGTGGCAGAATAGTGAGTTGGGGGGTGAAACACAGGGGAAGAGAAGTGGGTAAGGGGGTTAAACACTGGGGTAGAACAGGAAGATGCTTAAACACTTGGGTAAAATAGTGGGTAGGTGGGTTAAACGCTGAGGTAGAATAGTGAGTCAGGGGGATAAACACTGAGGTAGAAACGTGGGTAGAGTTTTAAAAACTGGGGTAGAATAGTGGGTTGGGGGGTTAAACACTGGGGTAGAATCGTGTGTAGGGGGGTTAAACAGTTGTGTAGAATCGTGGGTTGGGGGTTAAACACTGGGGTAGACCAGTGAGGAAAAAGGTTAAATACTGGGGTAGAATAGTTGGTAGGGGGTTAAACACTGGGGTAGAATCGTGGGTTGGGAGGTTAAACACTGGGATAGAATAGTGGGTTGGGGGGATAAACACTGGGGAAGAATGGTCAGAAAGGTGTTTAAATACTGGGCTAGAAATGTTTAAAACTGTTCTGAAAGGGGTTTAAAACAGGGGAAGAATCGTGGGTAGGGGGGTTAAACACAAGGGAAAAATGGTGAGTAAGGGGGTTAAACACTGGGGTAGAACAGTCATTGAGGGGGTTTAACACTGGGATAGAATTGTGGGTGGGGGGTTAAACACTGGGGTAAAATAGTTGGTAGGGGGGTGAAACACTGGGGTAGAATCGTGGGTTGGGAGGTTAAACACAGAGGAAGAATACAAGGTTGGGGGTTAAAAACTGGGGTAGAACAGTCAGTGAAGGTGGTTTAAACTGGGGTAGTATAGTAAGTAAAGGGGTTAAATACTGGGGTAGAATATTGAGTAAGGCGTTTAAACACTGAGGTAGACTAGTACGTAGGAGGATTAAACAATGGGGTAGAATAATGGGTTGGGGGGTTAAACAATGGGGAAGAATGGTGAGTAAGGGGGTTAAACACTGGGGTAGAACAGTGAGTAACAGTGTTTGAAATTGGGGTAGAAAAGTGCGTAGGGGGGTTAAACACTGGCGTAGAATATTGGGTTGAGTGGTTAAACACTAGGGTAGAACAGTGAGTAAGGGGTTTAAAGACTGGGGTAGCATAGTGGGTTGGGGGGTTAAACACTGGGGTAGAACAGTGGGTAAGGGGGTTAAATACTGGGGTAGCATAGTGGGTTGGGGGTTAAACACTGGGGTAGAATGGTGGGTAGGGGGGTTAAACAGAATGGGAGCACAGTGGGTTGAGGGTTAAACACTGACGTAAAATAGTGAGTAAGGGGGTTAAACACAGAGGTAGAAAAGTCAGTCAGGGGGTCTCAAACTGTGGTAGAATAGTCGGTACGGGCGGTTAAACACAAGGGTAGAACAGTGGATTGGGCATACAATACTGGAGTAGAATCGTGAGTAAGGGGATCAAACACTGGAGTAGCATCAAATACTGGGGTAGCATAGTGGGCAAGGGGGTTAAACACTAGGGTAGCATTGTGGGTTGGGTGTAAAATACTGGGGTAGAATGGTGACGAAGGGGGTATAACACTGGGGAAGCATTGTTGGTAGGGTGTTAAACACTGGGGTAGAATAGTGAATAAGGGTGTTAAATACGAGGGTAGAATAGTTAGGAAGGGAGTTAAACATCGGGGTAGAACAGTGGGTTGGGTGGTTAAACACTGGGGTAGAATAGTCGGTAGGGAGGTTAAGCACTGGGGTAGAATGGTGAGTAAGGGGGTTAAATACTGGGGTAGAATAGTTGGTAGGGGGTTAAGCACTGGGGTAGAATGGTGAGTAATGGGGTTAAACACTAGGCTAGAACAGTGAGTAAGGGGGTTTAAATTTGAGGTAGAATAGTGGGTAGGGGGGTGAAATGGTGTGGTATAATCGTGGGTGGGGGGGTTAAATACTGGAGTACAAAAGTGGATTCGGGGGTTAAACACTGGGGTAGAATAGTGGGTTGGGGGGTTAAACACTGGGGTAGAATGGTGAATAAGGGGGTTAAACACTGACGTAGAACAGTGAGTAAGGGGTTAAATACTGGGGTAGAATGGTGAATAAGGGGGTTAAACACTGGCGTAGAACAGTGAGTAAGGGGGTTTAAAACTGGGGTAGAATAATGGATAGGTGGGTGAAACACACGGGTAGAATTGTGGATAGGGGGGTTAAACACTGGGGTAGAACAGTCAGTAAGGGGGAAAACACTGGGGTAGAATCGTGGGTTGGGGGATAAACACTGGGGAAGAATGGTGAGTAAGGGGGTTTATAACTGGGGTAGAATAATTGGTAGGGGGGTGAAATACAAGGGTAGAATAGTGGGTAGGGGGTTAAACGCTGGGGTAGAACAATGAGGAAGGGAGTTTTTAAACTGGGGAAGAATGGTGAGTAAGGGGGTTAAACACTGGGTTAGAACAGTGCGTAAGGGGGTTAAACACTTGGTTAGAATAGTGGGTAGGGAGGTTTAAAACTGGGGAAGCTTTGTGGGTTTGAGGTGAAACACTGGGGTGGAATGGTGAGTAAGGGGGGTTTAACACTGGGATTCAAGAGTGAGTAGGGGGGTTAAACACAGGGGTTGAATTGTGGGTAAGGGGTTAAATACTGGGGTAGAATAGTGAGTTAGAGGGTTAAACACTGGGGTAGAATCGTGCGTAGGAGGTTAAACACTGGGGTAGAATAGTTGGTTGGGGGGTTAACAACTGGGGTAGAACAGTTGTTAGGGGGGTTTAATACGGGGGCAGAATAGTGGGTTGGGGGGTTAAATCCTGTGGTAGAATTGTGGGTCGGGGGGTTAAACACTGGGGTAGCACAGTGGATTGGGGGTAAAACACTGGGGTAGAATAGTGAGTAAGGGGGTTGAACACAAGGGTAGAATAGTGGTTAAGGGGGTAAAACAGTGGGGTAGAATAGTGAGTAAGGGGGTTAAATACTGGGGTTGAATAGTTGGTAGGGGGTTAAACACTGGGGTAGAAGAGTGGGTAGGGTGGTTAAACACAAGGGTAGAATTGTGGGTAAGGGGGATCAAACAGTGGGGTAGAATAGTGGGTTGGGGGTTAAACACTGGGGCAGAATGGTGAGTAAGAAGGTTTAAAACTGGGGTAGAATAGTGGGTAGGGGGTTAAACACAAGGGTTGAAGACTGGATCAGGGGGTTAAATCCTGGGGTAGAATCATGAGAAAGGGGGTTAAACACTGGGGCAGAAGAGTGGGTTTGGGGTTAAACACGAGGGTAGAATATAGGGTAAAGGGTTTAAACACTGGGGAAGAATAGAGAGCAAGGGGGTAAAACAAAAAAAAGCGAAAAGTGCATTTTACCAAAATTCATAAAAAGAAAAAAGACTATAGCCTTACCTCGAGACAATGAAAAAATGGGATGCCAACAAAAATTTTCCACTTTTTCCTCTTAAAACAAAAGTAAATCATGTCTACTACCTTTAGAAGGGGTATTCAGTTGCAAGGAATGGTTGTAAGTCATGCAAAGTTGAAAAGTATATTTTACCGAAAATCAGAAAAAGAGAAAAGACTATAGCCTTACCTCCAGATAGTGAAAAACTGGGATGCCACCAAAATTTTCCACTTTTTCTGTTAAAACAAAAGGAACCCATGTCCATTTCCTGTAGAAGGGGTATTGAGTTGCAAGGAATGGTTGTAAGTCATGCAAAGTTGAAAAGTATATTTTACCGAAAATCAGAAAAAGAGAAAAGACTATAGCCTCACCTCCAGACAGTGAAAAAATGGGATGCCACCAAAATCCTCCACTTTTTTTTTTTGTTAAAACAGAAGTAAACCATGTCCACTTACTGTAGAAGGGGCATTGAGTTGCAAGGAATGGTTGTAAGTCATGCAAAGTAGAAAAGTATATTTTACCGAAAATCAGAAAAAGACAAAAGACGATCGTCTTACCTCCAGAATGTGAAAAACTGGGATGCCACCAAAATTTTCCACTTTTTCTGTTAAAACAGCAGTAAACCATGTCCACTTCCTATCCAAGGGTTTTGAGTGGCAAGGACTGGTTTGAAGTCATGTAAATGTTAAAAGTGTATTTTACAGAAAATCAGAAAAAGACAAAAGACTATAGCCTTACCTCCAGAATGTGAAAAAATGGGATGCCACCAAAATTTTCCACTTTTTCTGTTGAAAAACAGCAGTGAACCATGTTCACTTCCTATCTAAAGGGTCTTGAGTTGCAAGGAATGGTTCTAAGTCATGTAAATTTGAAGTGTATTTTACCGAAAATCAGAAAAAGACAAAAGACTATAGCCTTACCTCCAGACAGTGAAAAAATGGGATGCCACCAAAATTTTCCACTTTTTCTGTTGAAACAGTAGTAAACCATGTTCAATTCCTATCTAAAGGGTATTGAGTTGCAAGGAATGGTTCTATGTCATGTAAATGTGAAAAGTTTATTTTACCGAAAATCAGAAAAAAGACAAAAGACTATAGCCTTACCTCCAGAATGTGAAAAAATGGGATTCCACCAAAATTTTCCACTTTTTCTGTTAAAACAGTAGTAAACCATGTGCAATTCCTATCTAAAGGGTATTGAGTTGCAAGGAATGGTTCTATGTCATGTAAATGTGAAAAGTTTATTTTACCGAAAATCAGAAAAAAGACAAAAGACTATAGCCTTACCTCCAGACAGTGAAAAAGTGGGATGCCACTGAAATTTTCCAATTTTTCTTTCAAAACAGCAGTAAACCATGTCCACTTCCTGTAGAAGGGGTATTGAGTTCCAAGGAATGGTTCTATGTCACGTAAAGTTGAAAAGTATATTTTACCGAAAATCAGAAAAAGACAAAAGACTATAGCCTTACCTCCAGACAGTGAAAAAGTGGGATGCCACAAAAATTTTCCACTTTTTCTGGTAAAACAGAAGTAAACCATGTCCACTTCCTGTAGAATGGGTATTGAGTTGCAAGGAATGGTTCTAAGTCAAACAAAAAGTGAAAAGTGTATTTTACCGAAAATCAGAAAAAGACAAAAGACTATAGCCTTACCTCCAGACAGTGAAAAAGTGGGATGCCACAAAAATTTTCCACTTTTTCTGGTAAAACAGAAGTAAACCATGTCCACTTCCTGTAGAATGGGTATTGAGTTGCAAGGAATGGTTCTAAGTCAAACAAAAAAGTGAAAAGTGTATTTTACCGAAAATCAGAAAAAGACAAAAGACTATAGCCTTACATCCAGACAGTGAAAAAGTGGGATGCCACAAAAATTTTCCACTTTTTCTGTTAAAACAGAAGTAAACCATGTCCACTTCCTGTAGAAGGGGTATTGAGTTGCAAAGAATGGTTCTAAGTCATGCAAAGTTGAAAAGTATATTTTACCGACAATCAGAAAAAGACAAAAGACTATAGCCTTACCTCCAGAATGTGAAAAAATGGGATGCCACCAAAATTTTCCACTTTTTCTGTTAAAACAGAAGTAAACCATGTCCACTTTGTGTAGAAGGGGTATTGAGTTGCAAAGAATGGTTCTAAGTCATGTAAAGTTGAAAAGTGTATTTTACCGAAAATCAGAAAAAGACAAAAGACTATAGCCTTACCTCCAGAATGTGAAAAAATGGGATGCCACCAAAATTTTCCAATTTTTGTTAAAACAGCAGTGAACCATGTTCACTTCCTATCTAAGGGGTCTTGAGTTGCAAGGAATGGTTCTAAGTCATGTAAATTTGAAAAGTGTATTTTACCGAAAATCAGAAAAAGACAAAAGACTATAGCCTTACCTCCAGAATGTGAAAAATGGGATGCCACCAAAATTTTCCACTTTTTCTGTTAAAACAGTATTAAACCATGTTCACTTCCTATCTAAGGGGTATTGAGTTGCAAAGAATGGTTCTATTTCATGTAAATTTGAAAATTGTATTTTACCGAAAATCAGAAAAGACAAAAGACTATAGCCTTACCTCCATTCAGTGAAAAATGGGATGCCACCAAAATTCTCCACTTTTTCTGTAAAAACAGGAGTAAACCATGTCCACTTCCTATAGAAGGGGTATTGAGTTGCAAGGAATGGTTCTAAGTCATGCAAAGTTGAAAAGTATATTTTACTGAAAATCAGAAAAAAAAAAAGACTATAGCCTTACCTCCAGAATGTGAAAAAATGGGATGCCACCAAAATTTTCCAGTTTTTCTGTTGAAACAGCAGTAAACCATGTCCACTTCCTGGAGAAGGGGTATTGAGTTGCTAGGAATGGCTCTAAGTCATGTAAATGTGAAAAGTGTATTTTACCGAAAATCTGAAAAAGACAAAAGACTATAGCCTTACCTCCAGAATGTGAAAAAATGGGATGCCACCAAAATTTTCCACTTTTTCTGTTGAAACAGCTGTAAACCATGTTCAATTCCTATCTAAAGGGTATTGAGTTGCAAGGAATGGTTCTATGTCATGTAAATGTGAAAAGTTTATTTTACCGAAAATCAGAAAAAGACAAAAGACTATAGCCTTACCTCCAGAATGTGAAAAAAATGGATTCCACCAAAATTTTCCACTTTTTCTGTTAAAACAGTAGTAAACCATGTGCAATTCCTATCTAAAGGGTATTGAGTTGCAAGGAATGGTTCTATGTCATGTAAATGTGAAAAGTTTATTTTACCGAAAATCAGAAAAAACACAAAAGACTATAGCCTTACCTCCAGACAGTGAAAAAGTGGATGCCACTAAAATTTTCCAATTTTCTTTCAAAACAGAAGTAAACCATGTCCACTTCCTGTAGAAGGGGTATTGAGTTCAAGGAATGGTTCTATGTCACGTAAAGTTGAAAAGTATATTTTACCAAAATCAGAAAAAGACAAAAGACTATAGCCTTACCTCCAGACAGTGAAAAGTGGGATGCCACAAAATTTTCCACTTTTTCTGGTAAAAGAAGTAAACCATGTCCACTTCCTGTAGAATGGGTATTGAGTTGCAAGGAATGGTTCTAAGTCAAACAAAAAGTGAAAAGTGTATTTTACCGAAAATCAGAAAAAGACAAAAGACTATAGCCTTACATCCAGACAGTGAAAAAGTGGGATGCCATAAAAATTTTCCACTTTTTCTAGTAAAACAGAAGTAAACCATGTCCACTTTGTGTAGAAGGGGTATTGAGTTGCAAAGAATGGTTCTAAGTCATGTAAAGTTGAAAAGTGTATTTTACAAAATCAGAAAAAGACAAAAGACTATAGCCTTACCTCCAGAATGTGAAAAACGGATGCCACCAAAATTTTCCAATTTTTGTTAAAACAGCAGTGAACCATGTTCACTTCCTATCTAAGGGGTCTTGAGTTGCAAGGAATGGTTCTAAGTCATGTAAATTTGAAAAGTGTATTTTACCGAAAATCAGAAAAAGACAAAAGACTATAGCCTTACCTCCAGAATGTGAAAATATGGATGCCACAAAAATGGTCCACTTTTTCTGTTAAAACAGAAGTAAACCATGTCCACTTCGTGTAGAAGGGGTATTGCGTTGCAAGGAATGGTTCTAAGTCATGCCAGGTTGAAAAGTATATTTCACCGAATATCAGAAAAACACAAAACACAAAAGCCTTACCTCCAGACAGTGAAAAACGGGATGCCACCAAAATTTTCCAATTTTTGTTAAAACAGCAGTGAACCATGTTCACTTCCTATCTAAAGGGTCTTGAGTTGCAAGGAATGGTTCTAAGTCATGTAAATTTGAAAAGTGTATTTACCGAAAATCAGAAAAGACAAAAGACTATAGCCTTACCTCCAGAATGTGAAAAAATGGGATGCCACCAAAATTTTCCACTTTTTCTGGTAAAACAGAAGTAAACCATGTCCACTTCCTGTAGAATGGGTATTGAGTTGCAAGGAATGGTTCTAAGTCAAACAAAAAAGTGAAAAGTGTATTTTACCAAAATCAGAAAAAGACAAAAGACTATAGCCTTACATCCAGACAGTGAAAAAGTGGGATGCCACAAAAATTTTCCACTTTTTCTGTTAAAACAGAAGTAAACCATGTCCACTTCGTAGAAGGGGTATTGAGTTGCAAAGAATGGTTCTAAGTCATGTAAAGTTGAAAAGTGTATTTTACCGAAAATCAGAAAAAGACAAAAGACTATAGCCTTACCTCCAGAATGTGAAAAATGGGATGCCACCAAAATTCTCCACTTTTTCTGTAAAACAGGAGTAAACCATGTCCATTTCCTATAGAAGGGGTATTGAGTTGCAAGGAATGGTTCTAAGTCATGCAAAGTTGAAAAGTATATTTTACCAAAATCAGAAAAGAGAAAAGACTATAGCCTTACCTCCAGAATGTGAAAAATGGGATGCCACCAAAATTTTCCAGTTTTTCTGTTGAAACAGCAGTAAACCATGTCCACTTCCTGGAGAAGGGGTATTGAGTTGCTAGGAATGGCTCTAAGTCATGTAAATGTGAAAAGTGTATTTTACCGAAAATCTGAAAAAGACAAAAGACTATAGCCTTACCTCCAGACAGTGAAAAATGGGATGTCACCAAAATTTTCCACTTTTTCTGTTAAAACAGTAGGAAACCATGTTCACTTCCTATCTAAGGGGTATTGAGTTCCAAGGAATGGTTCTATATCATGTAAATTTGAAAAGTGTATTTTACCGAAAATCAGAAAAAGACAAAAGACTATAGCCTTACCTCCAGAATGTGAAAAATGGGATGCCACCAACATTTTCCACTTTTACTGTGAAAACAGCAGTTAACCATTTCCACTTCCCATAGAAGGGGAATTGAGTTGCAAGGAATGGTTCTAAGTCATGTAAATTTGAAAAGTGTATTTTTCCGAAAATCAAAAAAAGACAAAAGACTATCGCCTTACCTCCATAATGTGAAACAATGGGATGCCACCAAAATTTTCGACTTTCTCTCTTAAAAAGGTAGTAAACCCTTTCCATTTCCTGTAGAAGGGCAATTGAGTTGCAAGGAATGGTTCTATGTCATGTAAATGTAAAAACTATATTTTACCGAAAATCAGAAAAGGACAAAAGACTGTAGCCTTACCTCCATTCAGTGAAAAAATGGGATGCCACCAAAATTCTCCACTTTTTCTGTTAAAACAGGAGTAAACCATGTCCACTTTCTGGAGAAGGGGTATTGAGTTGCAAGGAATAGTTCTAAGTCATGCAAAGTTGAAAAGTATATTTTACCGAAAACCAGAAAAGGACAAAAGACTATAGCCTTACCTCCAGACAGTGAAAAAATGGGATGTCACCAAAATTTTCCACTTTTTCTGTTAAAACAGTAGGAAACCATGTTCACTTCCTATCTAAGGGGTATTGAGTTCCAAGGAATGGTTCTATTTCATGTAAATTTGAAAATTGTATTTTACCAAAATCAGAAAAAGACAAAAGACTATAGCCCTACCTCCAGAATGTGAAAAAATGGGATGCCACCAACATTTTCCACTTTTACTGTGAAAACAGCAGTTAACCATTTCCACTTCCCATAGAAGGGGAATTGAGTTGCAAGGAATGGTTCTAAGTCATGTAAATTTGAAAAGTGTATTTTTCCGAAAATCAAAAAAGACAAAAGACTATCGCCTTACCTCCATAATGTGAAACAATGGGGATGCCACCAAAATTTTCGACTTTCTCTCTTAAAAGGTAGTAAACCCTTTCCATTTCCTGTAGAAGGGCAATTGAGTTGCAAGGAATGGTTCTATGTCATGTAAATGTAAAAACTATATTTTACCGAAAATCAGAAAAGGACAAAAGACTGTAGCCTTACCTCCATTCAGTGAAAAATGGGATGCCACCAAAATTCTCCACTTTTCTGTTAAAACAGGAGTAAACCATGTCCACTTTCTGGAGAAGGGGTATTGAGTTGCAAGGAATAGTTCTAAGTCATGCAAAGTTGAAAAGTATATTTTACCGAAAACCAGAAAAGGACAAAAGACTATAGCCTTACCTCCAGACAGTGAAAAATGGGATGTCACCAAAATTTTCCACTTTTCTGTTAAAACAGTAGGAAACCATGTTCACTTCCTATCTAAGGGGTATTGAGTTCCAAGGAATGGTTCTATTTCATGTAAATTTGAAAATTGTATTTTACCGAAAATCAGAAAAGACAAAAAGACTATAGCCCTACCTCCAGAATGTGAAAAAATGGGATGCCACCAACATTTTCCACTTTTACTGTGAAAACAGCAGTTAACCATTTCCACTTCCCATAGAAGGGGAATTGAGTTGCAAGGAATGGTTCTAAGTCATGTAAATTTGAAAAGTGTATTTTTTCCGAAAATCAAAAAAGACAAAAGACTATCGCCTTACCTCCATAATGTGAAACAATGGGATGCCACCAAAATTTTCGACTTTCTCTCTTAAAAGGTAGTAAACCCTTTCCATTTCCTGTAGAAGGGCAATTGAGTTGCAAGGAATGGTTCTATGTCATGTAAATGTAAAAACTATATTTTACCGAAAATCAGAAAAGGACAAAAGACTGTAGCCTTACCTCCATTCAGTGAAAAATGGGATGCCACCAAAATTCTCCACTTTTTCTGTTAAAACAGGAGTAAACCATGTCCACTTTCTGGAGAAGGGGCATTGAGTTGCAAGGAATAGTTCTAAGTCATGCAAAGTTGAAAAGTATATTTTACCGAAAACCAGAAAAGGACAAAAGACTATAGCCTTACCTCCAGACAGTGAAAAAATGGGATGCCACCAAAATTTTCCACTTTTTCTGTTAAAACAGTAGTAAACCATATTCACTTCCTATCTCAGGGGTATTAAGTTGCAAAGATTGGTTCTAAGTCATGTAAATTTTAAAAGTGTATTTTACCGAAAATCAGAAAAAGACAAAAGACTATAGCCTTACCTCCAGAATGTGAAAAAATGGGATGCCACCAAAATTCTCCACTTTTTCTGTTAAAACAGCAGTAAACCATGTCCACTTCCTGGAGAAGGGGTATTGCTTTGTAAGGAATAGTTCTAAGTCATGAAAAGTTGAAAAGTATATTTTACCGAAAACCAGAAAAGGACAAAAGACTATAGCCTTACCTCCAGACAGTGAAAAACTGGGATGCCACCAAAATTTTCCACTTTTTCTCTTAAAAAGGTAGTAAACTATGTCCATTTCCTGCAGAAGGGCTATTGAGTTGCAAGGAATCGTTCTATGTCATGTAAATGTAAAAAGTGTATTTTACCGAAAATCAGAAAAAGACAAAAGACTATAGCCTTACCTCCAGAATGTGAAAATATGGGATGCCACCAAAATGTTCCACTTTTTCTGTTGAAACAGAAGTAACCCATGTCCACTTCCTATCTAAGGGGTATTGAGTTGCAGGGAATGGTTCTAAGCAATGTAAATGTGTAAAATGTATTTTACCAAAAACCAGAAAAAGACAAAAGACTATAGCCTTACCTCCAGAATGTGAAAAAATGGGATGCCACCAAAATTTTCCACTTTTTCTGTTAAAACAGTCGTAAACCATGTCCATTTCCTGTAGAAGCGCTATTGAGTTGCAAGGAATGGTTCTAACTCACGTTAATTTGAAAAGTGTATTTTACCAAAAATGAGGGGGTCCTCTGAGGGCCCTGTGGGGGTATCACTGAGGATGAGGGGGTCCTGTGGAGGCAGGGTCTCTGAGGATGAGGGGGTCCTGTGGGGGCAGGGTCACTGAGGATGAGGGGGTCCTGTGGGGGGCCCTGTGGGGCACTATCACTGAAGATGAGGGGTCCTGTAGGGGCCCTGTGGGGCAGGGTCACTGAGTATGAGGGGGTTCCTGTGGGGCCTGTGGGGGGCCATGTGGGGGCAGGGTCACTGAGTATGAGGGGGTCCTGTGGGGGCAGGGTCACTGAGTATGAGGGGGCCCTGTGAGAGCCCTGTGGGGCAGTATCACTCAGTATGAGGGGTCCTGTGGGGCCCTGTGGGGCAGTATCACTGAGGATGAGGGGGTCCTGTGGGGGCCCTGTGGGGGCAGTGTAACTGAGTAAGAGGGGCCCTGTTGGGGAATTGTGGGGCAGGGTCACTGAGGATGAGGGGGTCCTGTGGGGGCCCTGTGGGGCAGTATCAATGAGTATGAGGGGGTCCTGTGGGGATCCTGTGGCTGCAGTATCACTGAGTAAGAGAGGGCCCTCTGGGGGCCTTTTGGGAGCAAGGTGACTATGGATGAGGGGGTCCTGTGGGGGTCCTGTGGGGCAGGGTCACTGAGTATGAGGGGCCCTCTGGGAGCCTCTGGGGGGCAGTGACTGAGTATGAGGGGGCCCTGTGGGGCCAAATGGGGCAGGGTCACTGAGTATGAGGGGGTCCTCTGGGTTCCCTGTGGGGCAGGGTCACTGTGTATGAGGGGTCCTGTGGGGGCCTGTAGGGAAGGGTCACTGAATATGAGGGGCCCTCTGGGGCCTTGTGGGCAGGGTGACTGAGTATGAGGGGGTGCTTCGGGGCCCTGTGGGGGCAGTATCACTGAGAAAGAGGGGGCCCTCTGGGGGCCTTGTGTGGGCAGGGTCACTGAGGATGAGGGGGTCCTGTGGGGATCCTGTGGGGGCAGGGTCACTGAGTTTGAGGGGCCCTGTGGGAGCCCTGTGGGGCAGGGACTGAGTATGAGGGGGTGCTGTCGGGGCCCTGTGGGGGCAGTATCACTGAGAAAGAGGGGGCCCTCTGGGGGCCTTGTGTTGGCAGGGTGACTGAGTATGAGGGGGTGCTATCGGGGCCCTGTGGGGGCAGTATCACTGAGAAAGAGGGCGCCTCTGGGGCCTTGTGGGCAGGGTCACTGAGGATGAGGGGGTCCTGTGGGGCCCCCTGGGGGCAGTATCACTGAGGATGAGGGGGTCCTGTGGGGCCCTGTGGTGGCAGGGTCACTGAGTATGAAGGGGCCCTGTGGGGGCCAAGTGTGGGCAGGGTCACTGAGTATGAGGGGGTCCTGTAGGGGCAGGGTCACTGAGAATGAGGGGGCCCTGTGGGAGCCCTCTGGGGGCAGAATCACTGAGGATGAGGGGGGTCCTGTGGGGCCCTGTGGGGCAGGGTCACTGAGTATGAGGGGGCCCTGTGTGGGCCATGTGGGGGGCAGGGTCACTGAGTCTGAGGGATCCTCTTGGGGCTTTGCAGGGTCACTGAGGATGAGGGGTCTGGGTCCCTGTGGGGCAGGGTCACTGAGTATGAGGGGGTCCTGTGGGGGGCCCTGTGGTGGCAGGGTCACTGAGCATGAAGGGGCCTGTGGGGGCCAAGGTGGGCAGGGTCACTGAGTATGAGGGGGTCCTGTAGGGGCAGGGTCACTGAGAATGAGGGGCCCTGTGGGTCAGAATCACTGAGTATGAGGGGGTCCTGTGGGGGCCCTGGGGGCAGGGTCACTGAGCATGAGGGGCCCTCTGGGTCTTTTTAAAGGGGCAGGGTCACTGAGGATGAGGGGTCCTGTGGGGGGGTCCTGTGGGGCCCTGAGGGGCAGGGTGACTGAGTATGAGGAGGTCCTGTGGGGGCAGGGTCACTGAGTATGAGGGGGTTCCCTGTGGGGCCATGTGGGGCAGGGTCACTGAGCATGAGGGGTCCTGTGGGGGCAGAGTCACTGAGTATGAGGGGGGTCTGTGGGGACCCTGTGGGGCAGGGTCTCTGAGGATGAGGGGGTCTTGTGGGGGCAGTGTGGGGGCCCTGTGGGGGCAGGGTGACTGAGGATGAGGGGTCCTGTGGGGCCCTGGGGGCAGGGTCACTGAGTAAGAGGGGGTCCTGTGGGGATCCTGTGGGGGCAGGGTCACTGAGCATGAGGGGGTCCTGTGGGGGCCCTGGGGGCAGTATCACTGAGAATGAGGGGCCTGTGGGGGCCACTGTGGGGCAGGGTCACTGAGGATGAGGGGGTCCTGTGGGGCCCTGTGGGGGCAGGGTCACTGAGTATGAGGGGTCCTGTGGGGGCCTGGGGGGTAGGGTAACTGAGGATGAGGGGTCCTGGGAGGGCCATGTGGGGGCAGGGTCACTGAGTATGAGGGGGTCCTGTGGGGGCCCTGTGGGGTCACTGAGGATGAGGGGTCCTGGAGCATGAGGGGTCTGTGGGGCCCTGGGGCAGGGTGACTGAGTATGAGGGGGTCCTGTGGGGGCCCTGTGGGGGCAGTATCACTGAGTAAGAGGCCCTCTGGGGGCCTGTGGGGCAGGGTTTGTTATGAGGATGAGGGGGTCCTGTGGGGGCCTGTGGGGGCAGGTATCACTGAGAAGAGGGGTCCTGTGTGGGGCAGGGTCACTGAGTATGAGGGGGTCCTGTGGGGCCCTGTAAAGGGGTCACTGAGTGAGGGGGCCTGTGGGGCCCCTGTGGGGCAGGGTCACTGAGTATGAGGGGGTCCTGTGGGGCAGGGGCAGTATCACTGAGTATGAGGGGGTCCTGTGGGGGCCTGTGGGGCAGGTCACTGGATGAGGGGTCCTGAGGGGGCCCTGTGGGGGCAGGTCACTGAGCATGAGGGGGCTGGGGTCCCTGTGGGGCAGGGTCACTGAGTATGAGGGGTCCTGTGGGGGGGGGCAGGGTGACTGAGTATGAGGGGGTCCTGTGGGGGGGCAGGGGGCACTGAGTATGAGGTGGTCCTGGGGGCCCTGGGGGGCAGGGTCACTGAGTATGAGGGGGTCCTGTGGGGATCCTGTGGGGGCAGGGTCACTGAGTATGAGGGGTCCTGCTGGGGCCCTGGGGGGCAGGGTCACTGAGTAAGAGGGGCCCTCTGGGGGCCCTTGTGGGGCAGGGTCACTGAGGATGAGGGGGTCCTGGGGGATCCTGTGGGGCAGGGTCACTGAGGATGAGGGGGTCCTGTGGGGCCCTGTGGGGGCAGGGGACCTCACTGAGGATGAGGGGGTCCTGTGGGGGCCCTGTGGGGCAGGGTCACTGAGGATGAGGGGGTCCTGTGGGGCAGGGGTCACTGAGATGAGGGGGTCCTGTGGGGCCCTGTGGGGCAGGGTGACTGAGGATATGGGGGTCCCTGGGGACCCTGGGGGCAGGGTCACTGAGTAAGAGGGGTCCTGTGGGGGTATCCTGTGGGGCAGGGTCACTGAGGATGAGGGGGTCCTGGTGGGGGATCCTGGGGGGCAGGGCATCACTGAGTATGAGGGGTCCAGTGGGGCAGGGTCACTGAGAGGTATGAGGGGGTCCTGTGGGGGCCTGTGGGGGCAGGGTCACTGAGGATGAGGGGGGCCCTGTGGGGCAGGGTCACTGAGCATGAGGGGGTCCTGGGGGCCCTGTGGGGGCAGGGTCACTGAGGATGAGGGGTCCTGGGGGCCCTGTGGGGCAGCCACTGAGGGCATGAGGTATGGGTCCTGTGGGGGCCCTGTGGGGCAGGGTCACTGAGGAGAGGGCCCTGGGGGTCCTGTGGGGCAGGGTCACTGAGGATGAGGGGGTCCTTTGGGGTCCTGTGGGGGCAAGGTCACTGAGTGTGAGGGGGGTCCTGTGGGGCCCTGTGGGGCAGGGTGACTGAGTATGAGGGGTCCAGGGGGGCCTGTCCTGGATGATGGGGCCCTGTGGGGCAGGGTCACTGGAGAGGGGCCCTGTGGGGGCTGTGGGGCAGGGTCACTGAGGATGAGGGGGCCTGTGGGGGCCCTGTGGGGCAGGGGTGACTGAGTATGAGGGGGTCCTGTGGGGCCCTGGGGGCAGAATCACTGAGTATGAGGGGGTCTTTGGGGCATTGTGGGGGCAGGGGGTCACTGAGGATGAGGGGGTCCTGTGGGGCCCTGTGGGGGGCAGGGTCACTGAGGATGAGGGGTCCTGTGGGGCCCTGTGGGCAGGTCACTGAGTATGAGGGGGCCCTGTGGGGCCCTTGTGGGGGGGGGTCACTGAGGATGAGGGGGGGCCCTGTAAAGAAGGGGCAGGGTCACTGAGTATGAGGGGGCCCTCTGGGGCCCTGTGGGGCAGGGTCACTGAGGATGAGGGGGTCCTGTGGGGGCCCTGTGGGGGCAGGGTCACTGAGGATGAGGGGGTCCTCTAGAGGGGGCCCTGTGGGGCAGGGTCACTGAGGATGAGGGGGCCTGTGGGGCCCTGAGGGGGCAGGGTGACTGAGGATGAGGGGGTCCTGTGGGGCAGGGTATCACTGAGTAAGAGGGTCCTGTGGGGCCTTGGTGGGGCAGGGTCACTGAGGATGAGGGGGTCCTGTGGGGGCCTGTGTCAGGGTCACTGAGTATGAGGGGTCCCTTTGGGGGCCCTGTGGGGCAGGGTCACTGAGTATGAGGGGGGTCCTGGGGGGTCACTGAGTATGAGGGGGTCCTGTGGAGTTCCTGTAGGGTCACTGAGCATGAGGGGTCCTGGGGGGCAGTGGGGCAGGGTCACTGAGTATGAGGGGGTCCTGTGGGGCAGGGTCACTGAGTATGAGGGGGTCCTGTGGGGCCCTGGGGCAGGGTCACTGAGTATGAGGGGGTCCTGGGGGTCCTGTGGGGCAGGGTCACTGAGGATGAGGGGTCCTGTGGGGCCCTGTGGGGGCAGGGTCACTGAGGATGAGGGGGTCCTGTGGGGCCCTGTGGGGGCAGGGTCACTGAGGATGAGGGGGTCCTGTGGGGGTCCTGTGGGGGCAGGGTCACTGAGCATGCAGGGGGTGCTGTGGAGGCAGGGTCACTGAGGATGAGGGGTCCTTGGGCCCTGTGGGGGCAGGGGTCACTGAGTATGAGGGGGTCCTGTGGGCCCTGTGGGGGCAGGGTCACTGAGTAAGAGTGGGGTCCTGGTGGGGGCAGGGTCACTGAGGATGAGGGGTCCTGTGGGGGCCCTGTGGGGCAGTATCACTGAGGATGAGGGGGTCCTGTGGGGCCCTGTGGGGCAGGTCACTGAGTATGAGGGGGGGGCAGGGTCACTGAGTATGAGGAGGTCCTGTGGGGTCCTGTGGGGCAGGGTCACTGAGGATGAGGGGGCCTGTGGGCCCTGTAGGGCAGGGTCACTGAGTATGAGGGGGTCCATGTGGGGCCCTGTGGGGGCAGTATCACTGAGGATGAGGGGTCCTGTGGGGCCCTGTGGGGGCAGGGTCACTGAGGATGAGGGGGTCCTGTGGGGCCCCCATGGGGCAGGGTCACTGAGTATGAGGGGTCCTGTTGGGGCAGGGTCACTGAGGATGAGGGGGTCCTGTGGGGCCCTGTGGGGCAGGGTCACTGAGTGATGAGGGGTCCTGTGGGGGCCCTGTGGGGCAGGGTCACTGAGTGAGGGGTCCTGTGGGGGCCTTGTGGGGGCAGAGGTCACTGGAGGATGAGGGGGTCCTGTGGGGCCCTGTGGGGCAGGGTCACTGAGAATGAAGGGGTCCTGTGGGGCAGGGTCACTGAGTATGAGGGGGGCCCTGTGGGGCCTGAGGATGAGGGGGTCCTGGGGGCAGGGTCACTGAGGATGAGGGGGTCCTGTGGGGTCCTGGGGGGCAGGGTCACTGAGGATGAGGGGGCCTGTGGCCCTGTGGGGGCAGGGTCACTGAGTAAGAGGGCCTGTGGGGAGCCTTGTGGGGCAGGGTCACTGAGGATGAGGGGGTCCTGTGGGGGCAAAGGTATCACTGAGAATGAGGGCAGGGTCACTGAGCATGAGGGGTCCTGGGTCCTGTGGGGCAGGGTCACTGAGTATGAGGGGGTCCTGTGGGGCAGGGTCACTGAGTATGAGGGGCCAGGAGCCCTCTGGGGCCCTGAGCATGTGCAGGGGCAGGGTCACTGAGGATGAGGGGGTCCTGTGGGGGGCAATGGGGGCAGGGTCACTGAGGATGAGGGGTCCTGTGGGGGCCTGTGGGGGAGGTATCACTGAGGATGAGGGGTCCTGGGGGGCCTGTGGGGCAGGGTCACTGAGGATGAGGGGTCCTCTGGGGGCAGGGTGGGCAGGGGTCACTGAGGATGGGGGGCCCTGTGGGGTCCTGGGGGCCCCTGGGGGCAGGGTCACTGAGGATGAGGGGTCCTTTGGGGCCCTGGGGGGCAAGGTCACTGAGGATGAGGGGTCCTGGGGCCCTGTGGGGCAGGGGGTCACTGAGGATGAGGGGGTCCTGTGGGGCAGGGTCACTGAGGATGATGAGGGGGGGCCCTGTGGGGCCCTGTGGGGCAGGGTCACTGAGCATGAGGGGGTCCTGTGGGGACCTGGGGGGAAGGGTCACTGAGTAAGAGGGGGCCCTCTAGGGGCCTTGTGGGGCAGGGTCACTGAGGATGAGGGGGGTCCTGTGGGGGCAATGTGGGGGCAGGGACTGAGGATGAGGGGGTCCTGGGTGTACTGAGTACTGAGTAAGAGGGCCAGTGGGGCCCTGTAAAGGCAGGGGCTCACTGGGATGAGGTGGCCCTGTGGGGCCATGGGGCAGGGTCACTGAGCATGAGGGGTCCTGTGGGGCCCTGCTGAGGCCCGTCAAAGGTCACTGAGTATGAGGGGTCCTGTGGGGCTCCTGGTGGGGGCAGGGTCACTGAGTAAGAGGGGGTCCTGGGAGGGCCCTGTGGGGGTCAGTATCACTGAGAATAGGGTCCTGTGGGGCCTTGGGGGGGAGGGTCACTGAGGATGAGGGGGCCCTGTGGGGGTTGTATCACTGAGAATGAGGGCTCCTGAGGCAGGGGTGACTGAGGGTCAAGGAGTCCTGGGGCCTTTGGGGCAGGGTCACTGAGGATGAGGGTGTCCTGTGAGGGCCTCTGTGGGGGAGGGTGACTGAGGATGAGGGGGTCCTGTGGGGCCCTGTGGGCAGGACACTGGAGAAAGAGGGGGTCCTTTGGGGCCTTTGGGGCAGGGTCACTGAGTATGAGGGGGTCCTGTGGGGCAGGGTCAAAGAGTCTGAGGCCCGTTCGTGGAGCCCATGGGCAGGGTCACTGAGATGAGGGGGTCCTGGGGGCCCTGTGGGGCAGAATCACTGAGTAAGAGGGGGCCCTTGGGGCTTGTGGGGCAGGGTCACTGAGGATGAGGGGGTCCTGTGGGGGTCCTGTGGGGCCTCTGAGGGTCACTGAGGATGAGGGGGCCCTGTGGGGCCCTGTGGGGCAGGGTCACTGAGGATGAGGGGCCTCTGTGGGGGACCCTGGGGGCAGGGTCACTGAGTATGAGGGCCTGTAAGTAAGCCCTTTGGGGCCTGTATCACTGAGTATGAGGCCCCAGAGGGGCCCCTGTGGGGGCAGGGTCATTGAGGATGAGGGGGTCCTGTGGGGGCCCTAAAACAGTATCACTGAGTAAGAGGGG